>JAMXBB010000004.1:53200674-53589143 GCA_024138015.1 Lumnitzera littorea | reverse complement strand
TTAGAAAATTCATATTATTTATATAATAAAATAAGATGTCACATAAAATAAAAACGGAGTAATATTGGAGGTCACAATATAAAGAAGGGGGCATAACGGGAATTTCGAAGATCTAGGGTTACAAACCTTAACCTAGCATTTAAAAGCTTCTTTTTGTTTGGCTATAGTTAAGCATTGGCAACAAATAGAAGCTAGCTTTCCCTAAACAACAGAGCAACCCTACATGTTTTCTTAAGGTAAGATAAGTAATTCTCTCTTTTTTTTTTGTGATTTCAATGATTTGACAAGTGGTCAATGTTGTTGGAATGGTAGATTTTTGTTGAGTAGATGAGTTGCAATTGAAGAAAAAGAGATTTCTTGTGGGAAAATGAATCAAAAGGTAAGGGGAGTGTATTAGTAAACAAGGAAACTTCATTTCTTGCTAGATTTAATGGGATTATTTGTGTAGGATTTACAATTAGCAGTTGTGGTAATCATAAGAGACAAAGGTTTAGAAGATCTCTTGAAAATCCATGGTAAGCATGAATGGATTTACATTTAATTGAATGGAATTATGTTTAATTTACTGTTTAATCATTGAAGAGATGAAGGGAATGAGATTCATGATTTAAAATTGCATTCTTGATCTAGAACTGAGAGTTAGAAGGTTGTAGAATGAGAAAAAGAAAGATTTTTGACATTCTAGAGGAATATGGTCAAATAAAACAGCTATAGTTGTTGACCGTAAACATTTCTAGGTTTTGTACTTTAAAGTTGTTGTGTTTTGGTGAAAAAGGATTTAGGATGAGAGGATTACAATCCAAGATCACAAGCGTAATCCTAAACCATGATCTTAGATATGGTTTATAGTGAAGACCACTACCTAAGATCATAGGCATTTTCTTGCCCGTAGTCAATCTAATCTAACCCCAATAAGAAACATGGCCAAAAACTATGGTCATATTCCCAAACGTGAACCCTAAGTGTATTTTTCCCTTAAATGTCACACTTTAGTCTAACTATCATATACCTAATAAACTAAGATTAGCTAGATTAAGGACCTAAGAACGAATTAGTTCAAACTCTAAGCTTAGTATTTCTTGTTACTATAGGTTCCTTCATTGTTAATAGCTTCATTTTGTTTGAATCAAGTGATCTAGGTATACGACACATGTTTGTCGATTATGGTTTCTAGGCTAGTTGAATCAAAACTAAGTTAATTAATATTAGAATGTAAATTATGCATGATGGTTGTATATGGCTCAGCTTAAGGGCTAGTGGTGGTAAAACCTTAGAGGGTACCTTGATGATCTTATGGTAGCTATGTCCTTGTGGAGTTGCACATTGAAATGATCAAAGGTAGATTAGGAATCCTATGGCTAGAGGTGGTGGTACCTAGGTATATTATCAATAAAGGAATAAGGATACATGGTGATCTATGATGTCTTGAGTCAGGGACATTACAAATTAGGTGTTATCATAGCTTAAGTTTTGATTAACTTAGAAGCTTAGGCTATGATCAACCTAGAAATCTAAGAGAAGGATCACTAGAACTTGACTAATGAGAGAGGGGGGTAGACTTAATAGGATAGTTGGTTTGATTAAATGTTTGATGTGGTTTCTGAAATAGTATCTTATTCTTTACCTTTGAGTGTTTGTCTATTGTTCATCTTTTTAGTCTGCACCTTCCTTTTGGCTATTAAATAATATTCTAATCCCATTCATTTTTTTATTATCTATTCTTATAAAATGCTACCTAGGAGAGTTCCCTTGCCAAATGTCAATGCTAGTAATGAGCAAGCTACTCCAGTAGAAGAGAATCACTTAGCATAGTAGTAAGGTGACCACATATCTTAGGGTAGTTATCATATGCAAGGCATCTAAGCGCTAAAGGGTAAATAGGTATTTCAAGGAGGATAGCGCAAGTGGTGGTAAATGGCGCCTAATTGCTACAAATTATGAATACCTTGTTAGTGGTGTTAGCTGGGAGATGGTAGGAGCAGTTTACTCTGGATAAGTTCGCTAAGCAACCAAACCCTTTCAATCCCAAGAAGGAAGATTCACTTGAAGGGCAACATTGGATTAAAGACATTAAAAAGATCATTGCAACCTTTAAGATACTAGAAGATCGAAAGGTAAGCTATGGGACCTATATGATGAAAGGAACAGCAACTAAATGGTGGAAAGCTAAGCGCCATTTGGCTAGGGGAGTTGTTAACTAAAAAAGGTTCCAAGTGTCATTTTGTAACAAGTACTTCCCAAATAGTGTTAGAGATGCTACGGAAGCTGCATACTATAATAGTTGGAAGGGTAGAAGGATAGTTGCTTGGTATGAGGTAGAGCTGAACCGCCTGAGTTAGTGTAAACACCTAATTTTTACCCCCTTTTTATTTTTTAGATTAGGTTATAGGGTCTTAAATTAGAAAAAATACAAAAACAAAAAATTGAAGAAAACTCCCTAAAATGAAGAAATTTAGAAAAAAAAAAGGATTTTTAGAAAAACACAAAAAATAGGAAGATAGGAAAAATCACAAAAAAATAAGAAATTTAGAAAAAATACAAAAAAAATGGAAAAAATTAGGAAAATATCTAAGAAATTTGAAAAGTCATAGAAAAATTTTAAAAATAAGGAATTTAGAAAATAATAAATTTTTAAGCTACTTGGATGGAGTAGATTTTTAATTTAATTAGACTTAAAATAAATAACCATTGAACCAAGGTTTAGATTTAAATTTAGTCTAGGCTGACCTAATTCATATGTATAATTTAATTGAACATATGGATAAGGCACAAGTCAACGGCCTAACAGTAAAACATATGGACATTACATTTGGGATTAGCTAGAGATCGGGGGTTTGAAACTCACTAAAGGCATAGAGAAATGCCTTTTTGGCCTTTTCTTTTTAAACTCCTTGTGTTGCCACGTATCAGGTCGTCATTAGACTATGTGTCTAATTGTGACACGTAGTGCTTCATGATTAGTCGGGACAATAAATTTTCCTTCCCCCTATTTTCTTCTCCCCTTTCCTTTTCTTCCCTTCACTTTCTTTTTAAAAAAACAAAACAACAATTAAAAAATGAGGGGAACATTCGAAACTAGGGGAGGTTTTCATTTTTCAAAAAATAAAAAATAAAAAGGAGAAAGAGAGAAACACAAGACAAGCACGCAGGGGGTCAAATGCATTTTGGAACCCACACACACAAAAGTTAGACACTCACTCTCTCTCTCTCACAGACCATTTCTCCCTCTATGCTCACCACCTTCGTCGAACCCATGCACACATAGACCTCACTCTCTTTCGGCTCTCTCTCTCTCGGACCCTCTTGCTCCTAGCCTACTCTCACTCTTCCTCACTCGCATAACCCCTTCACGGCCACTCCTTGTGTAGCCCTGACTACGTAACCACACCAACTTAACTACCTTCGCAGACAGCTACAAGTCCCTAACCCAATTGAAGACCACAATATGCTACTGCTCTCACTTGAACCAACTCTTGCACATACAACTCAAGATCTCTCTTGACCTAGGCTCTAACTTACCACCTTCTCTCTCTCTTAACCGATCCTCTCTTTCTCTCTCCACTATCTCACTCGCTCTCTTGGTGGACTCTTACCCTCTCATCTACTAAACACCATACATTAACTCCCTGATGCCACTGCCCTAACACAATTGTACACCATACTATAGATCACCCATGCACAACCCATCGAATCCCATACCTACTACCACCGAGCCCACTTACTGAACTGAGGCCCTTGCATGAACCCATTCCCTTACTCTTAGTCTCCTCTCTCTCGCATACAACCACTCCACTATACACATTGCCGCACTCACCAAGCAAACACCACCATCGCCACCAACAACCACCAAATGGCCACCAAACGCAGTAGTATTGAGAAAGCCCCCAAAGTTCAATACCAAATTCACACAATCACCTTCACCCACTTGAAAATCTCCTTAGGATCCCTAGAAAAGCCCCCTTGTCTGCTGTTGTAGGAGCTCTAACAACCTGACCCATGGAGCTCCGATCCGGCCTGCGACTCGTATCCAAACCCGTGCTCTAAATCTGACCTGACTCTGACCTAAGGATTTGACCTGCGCTACTGATCCGAGTCCCTTTAGTTTTGGGTCCGACCTTCTTCTAATTTAATTATTGTTGTTGGTTGTTTATTTATTTATTGTATTTTATTTCATTATTGTAGTTTGTTATGATAAAAAAAAATGGTGAAAAACGGAAAAGAAAAAAAATAAGAAAATGAAAAAGAGAAAAATAAAAAAAAGAACAAATGAAAGAAAAGAAAAAAAAAAGAACAAGTATTTAGTTTAGTTTAATTTTTTTTTTCACGTTTTAACCAAAAAACCAAAAATAAAAAAAATAAAAAAACATGTATATATAATAAAAAATAGAAATAAAAAGTAAAGGAGTAATAAAAAATAATAAAATTCCTTTTAACAAGTAGAAAATTAGTTTTTTCCAAAAATAAATAGATTCTTTTTTCAAAATTAGAACCCTTTAGAATTTCCAAAATAAAGCCTCATGTTAGGATCCTTAGAATTTTTTTTTTTCAAATAAATCAAAATGAATAAAAACGTAAACTTGACCATTTTTTCAAAATTAAAATTAATCAACCCGCTATATTTTCGATGATCGAACTATAGAAGTCTGATCTCGAATAGCGGGTACATAAGCATCCTTACATAGGTACAGAGTGACTTAAAAAATGGAAGTTTTTATTTTTTTTTTCCATTTTTTGATATTTGTGTAAATTGATCAATTTAGTCACGTATATCATAATTAACTATTTTAAAAATCCAAAATGGTATATTTGAAAAGTGAAGTTAAATTCGGAAAATTAAAAAGTGGTACCCATTTAGGGTTTAATAAATTAGCTCTTGGATCTAGATCTCTTATTTTCAAAAAGCCATTTTTATAAATTGGTTTTTTAATCAATATAATGGTAGCTAAGTTATAACTAATCCACCCAATTGATTATAACTTAACTCTTTTTCCCAACTTCAGTCGGGTGACGACTTCAATACCTCTTCAAATTGAAAAAAATGATTTTCTTTAAACACTAGTCGTAGATCGATATTAAATGGATAGGGTTTAGTACTAATTGGTTTAAGGAAGGCCTAATTTTATAAAAAGAACTAGGAGGAGGTGAAAATCCAGGCTCGATAGCTTGGTGACTTCACTAGGGATGTTAAGAGGGCTAACCACTGATAAACGTTTCGAAATTAAAATCAGTTTTCAAATTACCCATCTTGTTTAATTATTAGTTTACTTGTTTATTTATTTGTATATTCATTTGTTTATTTGTTATTGATTCCATGTATATATTTGTTTTAATTAGCATATTTATTTTGTAAATAACATACATGGGGCATAGGGGTTCACTTATTGCATCAAAGATGCAGGGTAGATGCGATCAAACAGAAGCTATCTTAGGACCTTAGGACAGAGAGCCATTGTATAAGTTTCGGGTATAGTGAGGCAACCACCGTTCGGGGCCGATTAGGCTACCCTACTTAAACTTCGATGTAACTAAGGAACCATTTTGTAAGAAACACGTGAGGTTACAGAGTTTAAGAACCTTTATAACCCTCCTTTCTTGTATACATTCTTTTAGGCTTGGCAAACAGCTAATAGGACAACATTGTCACAAATTAGAAAAAGAAAAGACACACCTAAAGCTTCTGTATTCTCTCAACTTTTGTTTACTTGTCTATACTATTATCTTATATATCACACACATTAGGATATGGGAAGTCATTTGTTGCATTAAAGATGTAGGGTAGATACGATTAAACTTAGGCCATCTTAGGATCTTAGGAAAGGAGCCATTATGTAGGCTTCGAGTACTGTGGTGTAACCACCGCTTGGGCTTAATTAGGCCACATCACTTAAGCTCGATATAACTAATGAAAGTATTTTCTAAAAGCAAGCGAGGTCACAAAGCTTAAGGACCTTTTAAAACCTACTCTGATTGCATGTACTTCCCTCCAAGCTTGAGTTAATACACTACCCTTAAGAAATTACAACCTTACTGATCGTTCAAGAGTTTTTGTAAACAAGTTTTTGAAAATTACAGTAAGGTTACATCTTAAGGAGTAATATATTAACCCAAACGATCCTAACACCTACATATTTCCATGTTTTTGTTTTTCTTTCATTGCATTGATGATTGAATCTTGTCTATGAAATGTGTAGACTTAAGATGGCAGACAACCAAGCGAATGATCAAGCGAGCAATAGGCTACTAGACACCTTTAGTTTTTGCGAGCAGGTGCTGAGAGATGAAATTCCCTATCTGAAAGAAAAGCTCGAATGTTTTAAAGCTCACAATTAAGCCTTAAGGTCCCTTTTGGCATAGGCCATTGGGGATACTTAAGAGATGATAGAGGACCTTAAGGCTTGTATACGAGACTTAATGTAGGGTTTTTCCAGTTTAGATCTAAAAAGCCTAGAATAAAGTTCCAGAATAAATGCTAGGTTCTCTGCCTTTAGTTCTGTATTCTAATTTTTTTTTAAATAATAAAGCTCTCTTTAATTCTTTGTTCTTTATTCTTTTCCCATCATTGTAAATAGTCTTTCAATAAACATATATCTAACCACTATTCAATTTCATTTAGGGCAATGTATATAAAATTCATAGACTTGTTAATAGAAACCCAAAAAAACCACCATCCTTATTTGTAAATTATTTTTTTAAAAATAAAACTTTACCTTTCTCTCTCTAAAAAATGAAAAGGAGAAAAATTTTTTGGAAAAAAACAAAAAAATGAAAAAAAAAAGTTACCAACGATTATAAATCCTTTTGGGCCTAAGGAGCCAACACAAGCTCAGGCCTCTAGTCCACTTAAGTAACCAACCCAAATGCTTGGTTTTCAAACCACATAAGGTCCCTCAACCTATTAAGGAAGCCAAACATCAGTCCCTTGGCCTATACAACCCCAAATACGACCCCTTTGGCCTATTCAAGCCAAACACAAGTCCCTTGGCCCATTCACCCTAGCATTAGCCTTTGGCTCACTCAACAAGCACGAGCCTTTTGGCCTACTCAAGCAACTAACCCAAGCACTTGGCTTTCAACCCACATCAAATCCTTCAATCTATTAAAAAAGCCAATACGAACCCTTTGTCCCATCTAATCCAAACACAAGCCACTTGGCCAACACCAACATTAGGCCCATTCAAGTAACCTACCCAAATACAGGCCACTTGGCTAGGCATTCAACCTAAACACAAACCATAGGCTCATACAATCGGCCTACCCAAACATAAGCCAATAGGCTAAGCATCTAATCTGATCATGAACCATAGCCTATCAAGGTAGCCGACCTGAGCACAATCCTCAACCCCTAAAAGTAATTAAGTTAAGCCAAAACCCTTAATCTATTTAGAAAGACAAGCTCAATCATGAACCAAACCAAAACACAAAGTCAAATACTGGGGCATGATTTGAGAGATTGGGGGGCAAAACCTGATCCTAAGCAAATAAAAAACAAACCCCTCCTTAAGAAACCAGTAACTCACTTTTTGAAATTTTAGGATGAGAAGAGGCAAGCTAAATCCTATACACCAACCTGAAACACTTTGAGAGTTAAGTGACATAATGGTGAGAATACTTTGAACTCATTCCTTAAAGGAGGTTCACTTTGAATGTGATACGTAGATTAAAGTGAAGTTAGGCATTCATTGCTAAATCCTAAACACAATCATCTGTTATTCACCCCGTTGGACCTATTTGGAGAATTTTCAAATTCAAAACCTTGTTAAGAACCACCCCACAATGGGGCAAGGTTCATTGATTAAAAGATAGGGGTAAGATTAGTTTATGCTTGTTGAATAACATTAATTCAAAAATGACTTTTATTTTTGATAAATTATTTTTCTTTGAAATAAAGAAGAGCCAATTTCTTTTTTGAACCACCTCAAGCCGATATACTTGATATCTATGGAATTAGGGCCTTGAATCATTTAAAAAGAAAAAAAAAACTCAACAATAGAAACAATCACTCTTGGGGCCAAAAGAAAAGAGAGAATTGTAAGAGATAGTGGAGTGAAGCAATTAAAAAATTAAAAAAGAAGAAGAAGAAGAAGAAAAGAGGTCGAAGAATTAGGCTCGAAAGTGTAAGACAAAAAGCCTTAAGAAATATTTCACATCCTAACAGAAGCAATCAAACCAAATCAAAGGGTTGGTAGTCAATGTCTAAATAGCCTCAGAAAACATAAGGCCCTAAATCGCACTCCTAAGCCCGAAAATCCAAATTTCCATATCCATATTGACACTCGGAAGCCTCTCCTACCTATATTGAATCACATAAGGCCTCCCCACCCACAATACCACCCTTTTATATGTAAAAGCTCTCCCGATCTTGAAAGATAATTTATCTTTAATAAAAATTGTCTTTGAAACTGGGGCAAGCATACTTCTAATTTTTTCCTAAGGTTTTCGATTTGTACACCCATGATTAATAAAAGTATTTATGTCAAAATAAGCCTTTTCATTAATCTTTTTTGAAACCCTTAGACCAAAAGCCCAAATTCATAAGGTTAAACTGAAAAAGACCTAACGGATTAATGAAGGAGTATCACTTACAAAATGGACTATAATTTTTGGAATTGAAGTCGAGAGCGAGATCTAGATTGAGCGCTAATGAGGAAGACCTTTTTACCTAAACTAATTGTGAGTTACCTTTTCCTTAAAAAAGGAATGTCTTGAAATCACAAAAGTCTTATGAGAAGCCCTAGGGACAAGGGCAATAAGAAACTCTACATAATTACCCAAGATAGGGGTGATTATAAGATTGTTCTTTAAATAAGAATTTATACCCGTTGGCAAAACTTTCAAAAACAAAAAAAAAAAAAAAGAGAGAGAGAGAGAGAAGAGAGAGAAAGTAAAGGCTTATCACAAAATTCTTGTACAATCCATATCGGCTCAAGTGGCTAAGTTTTAAATCCATTCTTAAAAAAAAAAATAAAAATAAAAAAAAGAAATAAGAGGAAAAAAAGAAGGCTTTAAGATTCCGGGCTTTTCTTATTCTTCCCAAAATAAAGGAAATTATCCCCAATGTCTTTTTCAACATAAGTTGTCTTCACAAAAAGGGTCTTTCTGTAAATATTTTCCTTAAAATTGGGTAACGTTTCGGACAAGCTCTTGATTGAGTTATCCTACCTTCCATCCATTCATCTCTCTTCAAAGTCTTTAGTGAACCCTTAGGGTGCTTCTGTTCCTCAATTCCCTTTAGTGTCCTCATAAGGCCCTTTAGGTCATCAAGATCTTTTAGCAAGCCCATAGGATGCTTAATTTCGTTTGGCAAGCCCATTGGGCCCCTCTGTTCACCAAGTTCCTCTTAGCAAGCCCGTACGGTACTCCTTTTCATAAATTTCTTTTGGGCTAGCCTTCTAGATGTAATTTCAACTTTGTCTCATTTCTAAGTGTCTCTTAGGTGAGCCCATAGGGCGCTTCCTCATCCACTAATCTTTTCCAGCAGGATCATAGAGCAATTCCCCTCATTACTCTTTAGGGTTTTTTTAGGCTCATAAGGTGTTTCTCTTCCTTTTAGCAAACCCGTTAAGACACTTAGTTTCTTCTAACAAGTCTATGAGGCATTTTTGTTCACCAAATTCACTCAAGCGTACCCATTGGGCCCTTCTGTTCATGAAGTTTCTCTTAGCAAGCTCGTATGGCACTTCTCTTCATCTTCTCTTCTATTTGTAAGACACTCACCTTCCACATCTAAATGATTAGCTAGTCTTTGAAGATGCAATCTTAACTCAATCTCTTTTCTAAATTCTTTTAGCAAGCCCATGAGGCATTTCTATTTCAAGCAAGCCCATAAGGCACTCCCTTCATCACCAAGTTTCTTCTTAGCAAGCCCTTAGGATCATTCTCTTTCATGGGATTTTCTTAAGTAAACCCATAGGGCACTTCCCCTTTATTCATAAAGTTTCTCTTAAGATTTCTCTCAAGCAAGCCCATAAGGAACTTCTCCTCACCAAGTTTCTCTCAAGCAAGCTCATAGGGCACTTCCACTTTGTTCACCAAATTTTTCTCAAGTAGGTTCACCGGGCACTTCCTTTGGCCAAGATTTCTCTTAGCAAGTCCGTAGGGCACTTTTCTTCATCGATTCCTTTTGACACAACACTAAGTTTAGGATTACTAGTTCCTGATAGAATCCCGCTTAGGTTAGTGAGCCTAGCGAGGCACAACTAGGTTTTAGAGCGATCCTATTTTAAGGTTGCTAGTCCTCGAGAGACGCTTCCACCTAGGTTAGTAAGCCTAGTGAGGTACGACTAAGTTTTAAATTGATCTCAGTTTAGGGTTGTTAATCCCTAAGAGACGTTCCTACCTAGGTTAGTAAGTGTAGTAAGGTACAACTAGGTTTTAGATCGATCCTAATTTAGGATTGTTAGTCCCTAAAAGATACTCTCACCTAGGTTAGTGAGCTTAATAACACATGAACAGGTTTTAGATCAATTCCATTTTAGGGTTGTTAGTCTCTAAGAGACGCTCTCGCTTAGGTTAGTAAGCTTAGTAACACACAACCAAGTTTTAGATCAATCCTAGTTTGGGGTTGTTAGTCCTCGAGAGACTTTCCCACCTAGGTTAGTGAGCCTAGTGAGGTACAACTAGGTTTTAGATCAATTCCACATTAGGGTTGCTAGTCCCCAAGAGATGCTCCCGCCTAGGTTAGTGAGCTTAGTGAGGTATGGTTAGGTTTTAGATCGATCCCGATTTAGGGTTGCTAGTCTCCGAAAGACACTTTCGCTTAGGTTAGTGAGCCTAGTAAAGCATGATCAGGTTTTAGATCAATCCCACATTAGGGTTGCTAATCGCCGAAAGATGCTCCTACCTAGGTTAGTGAGCTTAGTGAGGCACAACTAGGTTTTAGATCGATCTTAGTTTAGGGTTATTAGTCCTTAAGAGACGCTCCCGAGTAAGTTTAGTGAGGCAGGTCTAGATTTTAGATCGATTCCAATTTAGGGTTGCTAGTCCTCAAGAGACACTCTCGCCTAAGTTAGTGAGCCTAGTGACGCATGACCAAGTTTTTAGATCGATCTCATTTTAGGGTTGCTAATCCCCGAGAGACGCTCCCGCTTAAGTTAGTGAGGCATAACTTGATTTTAGATCGATCCCAACATAAGATTGCTTGTCCCTTAGAGACACTCCAACCTAGGTTAGTGAGCTTAGAGAGGCATGACCGGGTTTCTTTTCTTCATCCAAATAAATTTAAATAAGGATAGTTATAGTTGTTTTAGAGACTTCCTAAGGGCAAAAACAATGTCTATTTTATCTTTGTGACAAAGTTTTGCTTAAACTTTACCATAAAAACTTTGCCACAAAGAGGGGCAATTGTAGACACTTAATTTTTGCCTCTTTTTTATTTTTTAGATTAGGTTATAGGGTTCTAAATTAGAAAAAAATACAAAAAATAGAAAATTAAAGAAAAGCCCCCAAAATGAAGAAATTTAGAAAAAATATGATTTTTAGAAAAACACAAAAAAATAGGAAAATAAGAAAAAGCACAAAAAATAAGAAATTTAGAAAAAATACAAAAAAATGGAAAAATTTAGGAAAATATATAAGAAATTTGAAAAGTTATAGAAAAATTCAAAAAACAAGAAATTTAGAAAATAATAAATTTTTAAGTTACTTGGATAGAGTAGATTTTTAATTTAATTAGACTTAAAATAAAGGACCTTTGAACAAAAGCTTAGATTTAAAGAGCTTAGGTTGACCTAGTTCATATGTGTAATTTAATTGCATATATGGACAAGACATAGGCCAACGGTCTAATAGTAAAACACATGTACATTGCAATTGGGATTAACTGGAGATTAGGGATTTGAAACTCACTAAGGCATAGAGAAATGCCCTTTTATCCTTTTCTTTTTAAACTCCTTATGTGGGGCCACGTGTTGGTCAGTCATTAGACCACGTATCTAATTGCAACACGTGGCACTTCATGATTGGCCATGACAACAAATTTTCCTTCCTCCCATTTTCTTCTCCCCTTTCCTTTTCTTCCCTTCACTTTCTTTTTAAAAAAACAAAACAACAATTAAAAAATGAGGGGAACATTCGAAACTGGGGGAAGCTTTCATTTTTCAAAAAAAAAAAAAAAGGAGAAAGAGAGAAACACAAGATAGGTACGCAGGGGGTTAAATGCATTTTGGAACCCACACACACAAAAGTTAGACGTTCACTCTCTTCATCGCAGACCATTTCTCTCTCTATGCTCACCACCTTTGCCAAACCCATGCATACACAAACCTCACTCTCTTTTGGCTCTCTCTCTCTCTCTCTCGGACCCTCTCACTCCTAACCCACTCTCACTCCTCCTTGCTTGTACACAACTCCCTTACGACTACTCCTCACGCAACCCCAACCTCGTAACTACACCAACTGAACTACCTTCGTAAACTGTCGTAAGACCCTAACCTAATCGAAGACATCAGCACGCTATTGCTCTCAGCCTAACCAACTCTTGCACATACAACTCAAGATCTCTCTTGACCTGGGCTCTAACTCGCCACCCTCTCTCTCTCTTTCTCTCCTCTCTTTCTCTCTCCACTATCTCACTCACTCTCTCGGCCGAATCTCACCCTCTCATCCATTGAACACCACACACTAACTCCTTAATGCCACTACCCCAACACAATCGAACACCCATACTATAGATCACCCACGCACGACCTATTGAATCCCATACCCACTACCACCGAGCTCATTCATTGAACTGACCCCCTCTCATGAACCCACTCCCTCACTCTCGGTCTCCTCTCTCTCGTACGCAACCACTCTACTGTACACACTACCGCACTCACTAAGCAAACACCACCACCGCCACCAATAACCACTAGACAGCTACTAACTTGGTGGCATTGAAAATAAACCCCAAAGTCCAATACCAAATTCACAAAATCACCTTCACCCGCTTGAAAATCTCCGTGGAATCACCAGAAAAGCCCCCTCGTTCGCTGTTATAGGAGCTCCAACCAACCCGACCTATAGAGCTCCAATCCGACTCGCAACTTGCATCCAAACCTACTCTCTAGATCTGACCTAAGGATCCGACCTGCGCTACTAATCCGGGTCCCTTTAGTTTTGGGTATGGCCTACTTCTAGTTTAATTATTATTGTCGTTGTTTATTTATTTATTGTATTTATTTCATTATTGTAGTTTGTTATAATAAAAAAAAGGGGAAGGAAAGGAAAAGAAAAAAAAAAGAAGAAAACGAAAAAAGAGAAAAACCGAAAAAGGAACAAAGGAAAAAAAAGAATAAGTATTTAGTTTAGTTTAATTTTTATTTATTTTTTTTCACGTTTTAACCAAAAAACCAAAAAAAATAATATAACAAAAAATAGCAATAAAAAGTAAAGGAGTAATAAAAAATAATAAAATTCCTTTTGACACTTAGAAAATCGGTTTTTTCCAAAAATAAATGGATTCTTTTTCCAAAATTAAGACCCTTTAGAATTTTCAAAATGAAACCTCAATTTAAGACCCTTAGAAAATTTTTTTTCAAATAAATCAAAATGAATAAAAACATAAACTTGACTTTTTTCAAAAATTAAAATTAATCAACTCACTATATTTTTGGTGAACGAACTACAAAAGTCTGATCCAAAATAACGGGTACGTAGACACCTGTACATCGTACATAAGTATGGAGCGACTTAAAATATGAAGTTTTTATTTATTTTTTTCCATTTTTAGATATTCATGTAAATTGATTAATTTAGTTGTGTGTATCATAATTAGCTGTTTTAGAAATCCAAAAGGGTATATTTGAAAAGTGAAGTCCCGGATCTAAATCTCTGGTTTTCAAAAAGCCATTTTTTATAAATTGGTTTTTTAATCGATAAACCGGTAGCTAAGTTAACCTTAATAGCTTGATATGGCTAATGAACTCAATAGCTTCTACTAGGTATTAATTTAGTTCGATTGAAAAACTCTAACATTCAAGATAAGTTCAAATCTCATACGATTGACAAACTTTACTTATCCATATCTACGGATAAATGGACGAATAATTACATCCTTAATCAATGGTAGGGATGAAAATTTGAAAAGCCTCTCCAAGCAAGTTTCACACTATTAGTTTCTTAAAGTACATGAAATAAAGCATATAAATGAAACTAAACAATAAAATGTCAGCAGAAATTAAATGAGTCTCAGTACAACCATAAAAAGGTTAGCATCTTAACCTGACCAAACATTAAAACAACTTCAAGAAAAGTTAATTAGATTAAGGGTTAGAGATGTTTTCTTTGGTAGAGTTAACAGAATTAGGATCTTAATCAATTGTGCCTTCTTTAACATTGGTGGAGTTGGGATCTTCGTTGGCCTTAATTGTCTCAGTAGGTACACTAGAAGCCTCCTTTTGAATGTAAGGGATCTCTTTCATAGCAAGCTCTTCGGCAAGGATAAGTGTTTCCATAATAGTAGTTGGTCATTGTCCTATCCATGACACTCAACTCCTTCCTCTTTGTTGACCTATACATCTTTATCACTATTAGCATCATTATTATCCACATTGGCAAAGTTGAGGCAAGAGAGTTTGTAGTCAAGGTAAACTTTCAAAATCTCCTCCCTATCCAATTGTACCCCATTCAACAACTTCTTATGGAGTAGCTTCCCATATTGTCGATTAGGTGTGACAATCTATAAAGCCTCCTCAATGGAAGGTTTGGCCTTAGAAGCCTACTCTAGCTAGGCTACCTAAGTTTCAAGTTTAAAGTTTTTTTTATCTCTAAATCCTTGATCTAAACCCTCAGTTTGTCTTCCTCTTCCCTCATCGAGGCAATTGTTTACCCAAGCTCCAATGTTTCTCTTTCCTTTCCTTTAGTCAATCCTTCAACTCCATAGTTTCTTTGAAGAGCTCATCATTTTGTGTCTTCAAGGTTGACACCTCATCAAACACTTCTCTATGAGCCCTTTGCTTGGCCCTAAGCTCTTCTCATAGCTTCTCAACCTCCATCTCAGCCTTTATCCTCTCATTTTCAACCGTAATGGTTTGTGCTTTGGAGGAGGTTGTCCACCTTCTGCATAAGAATAGTAAAGTGATAAGCTAATCAGCTTTCAATCATATGTATATATAAAAGAGAAGATAGGGCCTACTTACCTTTCTCATCTCTTCCTCAACCTCATTCATGGCTATTAAGGCATCACTACAAATTTGAAGAATAAGCATGAAAGATGAACAACCACATAGATACTTCGAACTAAAGTTACTAAGTGACCTAAAAAACTTACATCATACAATTTTGCAACAATATGGCCTTTATTATTGCCACCAACTCTATTGATGTCTCTCCTCACAATATTCCTATCTTTAGGAAGAATGATTCCCTCCTAAAGTAAAATTGGTATTCAAAATAGTATGGCTCCATCAAGGCAATGACTTTCCTCAATTTAAGCAGTAAATTTGGTAAATCTAATGCCTAGAGCTTTCTCCTGGAGGGCTTTCTTAGCATTCTCATCTAAGATTTTGCCCTTCTTAGCCAATGGCTCTCTGATGTGCTCCTCTTTTCCTCTTCTTAAGGCTTAACAAAGAAGTTGGCTCTACTGATGTTGAACTATCTGCTATTATGTCCATAAGGGTGATCCCTATAGCATCATCGTGTGTAGCAATTTGGCTAGACTCACCAATTGGTCTTTCTTTTGCAACATTCTTTGGTAGAGGTGGCATTTCTTGCTATATAGATTTACGAACATTCTCTTGCTAATTTTTCTCCTTTCCTTCCCATCAAGTTGTCTCCTTCTTCCTCTTCTTCTTGGCAACCTGATCTATGGCAGCTTGTTTTTACACCTCACCTCAATTGGAATTGACCTTAGCAACACACCGATCAAGTTTTTATTTCTTGGCCTTAGCTTACGCTAGTAATTTCCATGGGTTAACTTCACCTGCACCCATGTTTGTAGAAAATAAAGACATTAGAACTTGAGATATTAAAAGTAAATTTTAACTTACAAATTTGTCCCAAGCGAAGCTTGAAGGCAAAAGATCTCCCCCATTAAACTAAAAAGACCAGCTTCTCTTTAGCAGCTTAACTCAACACGATGAGAAAAGCAGGTCTTACTTTCCTTATTAGAAAATATCAGTACCTAATTCTCATAATAGTCAATAATTCTTTGGACATCGCAATAAAACATTTTACCATGTCACCTATCTTAGATCTTTTTTTGTTACGGCAGCATCATTTGGTAGTAATTTTATATCCTTAAGCTAGATGGGTTCAATCTACTGAATCCAAAAAACAAGATCCACATCTAACCTTACTTATACATAATTATCGTTCCACTTATGAATTTGGAATCTAAGCCATCCATAAATTTATGACCATGCCACCATATAGAATTACCCATCTGGTTGGCGTTTGATGGTAAAGAAAAACCTCAACAATTGTACAATAGCCCTAACTTTGAGCTCCTTGCAGATTATCTCAAAAGCAACAAGGATTTTATATGTGTTGGGAGAAAACATAATCGATGAAACATAGAAATAGTTGAAAAAATCTTTTTGGAAACTAGAAAAAGGAAAACGTAAACCGAATTTGAAATACTTCAAGTAAACATGGAATTCACACTCCATTGGAAAACATACCTTCTCATCTTCTCTAAGCCTACATATTTTCCACTCAATCGAAAGTTCTTTGAAATATTTATTGTATCTAGACATAACTACCCTAATGACAATGCTTTTACCCATACTTGAAGAGAATGAAACCAATTTAAGCACCTTACAAGGGGGAGAAGGAGTAACCTTAGAATCGTTTGAAGTAGGAGTAATAGAATGAATCTTGCTTTTACCCATACTTGAAGAGATGTCATGAATTTGAAAGAAAGGAATTGAAGAACCTTGAAATTTTTCACAAGAGTAGTTTAAGAGAAAAGACAATAAGACGCTGGGATGAGAGGTTAGGAAAGTATTCAATGAAATCCTTTAAGGACTTCATAAGTATTGCCTAAAGTTGATCCTTTTCTTGAAGAGTAGATTGGAAAGATATCGAGATTTGAATGTGATTTATTGTTAGGCACTAATGAGGGATATGTGTACCATATCAGAAATCCAATGGGCATAGTACCACTGGTAGTTATAAGAATGTGCAACATAATGATAGCTAAGTTTATTGTTGTACTATGCACATACATAGTATACGAATAGGCAAGAAAAGTGAAAAGTTGTGAAATTTGAGTTAAGAATTCATACAACTCTTAACAATTAATATTGGATGAAATCTGGAAATGTCAATTGAAAGTAGTAGCCTAGCTCAACAACTACATGATGAGCTAGAAGCATTGTACAAATTCCTTGCTAGCTAATCAAACATATTGAAAAACACCTTCATAGTTACTCCTATACTCAAATTTTTTACCATGGGAATCAAGAGGCAAATGAAGATAATGGATTTTGCCTTCCTTAACAACTACTAGACACATTGCCTATTGAGCTATTTAGCCTTGCCGAGGTCTCAAGCATGACTTAATCTAACAATCAGGGGGACTTTGCACTTGGCTACTTAATGGGCTAGAAAGCTTGGCCTGCCCTGATCAGATACTTTGAATTTGAAAAGGGGAGTGAATGGTTTGGCATCTATCAAGTCTAATTATATGACCGCCCACTTACCATGTCCTTTGACATGTGACCAAATTGATGAATTGCCACGTGTCTTAGGTAGTTGAACTACCTATCACTACATTTCTCGAATAAGCACCTATAAATAATGGAACACCACTACTGTAAGAACTCTCTACACACCTTTAACACTCACTTATTTATTCCCTTTACCTTGTTTAAACTTTAACTTAAGCATAAGAGGAGCTACGTTAGACTAGCTCCAGCACTCCCTTAACCTAATGTTTTTCTTCTTTTCAAGAACCAACATTCAACACTACTTTCGACCAACAACAATACTTATTACTATTATCGAGATGGGGAGTATTTCTACTATTATGATGAAAACTTGAATTTTTGAGTTAAATTTTAAGAAGCTAGTATTGGTTTACATAAAGAGTTAATTTCTATTCTAGACCTTTGCTAAACATGTTCTATTTAAAATTTTACAATTGATACTAGTTATGTTCTTTAATAGTTGTAAGACTTAGCTACACTTGTTAATTCTTTTTATTGAGGTTGTTATTATCATTATGGAGAATGCAGTTTTACCGGTAATTGGTGGTTTTAATTGTGTTTATTGCATATTGACATGACGGTAAAGGACTAAGGGCATGTGGCGATTTGTGACGTCCTCAGTTTGGGGTATTACACCATCAGACCATGTCGGTAGAGAACTAAGCTATGTTCTTTATCTCTAATAAGGGTCTAGGAAGCTTTAGAGGTTGTGAGAGCTTTGGCTTAATTTTAGAGAGCTAAAAGGCAAGTTAGTAAGAAGATTTTGTTGTCTTCAAATAAACATGAAGAGTTAGTATTTTTGTAAGGTAGATTGAAGCACTTGAGAAAGTGGATGTGGTATAACTTGAAGAAACAACCAAAGAAAGTGCCAAACATAAGGATGAAATTAGTAGAGGTAGTAGAAGGGCATATCGAAATGATCATGCAAGAGGCTACCTATGATGTTAATGGTGCTTGTGTTTACAATATCGGTAGAGAAGGCACAAACATAATGGAGTATGAAAGTTTGAATCAATAACATGAATTTTACATCATTGAATGTGCACTTGTCAAACTCCTACAGGTTCTTTCATTTCATATCAAGGAAAGCAAAGTTCAAATTATGTTATGCTCACTGGTTGTCAACATTGGACTTATATGAGCTTAGTTGATCAAGTTCTCAATGAGTGGAAGTAATCTTAACTAAGAACGATATCCTTAATTGATTTGAACTATTTTTATGTTATTATCTATATTAACTATAAGTTTGTTTTAGATAAGGAGGGATACAACTTCAAGGTTTAGGTCGAATCATCGTAAAGAAGGGGATGATAGGAATCAAGTCTCTCAATTAAGAGCATGAGGAAATGAAAGAGGTTATAGAGATACATGACTAAGTACACGTGTCACGACCCGAAGGGATAAGTTGTGGCAGTCGCCGTATACCGTACAAAGGATTATAGATTGAATTCCCTTACAATCAATAAACCTTTATGCGATACACAAGGCTATAGCTACAACTAACAACCAAGAGTTACGCAGGTGTAAGCAACATCAGTTCATGATAATAATAACAAATTAAAGAAATATAAAACATGATCTATTTATATAGAAATTTACAGATAAGAAGTCCATAATACTTTTTAACTCAAACTGATATCATTTTATTACATAGTAAGACTCATAATCTAAATACACTATCATGAGTACACTCCGATCATGTCTTACTCCTAAATCAACCCCCTGATGTACAACTAACCTCAGGTATGCAGCGATCCAAGTCTACGAATAACTTAACTTGTGAAAGTAAACTATAAAGGTATAAGCTAACTAGCTTAGTGAGATAATCTCCTCAACCATACAACAATCAAGTTATACATTAATTAAATTCAATCAAATGAATACATGTCAATTAGTTTGCCAAACAAATACGTGCAAGTGACCAAGTAATACATGCAACTCAGATTTAACGCCTTCTGAAGTCAGGGTTAGAGATACATTAGTACAGTTAGATCCAAGTATCATACTAGAACTTATCTCATAATGAAACTCCGCGTTTCGTATTTAAAATATAACGGTATATCCATTCTCAGTTTTATCAAAACGAATTCTACATATGATTGTGAGTAAGTTCACACAGCCCTTACTCAACCCTAAACAAAGGCCTCTAGACTCAACCCTTAACCAGGCAGTTAGTGCCTTCAACTCCTAATGATCCCGTAGGTCAGAGTAAGGTCATATCGCACGTGTGCACCGTATGGGATCTATAACAATCCATTAATCAACTTACGTATGGCCTTTCGCTATCTCCTTGTAATGTGACGGCTGGAATTAATTATACACTGTATGATTATGCGTGTTTCAAGTTAACCTTTTCAAGTCAAGTAAAATTAGGTCTTATTATTCAATAATCAATAAGGTCACAAACAATTAGTTCTTAGTGAATCTACTATGCAACAATCAATACGTTACCGTACTTTAAAGTAAATTCACCATTAACAAACAGTTATCATACACAAGCATGACCTAGCCCCATACAACATTCAATTATTAATTATAATTTATATTCACTAATTACAAACACAAGCAAGTATGGGATCATTAGGAAAAACTCACTCAGCCATAATCGACTCAAGTGTCGTTAAAATCCGATGGCAACTTAGGGTTAAGGTCGAGATCACCTAAGAATAACGAACATAGAAAATTATAAGTTTGAGAATTTAAAACTAAACTAGTATAAAAATTTGTACTGTTTGCTTAATGTAGTTACGTGAAATTGTTGATTTGAGGTTTTTATCGAATCGTATATAACTTTTTGTTTTAGCTTGGATCGTTATAAACATATAATTCATTTTGATCATTTTCGAGTGTATTTTTTCGTAGCGAGGTTCATTTTGGACGTTGTGACTCGCAGTTTGAACAATAATATAAAAATACTACAAAAATTTATTATTTTAATTTAAAAAGTTATAAAATATTAATTTAAGCTTTCTCTTAGTATATTTACTATTTAATAATTATTTAAATCATATAATTGATAATTTTATTATTTTAAGCTTATTTTATCCTAATTACTTATTTTTACTTAGTTTTGAGATTTTAGAATTATTATTTCAAATTTTTTCTACTTTATTAATTATTATTATTATTAATTACGAAAATTAATTAATTAATAACAAATGGTGACATGGCAACACGTATGAATGCCACGTGTCAAGTTTGCACATTTATCTGAATTTTCCATTATTTCCTATTTGACGGGATAAATATGTATATAAAAATACTTATGATTATATTTTATTAAATTTTCCAATTTACCTAATTATTAGGTTTTTCTCTAAGTTTACAATATTTATGCATACATATATATACTTACTAATTTACTTTATTTATTAATTTATTATTATAGTATATTATATACACTACTTAATTATATTCATATTTTTATGTATATGTTACTATTTATATACATACGTTTATACGTATACTATATGCTATATATTAAATTATTCTAATTTTACTTATACATTACGTACAAGTATATTATACACTTATTTATACTTTATATACTTATGTACATATATGGTTATACTAGATACATATATATATACATTAAAATACAAATATTATTAATAATATGTATACTTATTAGTTTATACATACACACATATATATATATGAAAAATACGCAATTAGGTGTATATATACATATGTACACATATATATATATATGGAATTGTATATTACATGTATACACATATTACATACTAAAATAATTATTATGTACATATGCACCTCTCTCTCTCTCTCTCTCTCTTTATATATATATATATATATATATATATAACTACGCATATATATACATAATTAATTAAGTAAAATGCTAAATATATATACATGTACATAAAAGAAATATTTAGTATACATACATATACTATATGAGTATTCCTACATTGTTATATACCAAATACTAATTAGACATACATACATAATACACATACATACACATGTACAAGAATACTTGTGTAGAAAAAAAATTCATATTATATGTACTACTATTTATACTTATATACATGTATTGTATCTTGTACATAATAATGTACATATATATGTCCACATACATATATTTATACACAAATGGAAGAGATACACATATATATCTATCTACTTATGCATACATATATGTACATGTAATAGAATACTTAGTATATACATGCACATACTATATAATATACATATGTACAAATAAAGTAAACATATACTTACCTAATTGGTTTAATAATTTGGGATAATATTTTCTCCTTCTCCTTCTTCTTCTTCTTCTTTTTGTTTTCCTTTTGCTCTTGTCGGTTTTATGTGTTAGTTTTGGTTTTGTGTTCTTTTCTTTTTCTATTTTTTTTTTCTCTTCCAGATGTGAATCTAAGTAGGGTTGATAAAAAAAAAAATCAATATAAATAATAACATTTGCTAAGATAAGTGATGCATTAAATATGATGGGACAAAGTAAACAAGTTTCATATCTTTTTTCTCTTTATTAGATCAACACTTGGAGATGAATTCATCACATGGGTTGTTGTTTCTTGATTTTTTTTTCTCTTTCCAGAATATGGCAGCAAGGGGATTAGGAAGAAAAGAAAGAAAAGAAAAAAAATAAAAGAAGAAAAAGGAAAATAGAAATAATTATATGTAATTTTTTCTAAACATAAAAAAAATAATTACAAATTAATTTTGAAATTTTTTGAAAATTTATCAATTTAATCAGTATCCGTTACAATCATAATTTTTATAAGTTGTTTTAACGGTTTCATAAAAAGTTCTACGTGATTATGCGATTTAGTCGATAACTATAATCAACTATGATTATATCACTATTGAGTGATATTTAATTATTTTATAAGCTTAAAGTTATAGTTTTAGGGTTTCGATCAAGTTCGAGTTCAATTTCGAGTATTTGTGCGAAAATCGGATTTAGGGTTTTTGATACGTGATTTAAGTTTTGATCAATTTCTAGAGTTTTTATTATCCATACTATATATCTATCTACTTATGCATACATATATGTACATGTAATAGAATACTTAGTATATACATGCACGTACTAAATAATATACATATGTACAAATAAAATAAACATATACTTACCTAATTGGTTTAATAATTTGGGATAATATTTTCTCCTTCTTCTTCTTCTTCTTCTTCTTTTTGTTTTCCTTTTGCTCTTGTCGATTTTATGTGTTAGTTTTGGTTTTGTGTTCTTTTCTTTTTCTGTTTGTTTTTTTTTCTCTTCCAAACGTGAATCCAAGTAGGGTTGATCAGAAAAAAAAATCAATATAAATAATAACATTTGCTAGGATAAGTGATGCATTATATATGATGGGATAGAGTAATCAAGTTTCATATCTTTTTTCTCTTTATTAGATCAACACTTGGAAATGAATTCATCACGTAGGCTGCTGTTTCTTGATTTTTTTTTTCTCTTTCTAGAACATGGTAGCAAGGGGATTAGGAAGAAAGGGAAGAAAAGAAAAAAAAATAAAAGAAGAAAAAGGAAAATAGAAATAATTATATGTAATTTTTTTCTAAACATAAAAAAAAATAATTACAAATTAATTTTGGAATTTTTTGAAAATTTATCAATTTAATTAGTACCCATTATAATCATAATTTTTATAAGTTGTTTTAACAATTTCGTTAAAAGTTCTACACGATTATGCGATTTAGTCGATAACTATAATCAACTATGATTATATCACTATTGAGTGATATTTAATTATTTTATAAGCTTAAAGTTATAGTTTTAGGGTTTCGATCAAGTTTGAGTTCGATTTCGAGTATTTGTGCGAAGATTGGATTTAGGGTTTTTGATACGTGATTTAGGTTTTGATCAATTTCTAAAGTTTTTATTATCGATACTATATTCAATTTATTAAATTTCGTAAAATTTTATCGTTACTAGCCTTATTGACTCATGACATAATTTAGGACACTCAAACTTAAATTAGGGTTCAGACTACTAATTTTATAGGGTTTACAATATGGCCATCTACCTTGGACGTGTTGACGATATGTGCAAAATGAAAATCAACATGACTATGTTTCTTAGTAGAAATGAATATTAGAAATAAACGTAAATGGTCAAAGTACACAACCATGTTAGACTTCCATACGAATTGTACATTTATTTTTTTTTCCTTATTTTAATTAACTAGAATTCAACCACTAGGCTTAGGTTAGTATTTAAGCATGTTTTCTCATTGTAACAAGATAACTTAATTTTCATTATTAACAAGTACCTGTTAGCTTTTCTACAAGGAAATTTTAAGAAACTTCATCTTTTGAGATTTCATTATTTCCAATCTTATTTGCAATCTAATTGTGGTGATCTTGTTAATTAGGTAATCTCATGAGTCATATTGGTATATTCTTGTTAATGTGTTGTATTTTTTAAGATCATAGGTCATTTTGGTAGTAGAACTTCAACAAATCTCAGTTTGATTATTGAATCCCTTTCAATAATAATCTATATCCAATTGTTTATTTAATTTCCTTATTACTGAAGTATCCAATTACTTAAAACACATCTTTCGCACACTCCCAAATCATTGTACTAACTAAATGGACCATTCTTGGAATCTTTTGCAAATCTAAGCACACTGTCTTTTGCTATTAGAGTTATATTGGCATTGTGAGTATTGGTAAAATTGCAAAATTTCAGTTTTTTCAAATTTTCTGATGGGATTTTCTGATGAATTGAAAGAGTGTTGTTCATATTCTTTGATTTTTCTATCATTTACAAAATCTTAAAGTACTCATTGTTCATAGATATAGTGGTTGTGCCTAAACTTGTTAATTAATCACTTGTTTCTTATTGCTTAAGGATCGAAACCACTCCAAGTGTATCCTTGTGAGATGTATGATTGTGTGTGGATAATTTCTTGGAAATATAGGCACATCACCTTATTTCCCTTCTTAACCTCTAAAGTTATGAGTATCCTATAATTATACATTTTTTTTTTATGCTAGAGATATGTTCCTTGTTACATTGATTTAAATCAAGGAATTAAATAGTTGCTTACTACATTAGAATTTAGACATGTTTGAGAGTGGCAAATGAGTGTATTTGTTCTTGCTATCACACTGAGTTCTTTGTAGCACATAACTTTTATATTTTTTTCAAGAGAAGACTATTATGCAAATCATATATTTGAGGACCTAGGCTTTGATCTATAAATTCCTTTTTATTGTTTTCTTCTACTACAAATCATCTTCTAAAATCTATTCAGCTTCTAATCTTGTTCTATTTCCATTTCTAATCTTTTACTCCTTTTGGAATCTATTCAAGGCTTTTGTCTTCAGAAGTATCATCTTTGTTGTCATATTTATCTATTTTTCCTTTCTCCCTTTAATTTTATTTTTCTTGATCATTTATGCTCCGTTACTTTGATATCTTTGCCAAGTATGCTTTTGATAACTTCTAATTCACTCATTGTTTTAACACTTATAGTAAGTATAGCTTCTAATTGACTTCTCTAAAAGTCAAACTTCTAACTAAGTCATTGTTTTAAGTTCAACAATAATTTTATTTTTAACTTTTTTGTATGCATTAATAACTCGATTAGCATTACTTGCATATATGTTTTGTCATCATCACAACAATCTTTTAGAGGTTCTAACACAAAGGTTGTGAGCATAATGTTTGCAAGCTCAATATATCTACATATGGCCCAAAGAAACCATTAAGATAATGGTAATTAAGATTTCGTTGAGAAATGATTTCATTTGAATTCATGATATCTAGTGAAGACCAATATGAATCTATTAAGCAATCCAAAGTCAAGTTCACAATCCTATTAGTATTTGTCAACAAGATCTTGTTCACTAAAGATAACTTAGAATTTGTCATGTCCATTATGAAATGGTTGTCTTTTAACTCTTGAAAAGTAAGACATAGTTGAAGCAGCTTACATAATGACTATCAAAATCCATAGGGACAATTCAGAGTACCTTTTGGCTCATCCATAAGGAGCCTTACATATGGAAGATTCTTAAACATTTGAACATTTACAGTTGTAACTTTGTAATACTCCCATAGTGAAAGGCAGCAATCTAAGTTTGAAAATGTGTCCTAAGAGTCCATAATTAATAAAAGAAATGAAAAAAGCTCCTTGCTTTAATGTATATACAAACATGTGTTTTAGCCCTGACATATGTTATGCTGTTGGGAGTAGTTAGTAGATATAAGTTAAATCTAAGATCAACTCATTAGATGGCAGTATAGAGGCCACTAAGGTTATCTTTGAGGTATATAGATTATTCTTAATCTAACCTGAGATAAAATTTAAACATCATTAAATATAATAATATCAAAAGGAGATGAGATTAGATGAACAAAAATGAACCTTCGATTATGATTCCTTACTTTACAATGGTGTTATCGTATGGAGTAGCTAGAAGCAAACATTTATAGAGTTGTCAACATTAGGGGTTAAGTTTTTAACATCTTCAACAATAGTACAATAAGTAGTTTGACTTAGATAATTTACACAGCATATGAGGCCACTAAAGTTAAGTAACAACTACTTATATAAAGGATCTAAAATACCATTTTAGGGTCATGCATATATGATAAGGGTTGATTCCTTATGAATAAAATAGAAGACTTATTTTAATTCAATGGCTTGACGATTTGCTTGTCTAATTTGCATGGAATATTGAATGAACAAAGGTACATGACCTTAAATAAGGCCGTGTTGAGTCGAATGTGTTGACTAGTATGAGTATGACACAATCATGTTGTGTGGGACATGAAGATCCAAGAGTTACATGATTATCTATACGAGCATGGTGGCAAATGTGTGCTACATGAATTGAAGACTTGTAAACTATTTTATTTTATTTTATGTTATTTGATATTTTTATATCTTTCTAATATTTAGCTTAAGGTTTATTCTATAATTTACACGATTACACTTTGATGCCTCTCCAGGGTCATATATGTAGAGAAGCACTACAACGAGAAAAGGAACAAGGAAAACAAAAGGGAGTTTAATAAAACTTGAGTAGCTATTAGCTGGATATGACATGCTAACCAATCTTACCCGACTTAGCCTTCACTTGATATGACACACAAGTGAGGATTAAGGTTACTTGCTATAGCTCTTTGCTAAAGGGAATAGATAAGTGTTATAGAAGAAAAGACATAGTGAGTGCTCTCAAAGGGGAATATTTGCATTGGTAATGCAAGAAGTGATGTCTGGGCTACAAGTGAGACCTTTATATGGCCTCTTTAAGGGGGACATTTCAATGAAAAGACAAAAGTGAGCAAATTGAATATTAAATGTAAAGATTCCTAAGATAAATGCTAAAAAGGGTAAAAATATCACTATATGGTACAATGTATGGATGGAGGAATCATTCTAAGATGTGGTGCTAGAAGGCACGTGTCAAATTATTGTTGGCGAGTCTAATATTATATGTGTTTAGTTGTCTCTATGAGTGCTAGACCTCTTGCAACTCGGCAATTGATGGTGTTAGCTCAAAACATTCGATGCCGTTTTGAGGTCTCGGCTGGTCGGATGGTTGTCTGGTCGGCTCTAGAAGACTTATGGTGTTTGCCTGCTCGAAAACTATTCCTATCATGGCTACAGCTTAACACTTAGGGTAGATGAAGTATGACTTACCCTAGTTGATGTCAAAATCCTCATCCTTGGAGAGTCATTGAGCTAGTATTCGTTGGTCGAGTTCTTCTAATCCCTTAGCTCGGCTTTTGGTAATGGGTTTGTGGAGTTGATTCCTATAATCTTCTTGAGGATTGGAGAGATTTGGCCTCAAATCTATGGGGTCTTCTCTGGTTGGCTTTTCCTCTATTCATGCTTCAGCTTCATTCAAATGGTGAAGGATTAAGTTGGATATGTTAAAGGTAGAAGAAACACTATAGTCTTTAGGTAGCTTGATTTGGTAGGTGTTGTAGTTGATTTTCTTCTGTACCTTGAAGGGATCATCAACTCTAGGTAATAGCTTGCTCTTCTTGAGGTATAGAAATCTCTCTTGGTTAAGGTAGATCAATACAAGGTCTCTTGGACTGAAAGATAGAGCTCAGCAACTACGGCTACCTATCTCTTGTTATCATTCATTGAACTTGGTGATCTTCTTGGCTACATGCTGATGTAGTTCTTGTAGTCCTCAAACTTAGTCAACTCTGATCTGGTCCTCTTCATGGACTATAGGGGTATCGATGATGTCAAGTGAGATGGTAGGGTTGAGGCCATAGACAATCTCAAATGGGGTCTTACTAGTTGTATTATGGACAATTCGGTTGTAGGTGAACTCTACATCAGGTAAACATAAGTCCCAATCTTTTAAGTTCTTTAGTAATTGCTCAAATTGAATATAAGCTTAATGCTGAGTATCTCCCATAAGGTCTTTAAAAAGTAGCTCAAGAACTTAATATCTCAATATGAAAAAAAGGGACTTTGGGACTTCATGTTAGTGGATGATTTCCTGCAAAAATAAATTAGTAATATATAAAACATCATTAGTTTAGTGGCATGGGATGAAGTGTGACATTATACTGAATTGTTCTATAACGATAAGGATTGAGTCTCTTCTTTGAGATGTTTAAGGTAACCTTAGGATAAATTCCATGTTGATCGAAGCCCAAGGTAAGGTTGGTGTGGGCAAGAGCATATACTCTTCATGTGGTTCTTTCCTTCCCTTAGCCCTCTTATACATTTCATAACTTTTGATAACCTTGTAGACATAGCCAAACCAAGCCAATAGAAGTTCTCTTTTGGCAATTTAGCAGTTTTGGACTTTCCAAAATGCCCAAATAAGCCACCGTTATGAGCTTTCCTAACTAATAGCTTATGTATGGAATAGTTTGGTATGCATAACCCCCTTTTTTTGAATAGGTACCCATCTTATAGGTAATATCTTTGAACGGTAATTCTATGTCGACACTTTTCAATGATAGGACCGAAATGGGGAACCTATGCATATTGCTGGGCAATAAGGGAAAGTCTTGACAATTTAGTTTGTAGAGTATTCAGTAAGACATGCCTATGTGAAAGAACACTAGCAACCATGTTAGTGCTACCTTTCTTGTGCGTAATCACATATGAAAATCCTTCCATGAACTCCAACCACATGCTTTCTCTTCAAAAGTTTGTTTTGGCTTCTAAGGTGCTTCAAGGACTCATGGTATACATAAATCATAAATTCTCGAGGTTATAAATAGTGCTACCACATAGTAAGAGCTTAGAAAAGAAAGTATGGCTCATTTTCATACATAAAGTAATTTAAGGCAGCACCTCTAAGCTTCTTATTATAATAAGTAATAGGCATTCTTACATCAGGACTACACTAATGTTAATACCGAAAGCATCTCACTCTAGCTTAAGGCTTATCAAACTCTAGCAAAGCCAAGACTAATGCTGTAGGTAAGCTTTTCTTTGATTTCCCTAAAGCTCTTCTTAGCTTGGTCGGTCCAATGGAATCCTTCACTCTTCTTTGTTAATTCAATCAAGGGGGTTGCAATAGTAACAAAGTTATTAATGAATCTTCTATAGAAAGAAGCAAGACCATGAAAATTACATACTTTAATGATACTCTTGCGTATAGGCCACTCCAAGACAACTTAGACCTTTTCCTCTTTAGCTCAAATTCTTTCTCTAAATACTACATACCTAAGAAATACTACTTCTTGATGGAAAAATGTATACTTCTTCAGATTTCTGAACAGTCTCTCAGCATGAAGTATGTCAAAAACAGCTTGGAGATGCTTTAGGTGATTGGTCAGGTTAGTACTATGCACTAGTATGTCATCAAAGTATACAACTACACCTTTATCAATAAAGAGGCACATTACATAGTTCATCAGCCTTGTGAAAGTGCTTGGTACATTAGTAAGACTAAATGGCATAACCAACCATTCATAGAGACCATGTTTAGTCTTAAATGTAATCTTCCACTCATCTATTAGTCTTATGCAAATTTGATGGTAGTCATTTCGCAAATCAATCTTTGAAAACATTCAGGTGCCATGAAGCTCGTCCAACATACCCCTTACATGCTTAGAGAATTAACTCTAATCATCGAGACGCCTTTTGGTGTAATAGCTCGGAGGACATTAAAACTCCGAAGTTAAGCAATCTCAGGCTGGAGCAATCCTAGGATGGGTGATCTCCTGAGAAGCTACTGCACTAGAGGACAAAACTGTATGGTGTCAAAGTGAACAATACCTTGATGGGAGGAGTTCCGACTAGGTTGTTACACAACATGCCATTAAGCCTTGGTATGAGACATTTGTACTTAATAGTAATTTGATTAATAGCTTGACTATCAATGCATATGTGCCAAGAGCCACCTTTTTTGGGATGAGCAAAGTTGGTATAATATAAGGTCTCATGCTCTCTCTTACATATCCTGTCTACTTGTCTCTTCAGCTTAGCAACTTACTCAGGGTTCATTCTATGAGCAGGTCTATTTAGTAGAGCTGTAGCTTATTGTAAATCAATACAGTGTTCAATACCTTGAACTAGTGGTAGTCCTTTAGGTAACTCATGTAGGAATGAGTCAGAAAACTCGTCTATCAACTTTTGAATTTCTATAGAACATCATCTAAACCTCTTAACTCTTATGATGTGCCTAGGAGTTCAGTAATCACTAGGTCTTACCGTAGAGAATGGTAACTAAGTGGGTCCTTTAAGATATTAAAGAAAACTAGGATGGGGAGGGTTAGTAAACATAATAGCTTCCATGGAGTTGCCTAGTGGATATAACATACTAACGAACACAACACAACTTAACGCTTTGTTTGATATGACACACAAGCTAATGTTAAGGTCCATTTGCTACTCATCTCTAGCTACTTGGCAATATTAAATAAGAGTAAGGAAATTGTACTTAAAGAGGGATATCTCACAAGAACATGTAGATGCAATATCTAAAAGGATATAAGATGCCTTATGGCTACAGTAAAAAGACTATTTATACTAAGTCTTTTATGGCAACAATATAAAAAAAACAAAGAAAATTACATAAAAGACAATGAAGAAGGAGATTCTTAGAATATACGAAAATGGTAAATAGGACAAATGACGAAAAGGGAATGTAGTGCAAATGTCAAAAAAGTAAGGATAGGTGGCGACCTATTAATAAGTTCATATTGGTGATTCTGGTGACGTAGTAACTGAGTTGTAATGAAGTTGTGGTTGCTATAGATGGATGGTATTTAGAACTACCAAGACGAAAGAGGGATGTTGTTGTTTTGTGAGCTGAATAAGTAAGCTCTGCTTGTTAAGGCCTCAGTCTCGATATTTGTTAGATTTGTAGATTAGAGTTGGGCTAGATGCATAGTTACCTCGGTTTCAACACTAGGTAAGTTGGTGACTAGGCAAGGGTCCATGTAAAGAAGAATGCCTCCAAGCTAAGGCCTCAGGGAATTCACCCATTGTGCTTCTATGTACTAGCGCTCATCCTTGACAAGCTGACGTAAGTATATCCTCCATACGAGAGACTATAGGCCTCTAAGGCATGCACAAATGAAGGGGCTAGAGGTCGCAGTCCATCAATTCCTCAAGGATGTTGAAGATTTGCCCTCAAATCTTAGTCTTCTTCTTCTTTAGGCACATAGGGTATTAGGTCGATGACGTTGCTAGTAGCTTAAGCTCATAGGCGTTGTCATTGACATGTTGAAGGATATTAAAAGGTCCATTCGACTTGGGGGATAATTTTTTCGTCCTCTTCCCTAGGAAATGCTCCTTACTAAGATGAATCTAGACAAGGTCTCATAGGTTGTAAATTACTCACTTCCTTCCTCGGCTTCCCTACTCCTTATGTTAGGCCACAATCCTTGGCATATTATAGGTTGGATTGACTTTCTCCTTAGGATTTTGGGCTGATAACCATGTCTAAGGGTAAATTTAGGTTAAGTCTAAAGATAACCTTAAAAGGTGGCCTTCCTAGTGAATTATGAGTGGTGCGAGAATAAGTGAACTCAATGATGAGTTGGCATAGATCTCAATCATATAGATTCTTCCCAACAGTAGCTGAAAGAAGATTACTGACTATTCCATTCACAACTTTTGTCTAGCCATTTGTTTGTGGGTGACAAGAAGTACTGAACATGAGCTTAGTGACAAGCTTCTTCCATAGGGTTCTCCAAAAGAAACTCAAGAACTTTGAATCATGGTCAGACACTATACTCCTCGTTACTCCATATAGTCGCATAATCTCCTATAAAAAGAGGTTAACAACAAATAAAGCATCTTGGTATTGTGGCTAAGAATGAAGTGGCTCATCTTACTAAACCGATATACCACCACCATAATAGAATCATGTTTTCTCAGTGTTTAGGGTAAGTCGAGCATGAAATCCATGCTTAGATAGGTCCATAGTAGTTCAGGTATAGGCAAAGGTGTGTACTCTTCATACAACTCCTTTCTTCCCTTAACATGTTTGCACACTTGCATCATTCAAGAACTTGCTACACATCTTTCATCATCCCTGACCAATAGATTTATTCTTTTAGTAACTCAGCCATTTTCTTTTGGCTAAAGTAACTGGCTAAACCCCTAACATGGGCTTCTCAAACAAGTCATTCACCCTATAGAACCACTTAACACACAAACTTGCTTCCCCTTCATCAGAAACCCTTGGATCTTCTAAGCTTCTTGATGAAATAAGCAACTGGTCGGTGTTCCTGCATAAGAATAGCTCCGATGCTAACTCCAAATACATTGCATTCTAGCTCAAAAACTTTCTCAAAGTCAAGTAGGATGAGTGTTGGGGCAGAAGTCAACCTACTCTTAATCTCATCAAAACTCCTTTGAGCCTTCTTAAACTAATTGAATTAAGAGTTCTTCTTAGTCAGCTCGGTTAGTGGGCAGCTATGGAAATAAAGTTTAGAATTAATATACAATAGAATGAAGCTAGACCATGAAAACTCCTTACTGTAGCAGTATTAGTCAACATCGACCATTCGAGAATAGCTCGAACCTTCTCATTATCAACTCTGATACCTCCTTTAGAAATAACATGTCTAAGGAATACTACCTTGCTCTGATAGAACACATGCTTCTTCTAATTGCTGAATAAGTGCTCAGCCTAGAGGACATCAAACATAGATTTTGAGTGCATGACATAGGAGATGAGGTCAGTATTGCATACCAGTATATCATCAAAGTATATAAATTTTCTCAAAACATGGTTAATGAGTCACATAAAGGTACTTAAAGCTTTTGTTAAACCAAATGGCATCACCATCCATTTGAAGAGACTATCCTTTGTTTTGAAAGAAGTTTTCCATTCATCTTCGGGTCTCATTCATATTTGATGGTTGCCACTCTTAAGATTAATCTTTGAAAAGACTTAAGCACCATGCAGCTCATCAAGCATATCATCTAACTGTAAGATCAGACATCAATACTTGATAGTGATTTTGTTGATTGCTTGGCTATTAATATATTCTCTATAAGCCATCCTTTTTTGGTACCAGGATAGCTAGCATGGCATTAGGCTCATGCTTTCTCGGACATATCCACAGTCAATCAACTCATCAACTTGTTTCTTTAGCTCAGTAGCTTTCTCGAGGTTAAGCCTATAGGCAAGTTGGTTAGGTAGAGAAGCTCCAAGTTAAAGGTCAATGCAATGCTCAATACCTCTAATTGGTGGTGAAACTCTTGGATCTCTACAAGAAATAGGTCGTCTACACCTTAGTAGGTAAAGTTTTGACCTCTTTCAACTCTAGAATTTTCTTAACTAATAAAAGTATACATTCTTCTGTCTTGGCATCTCTAGAAAATTGGACTCGAGAAATCACTATGGACTTTTGCTATAGTGATCGAGTAATCTTCTCTTGCAACTCCTGCACTTCCTTAGGGCTCATTGGGGTTAGTATAACCTTTTTCCCGTTCTTGTGGAACATATAAGTGTTCCTATATCTATCATGCAATACTCTCAAATCAAATATCTAAGGTTAACCAGGTAACTACACATGGGTAAGACGTCACATAACACCTCATTATCGAACATATATATATGTATTTATAAGTATGTAGGCCGAATATATATATGTATCTATTTCTATGAATATATGCTGAATATATATATTTATATATGTATAAGAGTATGTTTTAAATAAATACATATACATATATCATACGTGTAATATATATAGTATATATGTATATATATGATACCGTAATTTATGATTTTACAATAACCTAAACCATAAATTGTATATAATAAGTATTGGAATATATATATATATATGTATAATCGTAAGGTACATAAGAAAAAATTAAGAAAAGGAAAAAAAAAAGGAAAATATACCTAAAATAATAAAAATAACAAATATATGATTTAAATAATTATTAACTTATAAATATGTTAAGAAAAAGCGAAAATCAATATTTTATAATTTTTAAATTTAAATAATAATTTTTGTGATATTTTTGTATCACAATTTAAGTTACGAGTCACAACATCCAAAACGGAGCTCGTTACGAGAAAATATGCTCGAAAACGATCAAAATAGACTATAAGTTTATAACGATCCGAACTAAAACGAAAAAGTTACACGCGATTCGATAAAAAGCTCAAATCGACAATTTCATATAACTAAGTGAAATAACCCTTACACATTATAACACTAGTTAGCTTTAAACTCCTTATCTTACATATTTTCCTTATTCTTAAGTGATCTCGATATCGACCCTGAGCTATCTACCGACTATTACGATCCCTGAACTAGCCATGGCCGAGTGAGTTTTTCTTTATGATTCTATACTTGTTTGTGCTTGTAGTTAGTGAACATAAATTATGAGGTATAAATGAATGTATATGGGGTTGGGTTATGCTTGTGCATGATAATTGTTATGAATTGTGAATCTACTTTAAAGTTCAATAATATAATGTTTGATGTATAGTAGATTCAATAGATTGATTGTTTGTGACTTAGAATGATCACTGATTAAATACGACTTAACTTTTATTCGACTAGAAAAGTTAACTTAGATCATTCATGAATCATGCCCTGCATAACTATTTCTGGGCAGTCACATTACACGGAGGTAGCGAGAGGCCATACTTAGGTTGATTATTGAATGTTATTGATTTCGTACGGTGCACACGTGTGATATGACCTTACCTTTGCCCGCGGGATGACTAGGCATTGGAGGCACCAACCGCCTGGCTATGGGTCGAGTCCAGAGGTCTTCGTTTAGGGGTGAGTGAGGGCTACGTGAACCTACTCACAATCATATGTAGAACTCGTTTTGATAAAGCTAGTAATGGATGTACCATTACATTTTAAATACGAAACGCGGAGTTTCGTTATGAAATAAGTTCTAATATAATACCCGGATCTGACTGTACCGATGAATCTCCAACCCTGACTTTGGAGGGCGTTAAATCTGAGTTACATGCAGTATTTGGTCACCTGCATGTATTTGTTTGGCACACTGCTTGTTCATGCATTCATTTGGCTAAACTTAACTGTGGTATAACTTGATTGCTGTGTGGTTGAGGGAAATTAACTCACTAAGCTCTTGTAGCTTACTCTCCAATAGTTTTCTCTCGCAGGTTGCTAGATGATCGGGCATGGGTTAAGAACTGAGAGTTGAGTGCCAACGTCGAGATGCATAGAAGTTAGACTCTGAGGACATACTATATGGTTCATCTGAATTTTATATACTACGTTTAAGTTTTATGACTTTAGTAAGTTTGAATTTTTAAAACTTCACTACCTAATCTTATTGTTTGGTAAGGGATACCGATTCTCTGCGGTTCTGTTGGACTGTGGCTTGTCAGATATCTATAGTCACATATATGTAATTGTAAGCTAATTATATAAATAAATAAAAACTTTAGTGACTAATTATTTAGAATCTTGCAATCTCTGACTTGCAAGATGATTTTCAAATCATGGGTGCACACATGATGTGAAAATTTTAGGCAATCCTACTAAGCCCCCGTTAGGGTCATGACAGGAGCACTAATAGAGCACCAAATGGTATAATTAACACTATTGGTGGCGGACCTTTTACCATAGGCCGATTAAGCTCCTCGAGCTTAGCTAATGCCATTCATTATGTTTGTAATGTCTAGGGCAAGAAGGTCAAGATTGATAATACAATTTCATTCACAAAAGAAGATTTCAAAGACATTCAAACGCCCTATGATGATGCACTCGTGATTAGTGCGAGAATTACCAACTTCGAGGTCAAGAAAATACTTGTTGATACTGGAAGTTCGACATATATTATTTTTTAACACACTTTTGATCAGATGAGACTGAAGATCAAGGCGCAGCTACGATCTTATAGTTACAATTTGTATGCCTTCAACAATCAACCCGTCTGAGTGACCCGAGTAATTTCTTTACTAATCTAAATTGGAGATGATGTTCATGTCACGAAATATAAAGTAGACTTCCTTGTTGTCAAATGTTGGTCCCTATAAAATATGATTATGGGACAGTCATATCAACACTTATTTGACATTGTCCCTTTTACTGCCCACATCAAGGCTAAATTTTCTACTCTTATTGGGTCTAGGGTGTATAAAGGGGATTAATAATTAGCAAGTCATTGTATATAAGGGCATTAAGGCAAGAAAAAATTTTTCAAATTGAATCTTACCTAGAAGGAAAGTGAATTGGCATAGATAATGCCAAAGATGAAACAGAGGAAATTTTGTTGGGAGATGATCCTAAAAAGACAGCAAAAATAGGAAAACACTTGTCGGCTAATATCTACTAAAGTCTAATAGGCTTTCTATAGGATAATGTCAACATATTTGCATGGTCCCCTTCTAATATGTTAGGTATCCCTAGAGATATCATGGTATACAAACTTCAAATTAATCTAAGTGCTAAGGTGATTCAATGGAGGAACCAGAAACTCTTTAAGCAGGATTCACTGGGGAAGAGTCTTATCCGACTTGGTTAGCCAATTGTATGTTGGTTAAGAAGTCTAACGGCAAGTGGCGTATGTACATAGACTTTACGGATCTGAACAAGGCTTATCCCAATGATTGCTTTCCCTTACTAAGAATTGATTAGATGGTTGATTCAACTACCGGGCATGCATTACTCTCTTTCATAGTTGCATTTTCAGGCTATAACTAAATTAAAATGAACAAGGAAGATGGAGTTCACACATCATTTGTCACCAACTTTAGAACATACTATTATATGGTAATGCCTTTCGGGCTAAAAAACACCAATGCAACTTATCAATGGCTTGTCATTATGATGTTCAAGCCATAAATCTATCAAAGCGTTGAAGTATACGTTGGCGATATGATTGCAAAAAGCATGACAAATGATTGGCATCTTGCTAACCTTGAAGAAACATTCAGCACTTTAAGGAGATACAACATGAAGTTGAATTCATAGAAGTTTTTAGGGTACATGCTCACTCGATGCGATATTGAAGTGAATTTGAGAAAGATTGATGTGATTAGAAACATGAAGTCTCCTCATACCGTTAGGGAGGTTTAGGAGCTAATTGGGTGAATGGCTATCCTTAATAGGTTCATGTCAAGAAGCATGGATAAGTATACAGAATTTTTAAAAATTTTAAAGAATCCAAAAGATTTTAAGTGGATGGATGACTGCGAAAGGGCATTCGGTGAACTTAAAGAGTTTCTTATGTCACCACCAATACTCTCAACACCTATCCTAGGAGAGAACTTATATTTATATTTGTCAATCAGTTGTTGAGCACTTTCCTCTATGTTGGTTAGAATTGACGACAAGGAGCATCGACCAATTTATTAAGTAAGTCATGTCGTACAAGGACTAGAGCATTGATATACCAAAATTGAGATATTTGTGTTAGTAGTGGTTCTCTCGGCAAGGAACTTGAAACCATACTTTGAGGCTCACCAAATCATAGTTCTTACTAATCAACCTTTGTGGCAGGCATTGCAACGGCTTGATTCTTTAGGAAGGATGATGAAATATGCCTTAGAGCTAAGTGCCTATGGCGTATAATACAAACCTAGAATGGCATTAAAAGCTCAAGTATTGGCTGAATTTTTGGTTGAGTTCACAAGTGAGGAAGATAGCATAGAAATTGCCAAGAAGTTGATATAGAATCTCTATGTCTATGGTTCTTCAACTAAAGAAGGAAGTGGTGCGGGTCCTGTCCTATAAGGACCTTACAATGTTAAGGTTAATTATTCCTTGAAATTTGGATTTCTAGCCAGCAATAATGAAGTGGAATATGAAGCCTTGATAACTGGACTCAAATTGGCAAAGGAAGTTGGTGTCAAGAAAGTTGATGTTTTCTCCGATTCATTACTCGTCATGAATCAAGTCAAAGGGAGTTATGCGGTGAAAGAGGAAAAAATGAGCAAGTGCTTATTGATAGTATGAATGCTCATGGAAGAATTTTGAGTCCTTTTCAATTCATAAGATACCAAGGAGCAAGAACATCGCAATCGACAAGTTGTCAAAGTTGGCTTTTATGGCACTCCTTGATTTGAATGACAAACTATTTATTGAGTTTCTCCCATACAAGAGTTTACCAATTGTTCCATAGAGCTTTTAATTGGCTCCCTACAAAAAAAAAAAAAAAAGGTCTTTGATGGATTCAATTGTAGATTATCTAAAGGATGGTACCCTTCCGAATGACATGAAAGAGGCTCGGAGGTTAATTTATTAGGCTATGAATTACACAGTGATAGATGATTAGCTGTATAAAAGCAGTATTTCCCAACCGTATCTTCGATGCCTTTCTCTGAAAGATGTACAATGAGTGTTATCCGAGCTTCATGGTGGTGTACGTAGCAACCATGTAAAAGTACAAACTTTGTATATTTATGCCTTGAGACTCAGCTATTACTGGTCGACAATGAAAGATGACATGATAACATCAGTTCGGCAGTGTCCACGATGCCAGAAGCATGAGGCACCGAGTTATGCACCTTTTATTAAATTGTGCTGTCTAACTAGTCCCTGGCCTTTTGATGTTATGAAGTATTTTCATTTTTATTGATCTCTTTGATGTTATGAAGTATTTTCATTTGTTTTGTAAGGCAACAACCAGTTTTTTTGAGATGCAAACACATTCTAAGTTCCAATTTTGACTTGTTTTCCTTCCTATTCTTTTTATGATCAACAAATCATCATCTAAGTTTAAACTACACAATGAACAAACCAATACTTTTTTTATTTAAGTTCAGACCAATCATGGTTAACGAACTTTATATTTTAGTCGAAAAGCTAAATAAAGAACGTAATTGTTAGGTGATCTTATGGCACAAATAAGGCAACTAGTTTATGTATCAAATGACTAGTGGATAGCCTTTAAGAAGGCACCCAACATATCGCATGTGAAACAAAATATGCAAAAAATTAGGCATGTGAAACAAAACATGCCGAGAAAAATAGGCTTGTGAAATAAAACATCTTGAGAAACAAAGCATGTGAAATAAAACGTGCTAAAACTATTAAATTACACATTATAGGAAATGTGGATAATATTAATACAAAATTAAATGTTCAACCACTTGGTCGAACCTTGTCCATGCAACATAAAGAATAATACAACAATCTTAAGATGACAAGTTCTTTGATTGTACATAGGCATTTCCTTAGTTAAAAGATGGGACCTTACTAAAGCATATCTCTTTCTTGGTGCTTGGGGTTTTGGAATAGGTGGATTTTTCTTTATGTATGTAGGGGATCTCCTCGGATAGATGGTCTTCGTCATTGCTGGGATCTTTGGCATAAACTCTATTGTTATCACCTTACATTTGGATCTCAGTACTTGTATCTTCATCGACTTCTTCATCATAACTATTAGCTTAGTCATCCACGTTGGCAAAATCCAAGCATGAAATATCATATTCAGGGTGAAACTTTAGAATTTCTTCTCTTGCGACCTAGACCCTCTCCAATAACTTTTTTCTTAGAAACCTCTCGTACTGTCGACTTACAGTCACAATCTCTAGTACCTCTTCAATAGAGGGCCCTTTCTTTGTTGCCTCCTCTAACTCGATAATATGGCTTTGTAATTTAGTGTTATTAGTCTTTAGTTCTTTTATTTGCATCCTAAGCCTGTCTTCCTCATTGCTCACTGAGCTGAGTGTTAAGCCTAAACCCCGGTACTTTTCCTTCTTTTTATGAAGCTCCTCCTTCAGGTATTTAGCCTCCTTATATTGCTCATCAACTTTAGCTTTAAGGCTTGAGACTTCATCGGTCACTAATGAATGTGCCAACTTCCTTGCATTCAGTTCCTCATGATATTTTCTGGCCTCCATCTCAACCATGGTTCTTGTACTCTCGGTTGCCATAGTTTGAGCCTTTGAGGAATTGTATGCATCTTCATTTTTCTATAATAAGTTGACAATATAAAATGATGAATTCGCATGACTACTTAGCAAAATAAAAAAAAAAAAATTTATTACCTTCTTCATTTTTTGTCGACTTCATCCAATATTGTTAGAATGTAGCTACTGATCTATAAACAAACAGGATCATGTCAGCAATAAAGCATGTGTTGTGAATGAAAGAATTCTACTAATACTTATATCATACAACTTAGCTACAATGTGTACCTTGTTACAGCCACTAACCCTACCGATGTCTTTCTTTGCAATTTCCCTGTCTTTAGGAAGAATGATGCCTTTTATCAAAGCTAAGGATTTAGTCTTGTTGCCTAACACCGAATCATTATGGAGAATGTTGTAGCCCCAACATGGAATGAAGTATTCGCCTACTTCATTATTAAGGATGAATTCAACACTACTGACGCCGATAGCCTTGTTTCTAATCACCTCTTTTGTCCTCTTATTCAAAGTCTTGGATTTCTTAGATAGAGGTTGGCTGGTAAGCTCCTTTCCACTTCTTTTATTGGGACTCGGTGCAATACTCACTTAAACCAATGATCCTTCGGCAACCTCATGACAGGTAATTTCATCCCCACTACGAATGCTGATATCTCGACCAGAATCTCTTGGCTCTTCAGTCAAAGCAATGTTTATTAGGGGTGGGATTGCCTCAACTTGTATGGCCTCAATAGGCCTAGGCTTATCACCCCCTTGATGTTTGTCGGCAGGGTAGGATGCCTTTTTTAAGGTCGCTACGTGCTTTGCCACTTTCTCTTATGCAGCCTTTTTTAGAGCAACTGGTTGAGTAACAGCTACCGTGGAGCTTGCTTGTTTGTTGGCCTTAGACTTTGTCACCTTCGCTTAGGTTAACAATTTGGTAGGATTTACATCATTAGCGTCTATGGTTACAATAAAAGTAAATTTATTAACAATAAAGAGAGATGAAGGACTTATATATTCCATATCGAGCAAAGCTTAAAGGTAATTATTCCTCCCCCATGTCACAAGAATGGCTTTTGTCTTATAGCTCTACTTAGCATGGTAATTACTCAATAGCATACCTTCTTTCTCAGAGAAGATTGACTCCTCGTTTTCATATCGCCTCATTATTCTCTTGGCATCCCAAAAAAACATTTTTTTTTTCCTTCTTTTTAGAATTTTCTTTTGTTGTAGTGGCATCATTTGACATCAATTCAATATCTTTGGTGTGGATAGGTTTAGTCTATTGGGTCCAAAAGTCTAGTTCTTCATCTGACCTAATAAAGATACTCTATTTATGAATTTCTGCCCATGCCTAGCAGTTGCGAAATACTAGCCATCAGGCTGCCTCTTTATTGTAAAGAAATACCTAAACAATTGAGGCGTAGCCTTATTCTCAACCTCTTAACAAACTATCTCGAAAGGCACAAGAAGTTGATAAGTGTTCAGTGAGAACATGCTTAGCACAACTCAAAAATAGTTGAAGAATTGCTTGATAAAAGCTGAAAATGGGAAGCGCAGTCCAAAGTTAAGATATTTCAAATAGATGTGAAACTCGTGCTCCCTTAGAAAGCATACCCTCTCCTTTTCTCTTAGCCTCTGAAGATTCCATATTTCAGGAAGATCTCACCAATACTTATTGTATTTTGAGATAAGAACTTTGTCAATAGCACTGGCCACTCTATTTGGCAAATTGCTAAAGTAAATCCCATTATTATATAAATACCTTGCTACAGATCTTCCTTATTTGTCATCCAAATAGGTATTTGCTATAAGACAATTAATTCGAGCAAGTTTGTCCCAACGATCTATAGCACTGTTGGCTAATGTACTCGAGGAACATGTTGTCTCGCTCCTTTTTTGGTATAGGGGGGTGGGGTGGTGGTTGAGAAGTAGCCTCGATGTCAGTCGCCTCAAAATCTGAAAGAATAAGTTGACAAATTACGTTTTGAACCATACTTGATTTTGGTTATATAACGAACGTTATGGAACTTTTTGAGAATTTTGAAAGCGAAGATGAAATACTGAAAGCAAGCAGAAGCTTATGGATGCAGATGAAGATGAAATGAAATCTATTTTTAGTATTGAAAAATTCCTTATATGTGAATGATTTACCCTTGTAACCACATTATGTTTCTAACAATGGTGGTGTGGATTATTAACATGTGTTTTGAAACTAAAATCCAACAGTTATTGAGGCTTTGATAATTATTAGTATCTATGGTATAATTATGGCTAAGGTGACAGTTGTTGTACATTCTACCACTTAGTCTTTTGATAGATGGGAAAATAAAAAAGTTATGACCCTTTCGATAGGATACGATCTATTGTTCTAGATGAAAATCAAGAACTTCCCACATTACTCGGCATTTGGGAAACAATTTTTCAATTTTTCACTCACCCCCACAAATAGAATGTTAAACTATCTACTCCCTTGATCGAATCCTTAATTACAAGAGTTAGAAGGTAAATGTTGATAGTTAGATTTCATTCCTTACATTCACTCGTCAACTCACTTGATGAGAAGCTGAGTAATTTGCCTCTTGGCAGATGTCAACTAAGACAACCATGTCTGGTTTAAATTTAAGGAAAGTGGCACAAATAGTTATTGCTCAGTACGATTCCATTACATAATTACCTACTATCCCTATATTTCAGAAATGTACTTGATCGTCAGGTCTCTATGTGTCCCAATAATCATATGATTAACTGCTATTTCAGACACCTGACATTCACCTATAAATACGGAGAAGAAGCACTATAAGAACCATTTGATAGCCTATAATTATTCACTTTATCTTCTCTTAAACATATTTATTAACTTAGGCATCAGAGTGGCTATACCGGACTGGCTCCAATACTCCTTAGTTCTTTGTACTTTATAGGAAAAGATCTCTAAACTGTTGTATTCTTACTCTTCTCTAGAAGGAGATATATATATATTCTTAAAGTTGTAAGCTATTTCATATCTTCTGATTAAGCTTCTGAATCGTCTTCTGATTGAGATTTCGAATCCTCCTCTAACTAAGCTTCTAAGTTAACTTCTTTATTTATCTCTCAAATTCTTAATCCCATTTTTATTTCCATTGCATTCCATACTTTGATATCAATCATATCTTACTCCATCATTATAGTTCTCTAATCGTAATATACTACCCATCTTATGACTTAGCTCCATAACCTTACAAATTCTCTTGTTGGTTTACCTTCTGTTTTAATCATTGTTTTACTGATTTGTAGGTTTTACTCATGATCATCAATGTTATTAGTTTACCTTACGCCACCAACCTTGTCTTTCATTCATACTTTCCTATTTGCAATGGGTTTGCTATTGCCATAATTTTTCCTTTGTTTCTTCATACAGCTTAGTGCAAGGCCAACAAAACTAAATTTAGCAAATCTTGACTTTCCTCTATCTTGGATTCAAGTGAGATGGTTAACAATTTGGATAAACTCAATTTGACTTGACTTAATAAGAACGAATGTGACTCTTTGATTAATGGATTCCTTAAGAGAGGTATTAACATGAACTCATTACTTAGCAAGACTTGACATGAAATAATACATTTAAAGGGTTAACATAACAAGAGACTCAACAAATAAGAAATTTGATCATCTTAGATTTACCATTCCTCTATTAAACTACCAATTGCAATCACTCATATGAAGTGTATTGTTGTCTCATACCTTTCTTGTACATTTGATCACCTTAGTGGATCTTCTTTCCTGATAGTGTTTATCAGTTGTCCCATACGGTCATTGTTTTAACGTTTATAGTATCCTCATCAATTCCCTTCAAGAAATCACACTTCCTTAATCTAGCATATAATTGCTCCATATATTCTTCTTTATTTGTTAAATAGATCAAAATACTATCCATAAATATCACAACAAGTTTTCTTCATACATAGTTGTTACATATGTAATTCTCTAATTCTGCATGTAATTCTTCAATTCTGTAAATACAATAAGTGCATTGCTAATCTAAAAGACACCATTAGGACTTCATGGTTTCCGTATCATATCCTAAACATAGTCTTAGATACTTTTCAAACTTAATCCAACCTAAAGTCATTTCAAGAAAACATTGTTACATCTCATAATTAATCCAACAATTCCTAAATTTAGAGTTAAGGATACTTATTTGTAATAGTCACTTTATTTATCATCCCATCTTCATAGCACCAAAGATATTTTTCTTCTAGATAGCATAGGTGCCCTTCACGAAGTATTACATGGGCATGGAAATCCTTTATCCAATAGTTCTTTGAAGTTGCTTCCTTAACTTCCAAGGTCTCATTTGCAATGTTAAATATATAACTTCAGCTATAGGTTTGGTTCTTGGCTAACTTAATCATGAGGTTCAATTTTTCAGGATAAAGTTACACTAGACAATCTTCGGAAATACATATTTGGACATTTATATACTTCTAGTAAATCTAGTACTTTGATACTACCCTCAGTCTCTCACTTGCACTTATCTACGAAACTTCTAACCTTCTACTATCGTCTTTATTTCTTTAATTTTATTACAAGCTTAAACTACCCTTATTATCTTTTCTCCTAAATTCCACTTTAATCACAATCTATAACCTTTTTGGTTAGTATCCTTTCTCTAAAGTAAATTCTAACTTGACAAATGAAGGTAATCCCAATTGCCTTAGATCCTTTTCCATCCACAAACTTCTGATTTGCAGGAAATGAGCACCTTAGTATCAATATTACAATTGCAATTCATCTATTTATACATATATATATATATGTATATATTCAGCAATAATTATACATTATTCCTATGATTTTCAATCGATTCTCTTGTTCATAGAACTTGAATTTTAACTAGTTGAGTTCAACCTACATTTTAATTATTCTTCAAAATAAGAAATATAGATACTTATCTCTCATAAGTTCTACTGCAATTTTATCCTTAACTCCTAAGATCATTATGTAGTCGTAATGATAATATTCCTCCATCTTTTTAGCACAATTCCTTTCATCAACCAACATGTCTTCCATGCAAAGTGTTTAAACAATCATAATAATATTACTAGGTTCCTTAATACTTCCAATTCCTCCTCTATATGCGGATAGTGCTTAGAAGAACATCTACTCTTCCAACATTGATGAGTCTTAACTGACTTCCTTGTCATGCCTTTATGAGTTTTGTGGTTCTAATCTCCATAATTAAATATTTCTCCTTTAAGTCAAACACAATATCTGAGGAAATGACATACTCCTTGTTCTAATACTTAATATTTTCATTATTGTCACAAAATTCAAACTAAACACCAATTGGGTAAATTTATTTACTAAAGTTACTAACCTTTCTTTCTTTTGCTTGAAACTATCATTACCTCGCTAAGATCGAGCAAGAGTCCTTAATTGAAAAGAACTACTTATCTTTTGACTCTCTTATGCTTGTATCCTTAAATGATTATCTCTAATCACCAGTCTTTATCCATCACCTCATTAATAGGGGTAAAACAACAATCTTCTAACTTACAGCACATAACTAGGCCAAATTTAATAAGAAGTTGTTCCTTCCTTATTTTGAACTTATGTCTATATGAGATTGGTACATATATAAATTGCATCAACTTATACTTCGCAATCTTATTTCAAGTCTCATTTATACTTCCTTCATTTAACTTAAGCAATACCTATACCATCTTTGTTTGAATACTATAAAAATATCCAATTCTAACTTACTATTGAACACCTGTTAAGTAATCTTTCCTTTTAATCGCCAACTCTTAAGTTTTCCTCTACTTATACTGCTAACTTCAATATGAACATACCATTAATCAATCTTTGATATTATGAAATTCTAGGGTTTCAAAACTTCTCCCTCTTTGACTAACAAATTATCAATCAAATGGCTTATTCATCTTGTCTTAGGATACCATTTGCTTGGTGAATTCAAATAGCTTACCAATTCCTCGGGGTTTATCTACACTCCCTTTCACCTCTTAAGACCTTTTGTCTCTTGTATTTCTTCACATAACAATATACTAGATCATTATACCTTACTATTATATCATAACGGATATATTAGCAAGTAACTATCCCATGAAGTTCACTTCTTATGAGGGTAAGAGTATATCCTATATAGATTTATCTTGAGGTAGTGAAGAAACTTTTGATTCAAAATCCTAATCCTCTCCAATCTCTTATTGTAATTTCCATTTCCATCATCAATCATTACTCATCTCACTATTACTATCTTATGGTGTTTGCATTCATATTCGCTCATAAGTTTATCAACATTCCTATCTCATTCCCATGTACCATTTTAATAGTTAACAGTCTCCTACAAATGGACATAAGCACCGCTTAATGATATTGTATTAATTACCTCAACATAATAGAAAAATCCTATTATCCAATTTATACTTGTTTTATTTCACTTATGCTTTGCTTATAAACTCTAGGGAAGTAAGCCTTTTATTCATTATTCATTTGATCAAGGTTGAAGGATTTACAACTTGATTATAACATCATTTTACATTAAACATTATAGATTCTATAGCCATCCCTACACATATAAAGGACTTACAAGACTAATCGCCAAAGTACATCCAATTCTTTTACACTCCCAACTATCGAATACATAGTATGTTTATAGCATATGCACATAACCAAAAGAATGCACATTCATTAAGAGGTACATCAATATCCATCAAGGAATCAGCAGGATGTTCGCACATGTAAACAACCAATATAGGATCAAGTTCTAATGTACTAGCAAAACAGAACCAATTATCATAATATGTCCATTATTTGAGTCACCAATAGCAACCATTCTGATAGGGATCAAGGGCCGATTACATGCTCTCGAGCCCGAGGTTTCTTTTAGGTGGTTTGCCAAGCTGTCTGAGGTGAGTTAAGCACCGAGGAGTAGTGCTTGCTCCAATCTAATCTGTTGAGCTACTTTGCTCTCCATACCATCCAAGATGTTGCCAAGGTGATCAATTAGTATGCCGTATCAAGCCGAACCCTCCACTAAACTATAGTCCAAATGCCAAATTTGAATGCAACAATCTCCACTGTACCAAGGCTGAGCAAGACAATCAAGAGCCAACCATTCAAGGCTAACCCAATGTGAGTTATCCTTAAACCAACCACAATTCAACCCCTTCTAATGCTGAACATGCCTGAACAGAGGCCTACCCCTACTTAGACCACAATATTGTTAGAATCAAAGTAAAAACGTGTGCACATTGTCCTTTACTAACATCCGTACAGTCCTTTCTGATAAAGGACGTTCCCATTCTTTCTTTTGCATGCTTTCATATTTTCCTTGTAAATTATTCTCTTTTGTTTTTAGCAAATAAAGACCATTCTTTTGTAACTTCTGTAACTTAGGATTTGCTCTAATGAGATGATATAAATACTATCATATTGTAAAAGTTGATCATACCATAACATAGAGAATATGCTGAACTTTTCACTCTCGAGCAAAGTATCTCTCTTACTCTTGAGCAACTCTTATCCAACCCTTTTGAGCGTGGACTAGTAGTGAGTGACCTCAAGCCATACTTGTGCGTTATATCAAGTGTGACCTGAGCTTATGTGAGGTGTTGGTGCGTCATATTCTTTGTCGATACATGGGAACCTCCTATTCAACCTTCGACTATCATTTACTTTTCAAGCCATCTTGTGGCTTAGACCCACCCCTATGGTTACACTTGATATCGGGTTCGTATGTTCATCTACGAGCCCGTATCATCTTGATATTAGAGCTTAGCTACATTTAAAGCTGGATTTTGCTACTATGTTCTTTTAATAGTTTGTCACTACTCTCGTGTAATAGTGGATTCATTGTTAGCTTTGAAGTTTAGTAGTGAGAAGCATTTTATACTCTGTTTTCCCTTGTTTTCAATACGCCAAAACAGAGTGTAGTTGACCGTATGTTTATTAAGAAATTGTCATTATGAAGTAAACATCAATGTCATATTTAAGTGTATAAGGGACATTAGGAAACTACAAAAGTGGTACTCGACATGGCCAAGGGCAAGAAGGAAGCTCTTCACCTTAATCAGTAGGTGACCACTTGGATAGGCTTACTGACTTGGTAGCTAACTTGGTAATTGTTATCTAAGAAGACAGACAGCGAGCTAGAAATAGCTCTACTAGAGAACGTATTTAACAAAAGTGAGGCAATGGTCAGTTTGGCTAGGTTAATGCCCTAGCTCACCCACCCCGAGTTAAAGGAGTTAGTAGGGATGCTAGACATAGGTTAGCGCTTAAAGAGATTGAGGAAGAAGTAGAAGGAGATGATGATGCAAAAGAGTAGTATAGAGTTGAAGAAAGAAATGTGCGAGCCTTTAGAGTCGAAGGGCTTAAGATGCATATCCCAAGTTTTTCTGAAAGTTGTGATGTTGAAGACTACCTAAATTGGTTAGACAAGATTGAAAAGTAGTTTAAATGCCATAAAGTGCTTGACAATGCAAAGGTTAGACTTACTGTATTGGAGTTCACTGGTTATGTCGCCTTATGGTGAAAGAACTTGCAAGCTACTAGGAGAAGGGAAAGAGAACGAGAGATTAGGAGTTGGGATGATATGAAGAGAGTCATGCGGAGAAGGTTTGTGTTGAGCTATTATCTATAGGATGCCTTCAAGAGACTACAAGAACTAAGGTAAGGAGGAGCGAAGTCGTAGAGCTCGAAGATCGAATTGTTTCTCGATTCATTGGTGGATTGAAGTATGAGATTAGAGATGTCCTAGAAAACTTGGACATTAGAACACTTGATGATGCAATCCAAGCCACCTAGAGGGTAGAAAGGCATTAAATAGGAAGATTCCGACGACCTATTGGCTGATTAGGAAGTAGCCAACTTGTTTTGAGCATATTTGTACAAATGGAACTGAGTAAGGTCATTGAGACCTGACTTGCTTAGACTACTCAAGCAGAGGAGAAGGAACTATTGGGGAAGTTTAAGAAAGGCCAGAGTTTAGGGATGAAGATGAGTGAGATCAAGTGTTTCAAATGCTAAGGATTTAGACATGTGGCTGCTCAATGTCTAAATAAGCGAACAATGGTGATCAGAGGCGAGGCATAGACCATTGAGGTTAATAGTACTGATGAGGAAGTAGAGGAGTCAAAGGAGGACAAACAAACTGAGCTGCCTAAGGAAGAAGTTATCAACAGCAAGGAAGGTAACTTCATGCTGACCGCTCTAGTGTTAAGGAGGACAATTAGCATCAATCCTGTACCTGAAGAGAAGTAGAGAGTGATGGGAATCGGCCACCGACAATATCCAAGCTGAGGCTTGTCAATGCTTACTGAGGCTAAGCTATAGCTAGAAGGACTAAGGGAAGGAAAATAAATACTCGACATCAACTTTGTCGTCAGTCGAGGTGCCGAGAAACCACAAGATAGAGTACTCGAGACGAAAGAACCACTCGATACCTCACCAAGAGACTCATGCCGACTAATTCTAATGTTCGGTAATTATGGGCTATCCGTTCTAGTGTTTTGGCCAAGTTATGTAAGACTTTAGGGACTCCTTCCCGAACCCGCACATCCAACTGTTGACCCCATCCAGTTTGGATACTACTTTTCCTAGGACATGTCGTGTAACTACAAGCCGAATTCTGTAAAACACATAGTTTTGTATTCTTATACATGTTTTCCCTTTATTTTATTTATGGGCCCAATTCTTTAGGGTTTAAGGCCTTGTACATTATTTACAGTTTTGCTACTAAGGTTTAGGACTTACTATAAATAGCAACATTTGTACTAAAAGAGATGTACACAAATATACAGACAAAAAGATATAGACATATAGAGAAGAATATGGAAATTATATTCCTATATAGAGTGAATTTTCCATCTTTCGAGTAAGGCTATACTTGAGTTAGCATTTGTCGGATTATTAAGTGTTAGTTAGACTCTTTAATCGTTCCTGCATTCTTATCAATGTTGACCCTAAGAATGTGGTGAACCCCTTCATTTGACTCAATTAGTAAGTTCTATTTAACCTTCATTTGAATTCCAAACAACATTTAGTGTTCGTAAGTTGTATCAAACTCTATTTCGAGCTTAAACCCCTAATTGTGTTTGTGTCTTGGTGAGTTACATCCACTCACATTCACCATAAAAAACCTTCTTATTCTTCATACCCATTCTTCTTGTGAATACTCATTCCAAATTACTGACTCGCTACCATTAGATTGATGCTTGATCTTTATCATATTGGTATTAAAGCTTTAGAGAGACACGCGTACTAGTGTTCTTCAAAGTAGATTTGTGGTTCTAACATTTCTGTTAATCATTGTTCTGTAGTGTAGCGTACTGTTCGTAGTAATCGTAAGTAGCTGTAGAAGCTGAGTAGTAGTTGTTTTTGGGTTACTGTTATTGTGTTTTGTTGTTTGTCCAATTCTCTGGTCAATTATTGTACGGACAAGAATGTTGGAGGCTAATGTTAACAACATTGGTGATAGTTCTTGTGCAAGCTTGAGGCGACGTATTAACAAATTAGAATACCAGATCTAGAATCTCACCGACTCTATTGAAGAGCTTACTAGGTTAGTCAAAGGCTATAGATAAGATGGCTTGAAAAGTAAATGATAGTCGATAGTTTTAGCAAATCCCACGCACTAACTCTATGGATATGACGCATCATAGAACCACACATGGACCTAAGACTTGCTAGATGTGACGCACTAGTCCGAGTGATAGGGTTGCTTACTACAATCCTTACTAAAGGGATTGATAAGAGTAGATAGAGGGAAGTTTTCTAAAAGAAAAGTCTCAAGGGATTTTCATTAAAATATTAAGTTTGCCTAAAACCCTATACAAGTGTTCTATCTATACAAAAGGGGTAAAGTTGTAAATAAATGAATAAAAGGATGCCCTAGTGGCATTCCAGTAATTACAAATGAAACATGAACGACAACTAAGGAAAATACAAGAAAAAGGTAATCTAAATAACATAAGCAAAATGGGTAGTTGCACAAGATTTTCAAGTAGGGGGCTGATGCTGGATTCCGAGGAGTTATTGAAGACCCTAGAGCCTTATTTTGGGTGGACTTGAGCTTTTGGATGGTTTGATATGTCTAGGGCTGATCTGATATGTTTGTGGCTAACCTGATGTTATTGAGGCCAACCCCAACTGGCCAATCTGACCTATTATGGTAGTAACCAACTCGAAGCCAACCTAACATGATAATAGATGACCCATTGTAAAAGTGGCCGAGTTCACTTGGTTAGGCCAGTTTGGAGTAAATGAGGCTAATCTATTCAATATGATCCGGTACAGCTACGCTGGTATTGAATGGTCAGGCATCCAAGTCAGAACTGAGTAGATCTTAGCCATGCATCCTTTGTCGAGCAAGTTGAACTCGATAAAGTAAAGTGGATGGATAGGACAGGATAGGACAATCCTGCATAGCAGATTAGAGTAGACTTGATAGAATGGAATAGAGTTAGCTTCAACATGGTAGAATGGACCAAGTATAGCAAGGAAGACTTGGTACAACAGTACACAAATAATAGCCCAAGACAGAACTTGCAAAGCACGTCAGGTCTTCAAATATTGCCATAGTTTATAGATAAGTCTGTGGGAGGGCTCGGTTAAGGTAGAATGAGGCATACTCAGCATAATAGTATAAACCCAGTAGAGCAGGGCAAACCGTTCAACAATGATAGAGCACATAAATAGGTCTTCCATTCATGTGGAACTCGTAAGCAAGCCTCCCATGTAGTTTGAAGCTTAGCATGTCGTCGGGTAAGTGCTTAGAATCCTATCAGCTCTTCTCATCACCAAAGCCTTCCTCAATCCGTAGGCAAGTTTTGTCGGCAAGTTTTGTCTACAATTTATTAACTTCTCTTGGCGGCATCGGGTTCAATGTGATCTTCTGGTCATCCTTCTCGAACATGTACGTATTCTAGTAGTCATTATGGATAACTCTCCTATCACAGCTATGGTTTACCTAACAACACGTGGGAAGTACACATGGGTAGTACGTTGCAGAGAATCTAGTATAAGTAGTTCCCTATAGTGATTGCTAATAGTATTTGCTGAGTGACATGTGATGCTCCTTTCTCGCTCAACTAGTGCAACTTGTATGGTCTCGAATATGCAACAGTCAGCAACTTTAATTTTGAAATAAGATTGGCTGGTGCCACATTGCTGTAGCTTTCACTATCTACGATTAGGGCATACACCTAATCATTTACCTTACAGGTGGTATGAAACAAATTCTCTCTCTACTCCTCCTCTCGCAAGGGTTCTATGTTCATAGTGCGTCGGACAACCATGAGCAATTAGTCTAAGACCTCAACAAACAAATCCTCCTTAATAAGTTTTTTCTTAGCATTTTCTTTCTTAGCAAGGACCTCCTCCTCTTGAGGTTCCTCATCTATACTATCTACTTCTAGCTTCGAGATGTCTCACTTGATGACCATTGTCCTTTGGTTCAGGAATTGAGTAGCCATATGTGAATTCTTGGCACTTGAAACACTTGATCTAGCTTGTCTTCCTACTAGACCCTTGCCCCTATTCATAAGTTTGGGTCAGCACTTCAATATCAAATCGGCCTATCTGATTAACTCAGACATCCATCTTTTGGCTTGACTTGGTACTTGGCTAAGCTCGGTGACTCACCTATTTAGGTTGCCTAGTCAGCATCTTCATCGGTACTAGTCTTCTTCTTTGCCTTTCTACTCCGTAGGCTATTTTAATGGCTTCATCCATTGTGGTAAAGCATTGGAGTTCCACAATGTCTCGAATATCACCTCTAAATCTAGTGATGAATCTTAAGACTATTTGAGCTAGTGGTTTCTTCACTTTACAATGGATCATAAGCATTTGAAATTCTTAAACATACTCGTGGACAATCTAGCCTCCTTGTCTCAGCTCCTGAAGCCAAGTGAAAGTATTTTGAAGATAGGTTTCTGGTACAAACCTATTCCTTAGTATTCTCTCCATCCCAGGCTAAGTATTAATCTCTCGGTAGCCCTCTAATCTCCTCATGGCCTAGAAAATTTTCCACCATATGGCGGCATATCTAAAGAACTCAATAGTAGCAGTTCTCACCTTCTCATAATCCTCATATTGATAATAGTAAAAAACATGCTCCACCTTCTCTTCTCATTCTAGATATTTGTCAACATTTCCAAATCCATTGAAACTCGGAATCCGAAGCTTTACATGGTCAGATGCTATAGGGGCTCTAGCTCATTCCTCTTCAAAATACCCTTTTTTCCTCATTTCCCATGTTTACCAAATCAATCCTTCTCCTCACTTATCTACCTACTCCTCGAATTGGTTAAGTTAGGTTTTGACTTCTAATAGGTTGGGTCACTTGTGGGGTATTTTGCATAGCCTCAATGGGTTGGTAGGCCAATACATGAATAGCTCAGGTCATATCTACTAAGAAGTTGCCACCTCGTCAAGCCTTTCGTTAGTCCTTTTCAGGGTTCCTTGCGACTGTCGTCTATGGTGGACAACTCCACTATTATCATCTCCTATACTACATTCACACTTAGGTCCATCATTTTCTCCACAAATTCAAAGTTTACAAAAGCACTTCAAGAAATTAACAACTAGCAAACACAACAGCTAAGATGAATATGGTAACTTGCTCTATTTCACATACGCAAAATAGAGTGTAAGTAGAACTTCAAAAACCAACTACAGCATAAACAAAACCTCTACTCTAATACTAAGATGGTGCGAACTATGGCCAAGAACTAACAAAGCCAGTCGCTGGTGGGTCTAAGCTTGCAGAAGCTTGAAAAGGAAGTAATGGGGAAAGTGCAGAAGGACAAATGTGAATGAAAAGGTAAGCAAAACCAACAAATAGCCTTAGAAGATATGACGCACCAATAGAACTTTCAAGGACTCATGGCATAATTCAATACGATGTACGAATCGATCTGGTGAGTTACTCACCATCTAGCCTTACTCAAGGGTTAGGATAAGAGTGATGCCAAAAGTAAATGAGCAGTGTTTACACAAGGAAGAAAATACAAAAAGTATCAATAGTAATCTGATTTCTTTTACAGCTACAAGTATAGAGGTATTTATACTTATAATTTAGGGCAACTTGCCCAAAAGGGAAAACAATCATTGGTACAATGGACTCTACACATGATTCTGTACATGTAGCGATGCTGTATTGGTGATGCCATTGGAAGTTGTGGACAAAAAGCTATGAACTGCTTGCTTGTCCGAATAGGGGTGGCTTGGTCAGTTTAGATTCTTTATCTCAGCATCTCAACAAGGATGTAGTCGAGTAAGCAATTGGTCAGGCATGTGTGAGAATGAAGATGGGTTGTTGTCTCAACCTTCTACTTTTCGACATACAATATATAAGAAATAGGTAATTATTTGGCATAGCAAGTAGAATGGGCCAACAAGGAGATACTTGGCCCCCGCATGAGTAGATTGAAATAGGAGGATTTATCTTACTAATCCCTTTAATCCTCAAGCTCGGTTGTGAGTTAGTAGTCCAGTAGCTTAATTCCCATCACTATGTAGATTAGATTTGTTAAGATTAAATCTTCACAACAAAAAGATCTAAAAGATTCAAATCCATGGTTTATAAATAGTGGACCTTTGATTGTAAAAAATCCATGTTTCACAATTATACAAAACATTATTCACAATCACACGCATGCCATTATTCACGATTTCCATACTCACATACATCTCCTGCTACACACACGTTTGATAGTACACATAATTCATATCTAAGATCCCCTCTTTATACCCACATAGTAGGTCCAGTCCATAAGTTTGACACATGTCTAATCATGCAATCTCTAAACCACACATATACACATGTTAATATCCAATTCATCCATATACGTGACAAAGTTAAATACAGACTCCATACACATATGGCAGCTCACTTACGCTCACACATTGTCTACAAAAGTCTACAAAAGTGTACAAATAATGCTCCAGCACTTCATAGCATACGTCTAGTCCAACTCTAGCATAGCGCATGTACGTCCAGTTTGATAAGTTCACAGTGCACGTACGTTCAAGTCCATGTACATCCAATCCAGTTATATACATAGCATGCACGTTCGAGTCCACATACGACTAGTTTGACTTTAGCACTTCACTATACATTCAAGTCCACGCACCTCCGTATGACATTTGCATGTCCAGTCCATGATCACATGCAACTTCATGGTAGTTCGATCACATGCATGATTCCGCTCACAGTTTCACTCAAGCGCATGGTTTACTCATATATTTAACACCTACGTACACGGCCCAACCCGCGTGATTATCTCCCTTGGATCCAACTTACTTAAGTAATTAGATAAGCTGTTTTATTTAGTTATTTATTTTGTTTTTAATTAATAGCTTTATTTTATTAATTTTTTTTTTTTTTAGTGCAGGTTGTTTAACAATTTTAACATAAATTATAAGTTGTACATTTTAATTACATAAATTTGTAGTTTTTTTTAAAGATAAATTGTAGTATTTTATATAAATTTCATTTTTTTTATATGAATTGCATATTACATCTTCTTTCATCAAAATTGCATTTTTTAGATATAGTTGTATATCTTTTTTCCGAGATTCATATATTTGGTAAGGATGTATATCTAAATTTCATATCTTGATAGATTCACATAAATTTTGCATTTAAGGTTTAGAAAAATAAATTTTATATATGTAGTTTTAAAAAAAAAATAAAAATTTTAACTACAATCTTTTTTAAAAATTTAGTTAGTTAGGTTTTTTAAAATAGATTTACATAGTTAGATCCTTTTAGGTTTTTTTTAAAAAGAAAAATAATATATTGTTAAAAACATAAATTTGACTTGATTTTTAAATTAAAATGAATCAATTCACTAAATTTTTTCTTTTAAAAAAAATATGTTGGTTTGATCTCGACTAATAGGTACGTAGGCATTTTTAGGGCAACAAAAAAAAATATATATATATATATTTGAAAATCTGTGATAAAAATCATAAAAAAATAATTTTATTTACATTTTTATACTTCCTTACATTACTTAGCTTTTTTAGAAAAATTATAAAGAATAAAAGCCCATTAGTTTTTTTTTTTAATTTTTATATGGTGACTTAGCTTTAATAGGTTAGCCTTTGAGCTTAGATTTTGGAGTTAAATTTTCTGGAAAAAAAAATTTATTTTCTTTTAGAATATTTGTAGCCTAATGGCTAAATTAGAGTTTTCCCACTTAAAAACCCTAATTTGATTTTTACCAGTTTTACTAGTTAGCGACTCTAAATCATTTTTTTTTTCAAAATATCTTTTTCTAAACATTTTTTAATGAAAAATATTTTTCCTTAATTTTACCTCAAGTAATATGTATTAAGCAGAATGGGCTTAATATAATTTGAATTAAGGAAAATCGAGATAGGGCCCATTAGGTATCTCTCTTCTACCCTTACTAAAAGTATCTCACTAATGTCATCTAAGTCGTAATCCCTTACTTTCCAATCACCTTTACTTTATAACAACCACAATATATCCATTATACTGAAGACTCTAATAATTTTCCATTAATATTCATGAGTCTTGTCAATTGCAACACATCCCTGTGATAGACTATCAATAATCTCATCCATGATCTTAAACATATCTTAATAATCCATTTTGACATTAATCTTTACATCTTAGCTCTGTAACAAATTGGAGACTCTTCTCCATTTCACATAAATTACTACAACTAGCTATCGATTCTCCATAAAACCCCATAATGGATTTAAGAAGAGTTAACCTTTATCTTAGTTTTAGGTTATAGTCACTTCTTATTCTATAATTTATAATACGGTCCTCTACTACCTACTCTCACTATGCTCCTATAATGCCTACTTCTTTTAATTATAACACTTCAAAGTGAGTTTACTAAAACTACACTCTGATACCAACTCAAAACTATCATGCCCCAAAGTGATAGAATCATAACAAACCCACTATGTAAACCATTCTAGAATAAAAACTGACCTTACAACTACTATCATAGACTTAATTTACAAAGGTATCAACAAACTAACTTGCTTTGAAGTAAACAATCATGAAATAAGGAGATTATTTGCTTGCGAAAGTATGAAAAACATGTACTAGGATTCTAATATCTCAAGTATTATTTACATGATTCACTAACCTAATTTTACTTAAGTAATACATCGTTTGGTACTAAAAGATTCAAAGATAAGAACCAAAACTTCAAAAATGTAATTGATCATTAGTTTTATATCTTCACTCCCCAAGATATAATAGTTATTAGCTTCAGGGTAGTTATAATGCCGATTCCAAGCTAGCACCTGCAATATCATCTATAGGGATTTGAGCAATCAACGGGTTAGTAAGTTAGGTTAGAGACATAGGACTATACATCAAACACGGGAAGGGTTATTAGTCAATTATATAAATGTAATGCGATAAGCAAATGCCATCACATGATGTTATCTAGTTTGTCATGAGATTAGAGAAATTACACTTGGTTTAGTCCAGGTTAAGGAGTTTAATGCACATTCAATAGCTTACGACCATATCTAAGCTTGTCAATGACACTGCTCCTCCTACAACTACCTTAGAACCACAACCTTCACCCTTGCCACGACCTCCTCTCCTATCACTTAGTTTAACTAAGGATAAAGAAGGGACCATTATGCCTTAGTGCTATCCCTTTTGAAAGGGTCAATATTTGGTTGGATAATCCTAAACATCCCCTAATGGGTTGCAATACATGTCTAGTTAAGATTGCATGTCATATATGATTAGGTCTAGTTGATCGTGACTCAAAATATATGTTTTTTCCAACTTTAAAACCTGTATTTGTTCATAAATTCTTGTAAAGCTCAATTAATTTTTCACAAAATTGGACTTTATGCATAAAATGGACCAACTTGTGCAAAATTGCTAGAAATGCATAAAAGAATGTTGTTTTTAAATGAATTCGATGCATTTTATATCTTACATATAGATACATGGGGGCTACGATGGTCTTAGTAGCCCCTACCACTTAATTAAGGAGGCCAATGTGAAGAGTGTTGGTAAATTTGGCCTACCAATTGATCGGCAACTTTGCTAATGACTGATCTGTATGCCCTTAAGCATTAAGGGATAACTGCTCGCTTGGATGATCGATCTCTGGAGAGGCAAGTGAATGAATAGAAGCTACAAGGGTAGATCTAACCATATTGATCGATAAAAGAAATTAGGGCTAGGGTTTTTCGACTAAACCCTAATCCCTTTTAAATGCTGTGTTTCATAATAAATGGAGACAAGCTGGAGCTAACATGTGTGTTTTGATTAATTAGTAGACTTCTATCAGTTGGTGTAACTTGAAATTATAGATACTTACAAATGTAGCAAAAAATGTGAGCCACAATTAGGTTTTAGATATTTCTTGGTATTGATTTGTGAGCTCCTTATTTGATTTACTATTCCATTGATTTGTGTACAATACTTAGTGATTGTTTTTATGATTTTGATGTACATTTATGTTAGTTTAATGAGCATTAACTAAAGTTTCTTGATATAATCTCTTGTTCATTTTACACACCGTCTTTACTTATTCATTCATGGAGTTTTTTTATTATTTTCCCATCTATTATTGCTACCATTGTGATATTATGAGTGACTAAGTTAGTTTTAGTGGGTTTGTGAATATGTAGATGTTGTAGATAGTGTAACTAAGTAGTTACAATATGGGTATGTGTCTTTAATTGGGATTTTGATGATTAGTATTGCATTTAGGCTCTTTGAGGTATGTTTTATTGAAATTTTCAATAGGTTTCCTTGTGATTATGAGATAGAAAGGAGATAAGTCCTAAGAAGCACCCTTGAGAGTTTATGGGGTTGCATAATTATGAGATGAGAGGAGATTAGTAGTGTAATTCCCAATTTGACTCATTAAGTCGATGAAATATTGGTAATGGTTTCTTATACTCATGAGATCGAGAGAAGATTAGGTGTTCCCCATTGAATTCACAATGAGTTATGTAGCCTTAGTGACTTAAAACAAGTTATGAGACTAAGAGGTGATTGACCCCCTAATTCACTATATTACTTAACTTGTGATAGGAATCAAGTAATTTAGTTGATTGTGTAAGGAAATGAGACTGAGAAGAGATTTTTTGCTAAATAGTTGAGTGAGGTACCCTACTCAGGATTGAGCTCAAGTGAGTTTTGTTAAAACCTAATTAAAAACCATCCTTAATATCTTAATGACATACCTTCATCACTGCCTTGGAAAATTGTCATAAGCCTACAACTTTAAAATTTGTGTTTGTTCATAAATTTCATTCTCGTTTAATTGTGTTTATTTTCAAGTCACTACTTCTTATTCGGTTAGCTTAGATTAGAGTTGCAGGTTAGAATCCGGTACTTAACCAAACTTGTTTCCCTGAGGAAATGACCTGGTGAATACTTACCAGTTTTATTACTATAGATGATTTGGCACACTAGTCGGTTAAGAGATTGACACTGCTTCTAAAAATTTTCTATTTATAAATTGTCTTCAATTTAATCAATTTTTATTCAGTGTTTGTGTCTTCTTGTCAGTTTTTGGTGTCATTGGTAGGGAAAAGGCAATAATGATAATATTAGATTATTTGAGGACTCTAAGACTAAGCCCTAGAATAGCTTTAATGTAGTGTAGTGTAGTTGGTAGATTAGTGTAAAGTCTATTAAATTTGACTAATTTAGTTGTTAAACTTGCAATCTTTATTTGTTTCCTTGTTCAATTAAGTTGATTTTATTATTGTGTTGTCAAATTGAGCTCCTTTGAAGGTAAACTTTAAAACTTTATTATCGATTTGTTGTAAAAGTGTTGAAATTTTCCATAGCTGATTTGTGTCGAGCTAGGAAGTGTGTTGTTTGATTCTTTGCATAAATATTTTTCAGGTTATAGTTTTGGTGGTTCGATTGGTTTTGAAAGGAGTAGAAATTAGGATTATTGATTTATATGCGAAGAGGAGTATGAGAATTAGTAGAGGAATTTGACCTTGAAATAGATTGGACTTTTCATCATAGGATTAGGGAATGAAGGAGAGAGGAATTAAGAGAAATAGAGAATCAACAAGAACCCCTTAATGGAGGTGATGGAAATGGGATTAGTAGAAATGGAGTTAGTGGGCATGAAGGAAATGAAAATGGAAATGGTAATAATCAAGCTTTGTGAGAATACTATGTCCCTAACAATGACTTTGCATCACTTATTACTTAGCCAACTATAATTTTGAACTTAAACCTGCTTTGGTTTAGATGGTGTAACTCAATCACTTTGGTGGATCGCCATCTAAGGACCCTCATGAACATATTTGAATTTTTTTGCAGTTGTGTGCTACTATGAAAATGAATGGGGTGTTTGATAATGCAATTCATTTGAGGTTATTTTCATTTTCATTAAGAGGTAAGGCTGGAACTTGGTTAAACTTTCAACAACCCAATTCTATCACTGCATGGGAGGATGTAGTCTAGAAGTTTTTGTCTTATTTCTTCCCATTGGGTGAAATAATGAAAATGAGAAATGGTACTGCTATGTTTAGATAGTTTGATGGAGAGTCACTCTTTGAAAGTTGTGAGAGGTTTAAGGAGTTATTGAGGATATCTCTTCGTCATGGCTTACTTGTGTTGAGTATGTGAACACTTTCTATAATGGTCTTGGAAATCAATTGAGAATGATGCTCAATGCTGCTGTAGAGGGGAGCATAATGAATAAAAGTGTTGAAGATGTATATGATATGTTCGAACAAATAGCTTCACATGCACAACATTTTAAAAGAGCCTAACCTAAAAGGGTAGCTAGCGTAAGTCAAGAGGAAGAATTAAGTCGACTTAGAGAGTAAGTCACCTCACTTATCACTCAGCTCGCGCAGATAGAAAAAGTTAAACAAGTCAGCATCCCCAGTAGTAGCAAGCAACCTTATGAATGTTGCAATGCATGCGGTAGAATAAGGCATGTTAACATTAGTCAGTTAAGAGATTGACACTGTTTCTAAAAGATTCCCACTTATAAAGTGTCTTCAATTCAATCAATTTTTATTTAGTGTTCATGTTGTCTCATCACTAGTTTAAGGTGATTAACTAATACACATAATATCAAACAATTGTAGTCTAGAGTAGTAAGTCAGAGTCATACAACAAACTCATAAAAATGTACACATGGGCATACGCACATTCAAGTTACTTAATAAACACATCCAAGTATAATCTTAAGCCTCTAAGTACTATAATAAAGTACTCTGAAATACAGTTACGTATTGATCCCAAACTCACTTAGACTTCTTGTATGCTCACTTAAGGTTTGACTCACTATGGGTCTACATTGATAGTCCCTACAATGTAAATATCATTTTAGCATTTATATAACTACTATATACATAGACTTTATTCTGTAATTAAGATTATTATCATTAGTTTAAAGTTTTGCTGTACCTAATTATTCAAGTTTTAAGTCTCTGGTGGTTATCCTCATTTTTAGCTAGGTTCTAATTTAGCTTCTAAATTAGGTTCTAATTCATCTTTTGATTTATACCTTATTGATAATTCTCAAAATGTCTACTGACTTATTCTATAAAGTCTAACTACCTCAAACTTAAGTGAATGTAGTCTCTAATTCAAGTTCAGATTAACTCCCCAGTATATAATTATCAACCCTATTTCTGATTCAAGTTTTGAATCTATTTCTAAATCATCCTCTTATTTAACTCTTGACTATAAGCTTATTCATAAGCGTTAAATCATCTACTAATCCATCCTCTAAGCTTATCCAACTACGTTTCAAGAATAAGAGTCTCAGATTTATATGCTGATCTTATTCTTATTCATTCTATACACCCTGCCTTTGATCTATCTTTTGAATTAGCTTCTGATCCGAATGTACATTACATTTTTAACAAAATTTCCAAAATTTATTATTCATAACCAGAATCATAGGCCAGTACTAAAGCCATCATCACCACAATTTGATTCTATAAACCCCGTAAATCTAATCTTTTGAGTATAGAATCAAACTTGTATACTGTAGATGATTTCCCTAAGTTAACAGAGCCCCTAAGTTTAAAGTTGATTAAAATTTTAAATGTGAAACTTAAAATGAATATGAAAAACCTTAACTTATTAATCGAAACTCCAATTGTGGACGAAAACCTTAAACCTTAAATATAAATAACCATAAGAGATTCACCCTAAACTTGATAAAAACTTTAATCGCGTATGAAACCCATAAATTTTATCCGCGTATACATATGAGAAATTGAACTCGAGCTTAATCAAAACCCTAAGACCAAAACTTCAAGCTTATCGATGTACCAAGTTGCTATGAAGACAATAAAACCCTAATTAAACTAAATAACTGAACGATATACTTAATTGTGTAAAATCGCTAACAAATAATTAGAGGTAACATCTAAATTGTTATAAGAGTAACAATACAACATTAATTCATAAAATTTTATAATATTATTTTATAATTAATATTAACCTTATATTTATATAGATAAATTAGTATTATGTTAATTTAGATATTTATTCGTTATTTAGATAATATATAGTAAATATTAATAACATGATTTATAATTTACTTTAAAATTATATTATTTATTATTCTCAATATTATTTATAGGATTGGAAATGTGTAAGGGAATTCTAATATATGTTTATCAATTTGTTATAATTAATTTTCTATTTTTTCTCTTCTTTATCTTTTTCTCTATTTTCTTTTTATTTCCAAATTATTTACATATAATACATAAAATAATTAAGGAGTTGACCAAGTCAACGTGTCCTTTTCAACTTTTCCTTTTTCCTTTTCTTTTTCTTTTTCTTCCTTTTTCATTTCAAATGCCATAAGCCATATGTCCCTTAGATTTCTCTACACTCTTCTTCTATTTTCTATGATTTAATACCCACAAATTCTAGTTTGGCCAACACATATCTCCTCCATTTCCATCATCTTCTACCTTTTATTTTCTTCTATTTTCATTACCTATCATTCAACTTCCCTATGAGCTATTAATTCCTTATTTTATAAAACAAAAAGGGAGGATAAAGGAAGGAATTCTCACCAGAACCTATATAACTAGACAAGTAAGGGTATTTTTTTTAATATTATCGGTATAAATATTTTATGTAAATAATGTTTTATGTACTATCTTTGAGTAATTTTGCATATTTCTATATGTACTTTAGAGTGTTGTATTAGAATTCTATATATACATATACATGTAATAGAATCTTGTGTATATATTCTTAGTCTTCTAGAAATTATATGTATATGTGCATTTGTGTTACTAACCATATGAAGATATATATATATATATAGACACTTAACTATAGAAATATACTATAAGCTTAGTTAGAGTATGTACATAGATATATGAATTATACTTAGATACATATAAATGCCTAATAAGTATATGTGCATGAATGAAAAAGGAAATAAGATAAGAAATACATAGAAATACTTACAGATATGCCCTTATATAGTATAAAATATCTACATACATAAGCCTATACATAGGAAAGGTTAAACATATACACATATAAATGTAAACTAAAAGTATGTATATATGTGTATATAGGAATCATTTTGAAATTCTTTAAAAATAATACTTTGAAAATATAAAAATACATGTAAATATATGCTTATAAAAGTACGTATAAATACGTATAATAAAAATATAGCACATGTATAAATATGTATACATATGTAAACATGTATATAAGTATATGTACATATACTAATATATAAGTATAAGTGTATCTAATAATATATTAAATATAATAATAGACATAGAATACATATGTACATATGTATATGTATGGGTGTATATAATAACATATTGAGCATGAGTACATATAATAAAACATCACACATAATAAAATAATTGAGGATATAAGCATGTATATAAACACATAAATATATAAGTATAATTGTACATATACAAAATATATGTATTTAGTGTAATATAATATAATATACATACATATATTATGAGCCAAACTATAATACATAATTAAGGCCCATAATCTAGTATTTAAATAAATATGATAAGATATAACTATAGTTAATAATAATATAAAATTTAAGAAATATAAAAATCAAGAAAACTTATTAAAGTGCTACTAGATCAATCAAAACGTGCCACATCAACAAATATATCCAAATAAATAATTAAACTGAAAACTTCAAAATAATTAAGGAGTAATAATAAAATTAATTAAGTAAACTAATAATATTGAAAAATTATAATAAATAGTAAATCAAGCTTAAAATAAGAAAATAATGAAGATTACATAAATTAAAGCTAAAATTAAGAAATCATAAAAATATAAAATTTAGAAATTAATTAAGACGTAAAATAATAAAGAAAACTAAAAAATTTACAAATAAAAATATTTAAGCCAAAATAATTAAATTTATAATAATTTAGGCTTATCTCGGAAAATACTGGTTTTAATGATCAAAACGGACCTCGCTGTGTGAACATACGTTCGAAAATGATGAAAATCAACTATAAGCTTATAAATATTGAAAATAAAATAAAAAAGTTATATACAAATAATGAAAAATTATAATCGTAGGAAAACTGATAGAAACCTAAGTAAATTTAAGTAAACAATTACATAGAATAGTTAGTTCACCTAGTTACTTATTACTTCTCTACTTTAATATAATTAGGTGATCTTGATGAGTGTTTGGATCTTGTTATGGATTATTACGATGCTTAAGAAACGTCTTGACTGAGTGAGTGCTCCCGATGACTATAATTGTTTTATGCTTATAGTTAGTGCACCTAAATTAAATATTAATAACTTAACGTGTAGGGGTTTGGGATATGCATGTGCTTGATATTGGTTGATTACTGTGCAAAATATTATTAAACACGATAATTGAAGACTTGGTTATATGATTACCTGTTACATGATTTGGGTGGTTTGCTAATATTGATTAATCACCCTATAATTTGACTTAATTGTATTTAGCTTATCTTAAATTAAAAGGACCATGCATTGCATTACTTATTCTGGTTATCATTTCATGCAAAGGTAAAGAGAGGCCTTACGATGGTTATTTCTATATATTAAATTAAATTTTTTTAGTACAGTACATTCGTACAACATGACCTTACCCTAACCTATAGGCTTACTAGGCGCTAAAGATGCTAATTGTATGGCTAAGGATCGAGTCTAGAGACCTTCGCTGTAGGGTGTGAGTGTAGATTGTAGGGGTCATCTCACTCCTAAACTTAGGCTTTTGTAATACTACTGGATTTCTTTAAAATTGAAATGTATTTCGTGAACTACAAAATTTAAATTTTAGGGTTAAAAATCCAAGTGCTAGAGCCCGGTCGTGATTGGTGCTGATGTATCTCCAACTCTTACTTCGGAGGGCATTAAATTCGATGTTATATACAGTACTGATCAACTGTGTATATTGTTTGGCATACTGCGTGTACATGCATTGATATGATTGTAATAATTTGTTTGATAACCTACTTTCCAATATAGTATGAGGGATAACTTACTAAGCTCTTGTAGCTTACTCCCCATTAGTTTTTCTTTTGCATAGATAATCAAACATAGGTTAAGAACCAAACGTTGAGTATAAGTATTGAGATGTTTTAGAGTTTAGAATTAAAGAGAGATTATTTAATTCATTTGAAACTTTAAATGTAAATACCACTTATATATTTAGATTTTGTAACTTCAATAAGCTTGAATTTTAAGTCTATACTACTTAATCTTATCATTTGGTAGGGGATATTAATTTTCTGTGGTTTTGAGAAACTGTGGAATATTAGATATCCATAATTATTTATATTTTATAATGTGTTAATTAATTAACAATTTAGAAACCCTAATGATAAATTATTTAAAGTCTTGCAATCTCTGACTTGTAAGGCGATTTTCATATTATAGGTGTCGAGCCTGATTTTTTCCCTCCGGGTTCTTTTATAAATTAGGTATTCTTTAAACGAACTAGTATTAAATCTTACTCATTTAATATTGATCATCAACTAGAGTTTAAAGAAAACTAGTTTTTTTTTTTCTTAAAAATGCTTTTGGAGTCACCACTTGACCGAAATTGGGAAAAAAGTTAAGTTATAACCAATTGAGTGGATTAGATATAACTTAGCTACTGATCTATTGATAAAACCAATTTTGTAAATAGCTTTTGAAAACTAGAGATCTAGATTCAGAGGTTATTCTATTAAACCTTAAATGGATATCACTTTTTAACTTTTCAATTTTAAATTTACTTTTCAATAATACCCTTTTCAGTTTCTAAATGACTAATCATATTACATGCGATTAATTTACACAAATAATGATAGAGATGGAAAAAATAAAATTTTCCATATTTTAAGTCACCTCTATATGTATGGGTGCCTACTTACTCACTATTTAAGATCAGACTTCCGTAGTTCATTCTTTGAAAAACTTTTAACGAGTGTGATTGATTTAAAAAAAGCAAACTTGAGTTTACATTTTTATCCAGTTCCATTTATTTAAGAAAATTACCTAAAGGGTCTTTAAATCGAGGTTTATTTATGAAAAATTCTAAAGCACCTTAATGTAGAAAGAATGGTTTATTTATTTTTATTTTTATTTTCTTTTCATTGGAAAATTTATTTCTTTAAGTGATAAGATGATTTATTCATTTTTATTTATTTCATTTTCTTTGCGTTTTTTTTATTATTTTACTTTTTATTTCCCCATTTTTTATATTTATTATTTTACTTAGCATAAATAAACTAAACCTTTTCCTTTTTTGTTCTTTTTCTTTTCTTTTTCCTTTTTTCAATTTTTTTCATTTACAATTACATTTTACAACAAACAAATAAAGTAAGAGAAAAGGAAAAATAAATAAATAAATAAAAACACAAAACTACAAATGGAGACTAGACCAAAGGAAGAATGTGCGAGTCGGACTGGGGCTTGAATCGAGTCGGGTTGGTTCGATTTGGATCCGTCGGGTCAGTTTGGTTCGAGTTAGGTCGATTAGAGCTCCATATAGGCTCAAATCGGGTCACGACAATATCAGCAGTAAGGTGGTCTTTGGCTTAATCTAGTAGCCTTTTTGAAGTGGTGATAGTGGTTTTGTGAGTTTAGGATTAGACTTAGGGGGGCTTAAACCAATACCACGGCTAAGGATCATTGTTCAATGGTAGTGTGTGAGATCGAAGGTTGTGAGCTACACAACAAAGGCAAGAAAGGATTGGGGAGAGGGTGGTTCACAGTCAAGAGCAAGAGAGGGAGTGAGCTAAGTTTGTGGGCATTGGGGTTACGGTAGTAGATGGCCGTAGTGTTTGGGTTTGGTTGGAAAATTGGGGTTAAGGGTGGAGCTTAGTCGAGAGAGAAAGGTTGAGTGACGGATATGGAGGGTGATTGTGTTGTTGGTTGGATTAGTCTAAGGTGGTGGGTCACATGGTGGAGTGCTGTCGTGCTAGTGTTAGAATGTAGTCGTGGTTATGGCATAGGCAATAGAGGGAAAGGGTGAGTTAGTTGAGAGAGAAGGTGAGTTATATGTGTCATTCAGCGGTAGCAGTTATGTTTGGTTGGTTAGGTGGCCGTACAATAGTAGATTTGGGTTTAGTATTTGGTGAGTGGTGTTGTTGGGTTTGTTTCCACAGTTGCAGGCATATGTGCGGTGGAGTGGCTATATGCAAGAGAGAGGGCCATGCAAGGGAGTTAGTTCAGGTTGTGAGAGTGAGAGGGAGGTTGGTAGTGGTGTGTTATGTTTAAAGTTTGGTTGTAGGCTAGAGGGAGTTAGTCGAGAGAGTGGGTTTGAAAGAGAGTAAGGGTTAGAGAGAGAGAGTGAGGGTATATTCAAAGTGGACCCCCCTTTGCATGCGTATGTGTTTTTTTTTTTTTTTTAAATGTGAAAGTAAGGGGAAAAAAGGAAAGGGGAGAAGAAAAAAGGGGGAAATAAAATGTGTTGTCAAGGCTAATCTTAGAGTGCTATGTATCACAATCAAACATGTAACATAATGAGGCCTTGACATGTGGCAACGTACAGAGTTTGAAAAAGAAACAGAAAAAGATTAAAAACATCTTCATGACTCCAATGAGTCTTAAACCCCTAATCTCCAGCCAAACCCATATGTAAAGCCTATGTGTTTATTCATTATGTTGTTAGCTTGTGCCTTATTCATATGTGTAATTAAATTTCATATATGAACAATGTTAGCCTAGGTTAGAATCGAATCTAAGCCCAAGCCAAACAGTCCTCTCCTTATTTAAATAAAAAAATCTATTCTATTTAAGCTATCTAAAAATTATTATTTTTTAAATTCCTTAAATCTTTCAATTTTTTCTATCTTTTGTGATTTTTTCGATTTTTATAAGTTTTTCCATTTTTTTGCATTTTACCATCAACATTTGCCCTCAATCTCCCATGTTCGAATAGACGACAAAGGGAGTTATGCATATATATATATATATATATATATATATATATATATATATATATTGCAGCAGAGGTCGAGTGGGTGGTCTTTGAATTTATGTCGGGTAACATGGGAAGTAAGACGGATCATATCCCAGTCAAAACGTCACCATTTCAAGTCTCTTACCCGTTCGAGAAACCAAAAAGCTATAGGCACGACATCTGTCACCTAGGTTATCCTTTTGTTATAGGCTTAATAACTGTTAAAAAGTTTTCAACCGTTATATTTCTGACATGAGATACATGTCAACAATTCACAGGAATATCATATCAGCACATCAATACTTTCAAAAGTAGATTTGCAGTTATGAGAACGGATGGTCTATATATAAGGCACTGTTCCTAATTAGGTTTTACTTTGGTTGCACCTAAAATTTTCGTTCGTCTTCAAATCATCAAAATCTCACTCTTCAACTTCTGTTATTTCATTTCATACAACTATCCAAGTATGGTTTGCAAAGTTGCTCATCGACTTATTATGTCTAATTCTGAGACAACAGAAACTGAGGCTACTCTTCCACCCCCCCAAAAATAGGAGCAAGGTAGCGTGTTCTTTGAGCAGTTCAACCTATAGTATGGAGGTAAGGTAGCATAAACTTGCTTAGATTAACGAGCTTCCTATAGATAATTATCCTGAGGATAAGGAAGGGAGGTCGTTAGCAAGGTATCTGTATAACACAATAGCCTACTTTCATGATTCTCTTGATGGAACCGCCAGTTCCGTCAACAGAGTTCTTGTCATAAAGTACAATCAGTACTGGTGAGATCTTCTTAGAACATGGAACTTGAGGACGCTGAGAGACTGGGAGAGAGTATGCTTTCCACAGGAGTGCAAGTTCCATAGATACTTGAAGTATTTAGATTTTGGGTTGCGTTTCCCTTTCTTGGCTTTTGTTCTGGGCTTCTTCAACTACTTTAGAGTCGTACTGAGTATGTTCTCGCCCAACACATATCGGCTTCTAGTAGCTTTTGAGATAGTATGTGAAGAGGTTGAAGTCAGGGCTGCGCTTCAGTTGTTTAGATTTTTCTTCACCATCTGTAGGCAGCCTAACAAGTGGTACTTCGCTATTGCAAGGCATGGGCAAGTTCATGGATGAGTTAGAATCCAAGATTCACAAATGGCATGATAAGTTCGCGTCAATAGTATCTGAAGAGGACTTAGACTTCTGGACCCAATGGACTAAGCCAATACATATAAAGGATGTAGATTTAATGCCAAATGATGTAACAGCAACGAAGAAGATTCAAGAGAGAAGGAGAAACAAAATGTTCTTCTGGGACACCGAGAGAATTATACGGCGTTATGAAAATGGCGAACTAATATTTTTTGAAAAAGAAGGTATGCTAATGTGTTGCCATAGTATCAAGTATAGCCACGAGAAAAGTCGTTCTCGAGACTTTAGGGGAGAATAGTGACCTTTGAGCCTTACTCGGCACGGAAAATGTAAGTTCATATTTTTTCCCTATTTGTATTAATTGATTTACTCATCTTATAGATATGGGTGTTAGAGAGGTGGATCTTATAAAGCTACTTGCTCAGGCCAAGGCTAAGAAGTCCAAGGCTGATAAGAGGGGGACCACTTCTACAACTACCATATGTCTTGTTGTCGCAAAGAGACCACCATTGAAGGCTGCAGTAAAGCATGCAACTGTGTAGATCTCTCGTCCTGTCAAGAGAGTGAAGGAGAATGTGAATATGCATTCGACTAAGGTTCATTCTAAGGAGCCTTCGATAGTGATTGTTCAAACTACCATTAAGCTAGGGTATAGTGAGCGTCGAGAGACATACCTCGACGAGTAGGATGAAAATGCAATTACCGTAGAAGGGTCATCACAAGTGATTGCAGTGGCTCTAAGTGATGAAAAAAGACTAGAGAAGGAACTTGTTGGCCAGCCGCCTATTAAGAAATCTAAGGGGTTGGACAAATGAGCGAAGGAGGCAATGCGTGCTAAAGCTTTCAGCATCAGTAGCGCCAAATTCTTACCAAACAGAGAGGTCGGCAAGTACTTCATCCCTTGTTGTAGCCATCAGATTTGGACACTGACTCGGCTTTGGGAGATAAGACAAAATCTTTGGCTTTAATGGAAGGAATCATTCTTCTGAAAGATAAAGATATCGACAAGAAAGATGTCGATAGGGTCAACAGTTGCAATAAAGCTCATGTCGCGACCAAATTGTATGATGTGAGTATCCATAAACAATTTCTTTCTCCAACTCCTTGAGATAATTAACACATTTTCTTTTCCTAGATAAGCAGCCAAATCCTTATAGCTTTAGACGAAGCCGATAGAGAGGCAAAGAAGGTAATATCCTTTGCTATATTTGTGTAATATCCCATCATTCTTCATTATAATAACTGAATTTGCTGTAGAAAGTTGAGAAGGCGTACAATTCATCAAAGGCCTAAACTGTTGTGACAAAAAATACAAGGATTAGGGTTGAGATGGAGGCAAGAGAGCTTAAGGAGGAACTTGCTGCCGAGAAATTGGCACAAGATCTCACCACCGATGAAATCTCTAACTTGAAGGCCAAAATGGAACAACAGTACAAAGAGTTCGATAACCTGAAGGAAGAACTACAAAAGAAAAGGGAAGAGTGCTAGGGCTTAGGCCGGACTATTTGCACAATGAGCGATGATGAAGATAAGCTTAGGATGCAGATAAAGGAGCTAGAGACTAACAACTTGAACTTATAGAGCCGTGTGGCCAAATTGCAGGAGGCTATGAAGAATGGACCTTCAATTGAAGAGACTCTCAATATAGTCACTCCCAGTCAGCAATACGAGAGGCTTCTATGCAAGAAGTTGTTAGAGGCGGTTTAAGCGACAAGGCAAGACGTCTTGAAGCTTCATCCTGATTATGATCTCTTGTGTCTTGACTTTACTAACGTTGACGACAAATTTAGTAGTGCTGACAAAGATAAAGGTGATGAGACGGGTGCCGAGAGTATAGATCAAAGTGATAATGAAGCTCAAGTTGAGGAAGTTGCCCCCTTCGAGAAACCAGCTGCTAAGGAAGCCCAAGTGAATGATTTAAGAATTGCTTCTGCTAAATTTGAGAATAGGCCATAGGACTTGTTGTATTAGCATATTGCATTCTCTTGTAATTAATCATTGGAATATAATCAAGGCAATGTTGAGTGTATGTGAATTTTGTGTAACTAAGATTTCACGGTTTGTTTGGTTTATGTATGTTACTTCACGCTTTCAATCGTCGGAATACTTTAATTCACTTCATTTATTTCTTAGCATGTTTTATTTCACACGTCTATTGTTCCACGGCATGTTTTATTTCATACGCCCATTTTTGCTCGGCATGTTTTATTTTACACACCCATTTTTGCTCGACATGTTTTATTTCACATGCCCATTTTTATACCGTCCATTAACCGTTTGAGGTGTAGCCTAGCTGCATTACTTGGTCATATAGTTAATTTGAATAGTTCTTCTACCGCATTAGGCTAGAACTTAAATCAGTTCATTTGCTGTATAGCTTAGAACTCATTCATTCGGTAATTATAACTAAATCACAAAGACATCAAATATACAACTGTCATAAATACATCTTACAAGCACGTTGGCTACCGCCAAATGAATGACGGCAGATATCATCCGACAGTAATTGAAATAAAATTTCAGATTCTCAGCGTTCCAAGCTCGCGAGATAATGGATCCATCTAACCTTTCTAGTCAATAGGCCCCCTCACCAACGACTTCTTAGATCTTAACAGGATCCTCCCAATTCATGCCGAGCTTTCCTTGATTTACTCGTGCATCTAGTGCTTCCATCTTACGACAAACCAAATCTTTGAGTTGGAAAACCTTATGCTTCACTTTTTGATTGTAGTGTCTTGCTGCTTTATGTTGGTACGCCACAACCCTAGCTTTTGCGATGTCTCGGATTTCCTTAATAGTGTCCAGATTCACTGTTAATTCGACTTGATTAAGCATAATGTCAAAATTATGTGTACGAAGATTAGGCAGGTTTAACTCAATTAGCAACACGGCTTTAGTACCGTAGGCCAACTTAAATAGTATCTCTCCCGTTGAGGTTCTGTAAGCAATTCTATATCCCAATAAGATGTTCAGTAGTTCGTCAACTTACTTCCCCCTGACTTGATCCACTTGTTGCTTCAAGCTGTATAGTATGATCTTGTTTATGGCTTTGACTTGTCCATTTGTTTGAGGGTGCACCACGGACGTATAGTTCAGCCGAATGTCGTGCTTTTAGTAAAATGTTTGGAACTTATTGTTGTCAAACTGTAAGCCATTTTCTATAATTATCATGTAGGGAACACCAAATCTAGATATGATGGAGTTAAAGACGAAAGCTTCCACTTTCTACTTAGTGATCTTTACTACAGCCTTAGCCTTAGCCCACTTGGTAAAGTAGTCTTCAGCGACAATGATGAATTGTCGCTGGGCAATAGACTTAGGAAAGGGTCTAAGAATATCTAGCCTCCACTAGGCAAAAAGCCAAGGATTGGTTAAGCTACATAATTCACTTGCAGGTGCTTTACTCGGTAACTCATGCTTCTGGCATTGAAGATACTGTTAGACAACGTCCTTTACATCTTCTTTCATAGTTGGCTAATAATAGCCGAGTTGCAGTGCTCCAATATATAGTGTTTGTGCCTTCACATGATTGCTACATATGCCACCATAAAGTTTTAATAATACCCTCTAGGCATCCCTTAGGGAAAGGCATCGAAGGTAGGGTTGGGATATGCCACGCTTGTACAACTGACCATCAATCAGCATATGGTTCATAGCCTAGTAAGTCAATCTTTGTACCTCCTTTTTGTTGTCGAGGATAGAACCTTCTTTTAGATAATTCATTAAGGGATCCATCCATGATTCTTCTTTTGGGTAGGGAGCTAACTCATAGCTTTGTGAGAGATTGGACAAGCTTTTCTATGGGAGAAATTTGACAAAAAGTTTCTCGTTCAGCTTAGGAAATGCCATACTAGCTAACTTTGACAGCTTGTCGGCAGCAATATTCTTACTTCTCGAAATTTTGTGAATCGAGAAAGATAAGAATTCTTCTGTGAGTGTTTGTAGCACCAATAGGTACTTGCTCATCTCTTCTTCTTTTGCTAGATAACTTCCGGTGACCTAATTTACCACTAGCTGGGAATTAAAGAACACTTAGAGTTTCTCAGTACCTATTTCTTTAGCCAATTTCAATTCAGCAATTAGAGCTTTGTACTCTACTTTATTGTTACTTGCTGAGAATCTAAATTTCAAAGCGTAATGAACTTTGACATTATGGGGGCTTTGGAGAACCAGGCCTGCATTACTCCCTTTTGGTGTTGAAAATCCATTGACATAAAGAAACCAGATAGGTTTCTCGGCAATCTCCACATAGTCTTTATCTCTAGTGAATTCAACTACAAAATCTGCCAGTATTTGGGCCTTTAATGCCGTTCTAGGTTCCTACTATACACCATAGGCACTATGCTCCAAGGCATATTTCATCATCCTTCCTGAAGAATTAGGTCTTTGTAATGCTTGCCACAACGGTTGATTGGTGAGGATAATAATCTGGTGAGCTTTAAAGTATGACTTCAATTTTCTCACTGAGAGAACCATTGCCAATACAAATTTTTCTATCTTTGTGTACCAAAGCTCTAGCCCTTGTAGAACATGACTCACATAATAGACGGGTTGATGATCTTTGCCGTCATTTTGGACCAACACAAAGGAAAGTGCTTGGTAGCTAACTGACAAATATAGGTATAAATTTTCTCTAAGAATAGGTGTCGAGAGTATTGGGGGCGACACAAGAAATTCTTTGAGCTCATTGAAAGCGCTTTTGCAATCGTCAGTCCAATTGAATTCCTTTGGATTCTTCAAAATTTTGAAGAATTCTACGCACCTATCTACACTTCTCGATACAAATCTATTGGGGGCAGCAATTCGCCTAGTGAGTTCCTGCACCTCCTTAACCGTGCGAAGTGACTTCATATTCTTTATTACTTCAATCTTTCTTAGATTAGCCTCGATGCCACATCATGTGGCCATATACTCAAGAAATTTTCTTAACATTGCACTAAAAATGCATTTCTATGGGTTGAGTTTCATGCTATATCTCCTCGATGTGACAAACGTCTCATCTAGATCGGCAAGATGATGATTTCCCTTCATGCTCTTCCCAATCATGTCATCTACATATACTTCAACATTCTTATGGATCTGAGATTTTAACAACTTCGTTACTAATCTCTTGTATGTGGCACCAGCGTTCTTCAGCTCGAAGGGTATCACCGTATAACAATACGTTCTAAAATTAGTAACGAAAGATGTGTGGACTTCATTGGCCTTATCTATCCTAATTTGATTATAACTGGAGAAAGCGTCCATAAAAGAAAGCAACGCATGTCCTACGGTTGCATCTATTATCTGATCGATTTTTGGCAGTGGGAAACAGTTCTTGGGATAAGCCTTATTGAGATTCATGAAGTCTATGCACAATCGCCATTTGTCGTTAGACTTCTTGACTAGCACACAATTTGCTAACCAAGTCAAATAAGGCTCTTCCCATCAACAATTTTTTGACATCCTCTTATATTGCCATTTGTCTCTCTGGTGCAAAATGTCTCTTTTTCTGTTAGATCACTTTTACATTCGAGTCAATCTAGAGCTTGTGCACCACAACTATTGTCAAAATACCAGGCATGTCCGATGGTAACCATGCAAACACGTCAGCATTGGCTTGCAAGAAGTCAATTAGACCTTGTCGGACATCAGCTAACATGAGTTTTCCTATCCTTGTCATCTTCTTGAGATCGTTTCCCAAAGGAATTTCCTCTGTATCATACTCGATACTCTCTATGTCGATTAACTTGCTTTCTGGGTAGGTCTTGACCTAAAATACTTCCTTTTGCTTTAAAGCCCTTATATATAAAGAGCATGACAATTGTTAATCCCCTCTATAGACATTAACCCCCGTAGGAGTGGAAAACTTGGCTTTTAGATGTGTGGTTGAAGGGACGATGCCAAATGATTGTTGGTATGGCCATCCCATTATCATGTTGTAAGGGGACCAGCATTTGACGATGAGAAAATCTACTTTGTCCTTAGCAATATGCTCGTCATCACTAATTTGTAATGGTAAAGAGATAACTCTAGCAACTTGGACAGGTTGATTATTGAAGGCATAAAGGTTATACTTGTAAGACCGAAGTTACGCTTTGATCTTAGGCCTCATTTGATCGAAAGTATGCTAAAAAATGATATTGGCTGAACTTCCTGTGTCGACGAGAATCTTTTTAACTTCAAAGTTGGCGACTCTCACGTTGATGAAAAGTGCATCGTCTTGTAGCCTTTGTATGCCCTCAAAATCCTCTTTCCCAAAAGATATTCTATTGTCAATTCTAACTTTCTTTCTGTGAATATTGCAAACGTAATTCCTGACATTAACCGAGTTCGAAGAACTCGATTGGCCTATACTAAGTCCATTGACAATTGTATTAATTACTCCGTTGGGTGCTCTATTGGGATTACCATCCCTTGCATCTTTCACAGCCATTGCTGGCCATATGTCAAAGATGGTCTTTCGATTCTCTCGGCATCATACACTAGAAATTTATGTAAGTACCTGTGTTATATTGCATCTTTGATTGCATTCTTGAGTTGAATGCAGTTATCCGTATTGTGACCCTTATCACGGTGGAAGACACAATATTTGTTCAAATTTCTTCTTAAGGGATTTCCTCGCATTCTTTCCAGCCATTAGAGGACACCTCTCTCCCCAAGACCTCCATCAAAATATCTGAGATTGGATGATTGACAGGTGTGTGAGATGAGAATGTCGGGATCCTTAGTCTCTTCCTCTTGGCGTCTGAGCCATTATCATTGTCAATGCCAAGTTTATCCTTAGCATTTTTTCATTTTTCATTCTTTCCATCTCCTTTGCTTTGATTAGCTTCTCACCGTGCCTTTATGTTGTCTTCCTATCGGATGTATGAGGTGGCTTTAGCTTTAAACTTAGAAAAATTTTTTGGCTTGTTCTTTATGAGAGACTTAAAAAAGTCTCCATGAGGCTTAACTCCATCGATTACAGCATTGAGGGCCACACTCATATCTAGTTCTGGGATTTAGACCATCTCGACCATGAATCTAGCCAAATAATCCTTGATTGATTCATCGGACTTTTGTTTGATGGTGTTCAAGATTATAGAGTCCTTAACAAGAAGCTTGCTAGCAAGGAAGTATTGAAGGAACACATCTGCTAGTTCATCAAAACATGATATGGTATTTGGTTTGAGGTGTTTAAACCATGTGCTAGCTGCATTCCTCAAGGTTAAGGGAAAAGCTTGACAAGCCATCGCGTCGCTTAAACCATGCAACTTGGCTAGTGTTCGGTAGTACTCCAAGTGGTCTTCGGGGTCCTTCGTCCCATCATATGTTTCAAATTGAGGCAGCTTAATGTGCCAAGGTATTACTTCCTCTAAAATCTCTAAAACAAAAAGACTTTTCTTGATTTGGAACTGTTTGGTCGTTGAAATGGGTGTGCTGACATGCGAGGGTCCCATATGATGATGTGCTATGGTTGCTTGCCCTTATCAATCTTTTTGAAAGTAGGAGTTGTAGGTCACGTTAGAACCTTAGCTTACTTTTTTGGCAATTCAAGTAAATAAATGGAATCATCAATACTGTTGGCATCATCATCACCATACTCTTTTTCTTGATTCGGGTGAAAAATTTTATGGAGAAGGTCAAGGATTTGTTCATGTTTTTTGTTTAGCTCAGAATTTTCTTTGGCTAAATTAAGACAAAGCTACTCAGGTCGAGCCAATTGTTGTTCATCAACAGGCCAACTCCCTCCTTTACTCTCTTCTGAGTTCTAGTCATGTAGTCGTGTTTAGAGAAAAACAAACAGTGCTAAATGTTGTTAATGAATTTTGGGGGTCAGGAAATAGTCCTGCAAAAGAGAGTAAAAATACTTGGTACCAAGGCCAGTCTAGTGCGGTCACTCTGATGCTTAAGTTAGAATGGTGATTTAGTATAGTAAGTATGAGAATGAGAAGTGTTCAACAGTTCTTATCGAGTTTCTTTCCGGTATTTATAGATAGTTGTTGTGTCTAAGGTAATTATCGAGGTAACTATTAAGACATGTAGAGTGCTCTTAACTTGACATCTCCCCTGATATGTAGGGATAGCAAGTGATTGTAAAATATAACCGTGCTTATGATAACTGTTCATGCTATAGATTTAAATTCAAACCAGAAGTGTTTCTTCTACTCGGCATAATTGCCAAGTGTCTAAAGAGTAGGAATGTCGAGAGATTTGATTATTCAGCTTCTCGGCCAACAAAAGGATGAGTGTAAGTTGAACGAAAACTGACTATCAACAAAAATCATTTTTGAATTAATGTTACTTAAACAAGCATAAACCAATTTTACCCTTGTCTTCTAATCAATAAACCCAACCTCTAAATTGCCCCATTATAAGGTGGTTCTTGACAGGGTTTAAATTTGAAAATTCTCTAAATTGATCTAACGGGGTTAATAAAGGGTAATCAAGTTTGGGATTTGGAAATGAATGCCTAACTTCATTTTAATCTATGTATCACATTCAAAGTGGACCTCCTTTAAGGAATGAGCCCAAAGTATCCTCACTCTTATGTCACTTAAGTCTCAAAGTGTTTTAGGTTAGTGTGTGAAATATAGTTTGTCTCTTTTCATTCTAAACCTTTTAAAGGTGAGTTACCAATTTCTTAAGGAGAAGTCTACTTTTCATTTGACTTGGTCTGAGTTCAAGGCTTTGGGTTAGGTTTTGGCTTTATTTATGATTAGGCTTGGCTTTTAAATAGACCAGGGGTTTTCGCTTGGATTGGTTACCTGTATGAGTTGAGGATTGTGTTAAGGTTAATTGCCTTAATAGGTTGTAGTTTGTGTTCTGAGTGGCTGCCTAGTGAAATGGCTTATGTTTAGGTAATTGCCTAAATGGGCCCAAGGTTGTTTAGATTGAATGGGCCAAAGGGTTAGTGTTTAGGTTGAATAGGCCAAGGGGCTCATGTTTATGTTGAATGGGCCAAGGGGCTTGTGTTGGCTTCCTTAACAAATTAAACGGCCTTGTATGGGTTAGTTACTTGAGTGAGCTAAAGCTTGAGCATAGGTTGGCTCTTTGAGCCTATAAGGACTTACAGCCATTGGTAACTTTTCTCTTCATTTATATATATATTTTTTTCGTTTTTCAAATTTTTTTCTCTTTTTTTTTTCATCCCCCCCTTTTAAGAGAGAGAAAGGTAGAGTTTTATTTTTTAGAAAATAATTTACAAATAAGGATGGTGATTTTTAGGTTTCTATTTATAAGTCTATGGATTTACATTCCCTAAATGAGAAGGAATAATGGTTAGATAAATGTTTATTGAAGGATTATTCACAAAGAAGGGAAAGTTAGAGAACGATGAACAATGAACTAAAGAGGACTTTATTAATTTGAAAAATCAAAATACCAAAGAGAAAGGTAGAGAACCTAACATTTATTCTAAAACTCGATATTTATTCTAGGCTTTGTGAAATGGAAAAAAAAAAAATCTACATTAAGTCTTATATACGAGCCTTAAGGTTCTTTATCATCTCATAGGTATCCCGAATGACTTGTGCTAAAAGGGACCTTAAGGCTTGATTGTAAGCATCAAAACACTCTAGCTTTTCCTTTAAGTAGGCAATTGCTTCTTTTAGCATCTATTCACGATTCCTAGAGATGTCCAATGGCCTCCTGGTTCTTTTATAAATTAGGTCTTCTTTAAACTGCCAGTATTAAACCTTGCCTATTTAATGTTAATCCTCGACTGGGGTTTAAAGAAAACCAGTTTTTAATATCTTAAAAATGCTTTTGGAGTCATCACCCAATCGAAGTTGGGAAAAAAGTTAAGTTATAACTAATTGGATGGATTGGTTATAACTTAGCTACTGATCTAACGATAAAACAAATTTTGTAAACAGCTTTTGAAAACTAGAGATTTGGATCCGATGGCTATCTTATTAAACCCTAAATGGGTACCACTTTTTAACTTTCCAATTTTAAATTTTCTTTTCAATAATACCATTTCAATTTCTAAATGACTAATCATATTACATAAGATTAATTTACACAACTATTGACAGAGATGGAAAAAATAGAATTTTCCATATTTTAAGTCACCTCATGTGTACGAATGCCTACGTATTTGCTATTTAGGACCAGACTTTTATAGTTAGTTCTTTGAAAATCTTTTAACGAGTGTGATTGGTTTTAAAAAAATAAAGTCAAGTTTATGTTTTTACCCATTTCCATTTATTTAAGAAAATTTCCTAAAGGGTCTTTAAATTGAGGTTTATTTGTAGAAAATTCTAAAGCGCCTTAATTTAGAAAGAATGGTTGATTTATTTTTATTTTTATTTTATTTTCATTAGAAAATTTATTTTTCTAAGTGATAAGATGATTTATTCATTTTTATTTATATCTTTTTTTTTGTGTTTTTTTTATTTTACCTTTTATTTCCCCATTTTTTTAAATTTATTATTTTACTTAGCACAACTAAACTAAACCTTTTCTTTTGTTTTTTTTTCTTTTTCCTTTTCTTGATTTTTTTTCATTTATAATTACATTTTACAACAAATAAATAAAGTAAAAGAAAAGGAAAAATAAATAAATAAAAACACAAAACTACTAATGGAGACCGAACCAAAGGATGAATGTGTAGGTCGGATTGGGGCTCGGATCAAGTTGGTTCAATTTGGATCGGATGGGTCGGTTTTGTTCGAGTAGAGTCAAATGGAGCTCCACGCAATCTCAAATAAAGTCATGACAGTATCAACAGCAAGGTGGTGTCTTCGGCTCAATCTAGTGGCCTTTCCGAAGTAGTGATGGTGGTTTTGTGAGATTAGGATTAGACTTAGGGGGCTTGGTCCAACGCCACAGCTAAGGATTGTTGTTCAATGGTGGCATGCGAGATCAAAGGTTGTGAGCTGACCGGTGAGGGTAAGAGAGGATTGGGGAGAGGGTGGTTCACAATTAAGAGCGAGAGAGGGAGTGAGTTGAGTTTGTGGGCATTAAGGTTACAATAGTAGATGGTCGTAGTGTTTGGGTTTAGTCGGAAAATTATGATTGAGGGTAGAGCTTGGTCGAGATAGAAAGGTTAAGTGATGGATTTGGGGGTTGTTTGTGTTGTTAGTCAAATTGGCCAAGGTGGTGGGTTACATAATGGAGTGCTATCGTACTACTGTTAAAACGTGGCCGTGGTTATGGTGTAGGTGATAGAGAGAGAGGGTACGTTGTGTGTGTCGTTTAATAGTAATGGTTGTGTTTGGTTGGTTAGGTGGACGTGCGATAGTGGATTTAGGTTGGGTATTTGGTGAGTGGTATTGTTGGGTTTGTTTCTATAATTGTAAGCATATGTGCGGTATAGTAGCTATGTATAAGAGAGAGGGACATGTGAAGGAGTTGGTTCGGGTTATGAGAGTGAAAGAGAGGTCAACAATGGTGTGTTGTGTTTAGAGTTTGGTTGTAGGCCAAAGGGAGTTAGCCGAGAGAGAGGGTTTGAGAGAGATAGAGAATAAGGGTATGTTCAAAGTGGACACCCCCACCCCCTTTGCGTGCCGTGTGTATGTGTGTGTGTGTGTGTTTTTTTTTTTTAAATGAAAACCCCCCTACATCAATTGAGATTGGAACCCCCTTACGTGTATGTACTATTTTTTTTTTTTAAATGAGAAAGTGAGAGAAAAAAAAAAGGAAAGGGGAGACGAAAAGAGGAGGAAATAAAATGTGTTTTCAAGGCCAATCGTAAAGTATCACGTATCATAATTAGACATGTAGCCCAATGAGGTCTTGACATGTAGCAACATATAGAGTTTGAAAAAGAAAAAAATAAAAAACATTTTCATGACTTTAGTGAGTCTCGAACCCTCGATCTCCAACCGATAAAGTCTATGTGTTTATCCGTTAGGCCGTTGGCCTATACCATGTTCATATTATATATATGAATAAGGTCAACTTGAGCTAGATTCAAATTTAAGTCCAAGCCTAAGCCCAACATTCTTCTCCTTATTTAAATAAAAAATCTATTCTATTGAAATTATCTAAAAATTATTATTTTCTAAATTCCTTAAATCTTCTATTTTTTTCAATTTTTTCTATCTTTTGTGAATTTTTTATTTTTATAAATTTTTACATTTTTTTGCATTTTTTCTAAATTTCTTATTTTTTTTTGTTTTTTTTCCTATTTTTAGATATTTTCCCTAGATTTCTTATTTTTTATGCTTTTTCTTACTTTTGTATTTTCTAAATTTCATATTTTTAGGTTTTCTTATTTTTCTATTTTTTTTTTTTGTATTTTTCTTATTACCCTACTGAAAATTAAATAAAAGAAAAGAGAGGAAAAAATTGAGTGTCTACAATAGGTGCACACGTGATATGAAAATTGTGGACAATTTTACTAGGCCTTGTACAGGGTCTTGACAGATTCAATACATCTTACCTACTTATTTCAACATTTCATATATTACACACTTATCTACCCTAAACTAATAATATCCAAATTTAATACTCCCAACACTACAAATATCATCCATCAATATCATTTAACATTTCTTGAGTCACAATATACCTCAAATCAGATTTTAGGTCACTTTCTTGAAAAATCACTAAATATACTTAGAAAAATAATCATTTAATAGAATTTTAAAGCTTAAATAAAAATATAGGAAACAATTTTCACCAAAATCCTTTCATAGTAATTTAATATACATCATAGGGGTATTACAAAAAAATTTTGGAATCGAAACAATAGTAATAGTGTTTCTGAAAACAAAAGCAAAATCAGGTCAAGTTTAGTGATTTTTTAAGGGCTATATATTTTGAGACTTAACTTCATCAAAATAATATTTTCTCCTAAAACTACATATAAAAATATATTGGAATACTAATTTTCATAATTATCAACATAGATTTAATATTTTTAGTTAATTTTACAAAAATTGAGTTGCAGATCAAACTCAGTAAAATGCTACCTTACAACCACCTCTAGCCACCACCCCTTTGTCAGCTGACCTAAGCGAGGGGTCTACCTTCAACCTATGGTCTTGGTTTGTTCCTAGGTCTTGGTATGGTATGTATACTTCGATTTGGCCTAATTTACACATATTTTTGTCTATTTTTCTTGAAATACTTATTTCACTCTCTTTGACCTCTATATTTTTTTTAGATATTGGACTACCTAAATTAAATTATAGAAGTGGATTTCCAAAATTAATAAGGTTGCACGAAGTAGTGGAGGGAAAAAGCAAAAGCATAAGTGTCCTAAATTGATTATAGCTTGTCCTAATCTACTTTTTAATCCCCTTAACATAGCTCCCTTAATTGCCACGAGACATTCCTAGTTTTTCCAAAGTAAAATTTGTTTATCTTTTATTTTTGTTAATTTTTTTAATTTATTTAGTATATTTTAGAATATATTAGGTATTTTAGATAATTTAGGTAATTTTAGGGATTTTTACCTACACATAAATGCTTCTATAATACAAATAAATACTCTTAAATATTATTTAAGATATTTTATGATTTTTAGTATACATATAATTTATCTCTACTAATCTATTAATTATCGGAATTTGTTTTTCACATTTTTTATAAATATAATATTTTGCTATTTTGTTATTTTATTTTCTTAAATCCAAACTCACTAGGTTACTTTTATTAATATTTCTTGCTCTAACGTAAAATTCGAGCTAGATTTGATAACTTATGCGTTTGCCCTAAATTTTTTGTATTAGTTCCGAGTTTACCAATTATAGATTGATAACCAATTTCTTTTTGTCAGGTCTCATACTAACCGCTATCTTCACCACCTATGCTAACCCTTGACTCAATTGAGGAGTCAACAGAAGAAGAGTTTAAGGAGGACATTGGAGAGGACGAGGAAGAAGATGAAGAGTGATATTTTTTTTTCACTTTTTATTTTTTTTAAAGACTATTTGAATTTTTCTTGTTTTGGATGGTTGTACTAATAACTTATTTACTATTGCTCTTTCTTTTTCTTTCATTGTTTTTACTTTTGATGCTTTATTAGTTTTGTAGGGTACTAATACTTTGGTACTTAAATTAGCAATTTTATTTAGTTTATTTTATCTAGTTTAACTTCTTCTTTTCATTTACTAATTAGTTCATTTTAATAGATAAAATGAAAATTATGTGCTTAAATGGATCAATGGAACTCAAATTTTGTACTTTAGTTTTTCTTAAGGATAAATGCTAAAATTGAGAAAGACCTAGTTCTTTTACTCCATTATTTTTATATTTCTCCCACTTTGTTTTGATTTGCATTGCATTGACATGTAATCTAGGATAATGTACAACTTAAGTGTTGCGGGAAAGGATGGTTTATGTATGTCAATACTTTAATATACTCACTTAAGCTTTTGAAATTTTTCTCAAATTAGAAAATTTTAGAATTTTACAGCCCCTATATATTAATCAAGCAAAAAAATTCTTCAAATTCACCAAAATCCTTTATGAATTTAGAACACTTTTCTAAATCTTAGTAGCCAAATCCTTATGATTTAGAGTCCCTTGTTACTTATGCTCAAACTTAGACTCAAGATTAGGATAGATATAGATGGATTAAGGACTGATTATTTTGATTCCTAAACTTAATTCGAAAGGATAATTATCTATCCCTCCTTTTTTGAAAATTTTTTTTTTTTTTACATTGGACTAATTAAGAAGATTTGTCCTTTGAAAGTCACTTGAAAAATCAAAGTAGTTGGATGTACTAATTTAATTAATGATAATAATTGCTAAGAATTAGTAAGGCTCAATATTGATCCCTCAAAAGAGTAAGACTCCTTCTCATTGCCAATTCCCAAAATGAAAGTTAATTAAAGTTTCAATCCTTAGAGAAGCGGGTTACCTTCACATTGACAATTGCTAAATGGTTGAAAAGGCTAAATTAGCAAGGATTGGCCTTGGTTTATCAATAGAGCAAGATTCTTTCTCATGGCTAATCAAGCTTCAATAAGGAATAAAAATTGAATTAAAAAGCCTCCTAATAAAAATTGAAAAAAGTAGAGAGAGAATCAAATGATGAATTGATGTAACATGCATGCACTCTAGATTTTCAAATTAAAATTAATTGAGGGAAGATTTCCCTCCTCTTGAATTAGAGTGAGGAAATCTTTATAACTTTTTCTTAGCAAGTCAATGTTTATTTTAATATCTAGTTTAGGTTTTGTTTAAGTGATATAACTAACTCTAAATTATTTGGATTGATTATTGAAATTTGGTAGCTCTGAAGTGTTATTATCTAAGTGTTATAAAAACATTATGAAGTTAAGGAAAAAGAGTGATTCAAAAATAATTTTTACTAAGCCATTTAAATTTAAGGGTATACTTTTTTTTAGGACTATTTTTAACTACCTTATCCTTAGGATATTTTTACGTTGGTTTTTATTTTTTTGCTTAAGGATAAGAAAAAGCTTAAGTGTGAGAGTGTTTCATAACATTAATTTAATATACATTTTCTATAGCTATTTTGTTCTATTTGAGACATTAATTTAGTTAATTTTATAATAGTTTAAGCTTAATTCATTTACTTTCATTTTTAGGGACTTCAAGAGCATTTTATGAAGTTTTGAAGGATTTTTATCATGATTTAGAATATTCTGAAGTAAAAGCACTGATCAAAGATTGAAGTGGAAGAATTTCAAGCGAGAAAGGAAGTTTAGAAATGAACATAGTTGAAGATCACGGTCGCGGTTCTTACCCATGTTCCCTCATCATGTAATTACCTTGAAATTTTGATGATTTCAATCAAAGTGTAAGTGCATACCCAAGCTTCATAGTCGTGTACCTCACCCATGGACTTGCCATGATTTTTAAATCTATTATTTTTCTTAGGTTTTCTTTGTAATTCTAGGTCTACTTCTTATAAATAGATGTTTAGACTTAGGATTGTAGAAAGAGCCCCTTTAGTGCAAAAGATAGTAAGGTATAGAATTAAAAGAGATTCCTCTCACCTTTTCCTTTTTACTTTTGTTATTATTACTTTGTTTTAAGTTTTTAGTAAATTGTTGTTGAACCCTATGATGTAAGGTGACCTCTTTCTATCAATGAAATTCAATCTATGATTTTGCATATTATGATCTAATTGTATTGTTTCTAATGTTTGCTTTAGTTCAATATACAAGTATTAAATTATTACTATAGTCTATTGTAGAATTCGCAAGAGCATGCAATATGACTGATTGATACAATTAGGCAAAACTAGTTGACTAAAATGTTTGGTAGTTTGGTTTTTCCAAATTAAGGCAACTTAATAGTAAGATTCAAAAGTGTCATGTAATTCTATGATGCTCTATTTAGAAGAAAATAAGGTAAAGAGGGTTTCAAGGTTAGAAAATAACTAAAGATGTGAGTTTGGTTAGTTCATAATAAGGATCTCTACAGTTCAATATTGCAATTGAGATTAAATAATTCACTTAGTACTAAGTAGTAGATAATACTTAAGATGTATTAAGGAACATGTTCTTCTTTTAATTAATTTAATTGTTTTGTTTATTATTTTTGTTCTTGTTCTTGTCTTTATTTATTTTTATTTTCATTATTTTGTTATAGCAACCTTTACTTTTCCACCTTTAGTTATTCAATCGTACCTTCTATTGAGTATGTTAGGTAATTGAAGAACCTAAGGATAAAACTAATAAAAATAATTTGATACCACTCCCATATATGGTTCTTTATGGGATGGACACTCGAACTCATAATTTGTTATTTCTATGTTATAACTTGACTACTTATACTTGCCTATAGTTATGCTTAGTGAGCCCTAACTAAGGGCTTATTATAGTGTGGATAGGTCCTTTAGAGAATAACTATCGAAGAAGGTGAATGTGGGTTTAGATAGGAAAAACACAAAAGAAAGGGGATTAATCCTCGTAAGCTACTCGTAGAAGTGACTTACTACTCGTAGAAGTCACTCCCCACTTAAGCACTCACAAACCAACACTTCATCGGATGTGACTCTTTGGTCTGAAATGATGGGTTACTCACCGACACAACCTTGCTCGAGGATTGCTATGAGCTATGAGGGGTAGGGTTCTCATAGTAGAGAAGAAAACTCAAATAAATTTTTGTTAACATAATAGGAAGTGTCTAATTACAATAAATGCTGTAAGAGGGTATTTATATCCTAAAATCTTAGGGTTATATGATACTTTGAATTTATTAAAAGGGGATAAGACTTTGTACAACGTTATTTACAAAAGTAGAAGGATAGGCTAGTAATTCTTCTAGAAAGAGAACATTCCTTATAAGATAGTATGATTGGACACAAATCATTGTTGGAGAGGTTGGTGACCTGCTACATAACTAATTGGATTATGTAGGGATAAGGTTGGTAGCCTAGGATACCTTAGTCAGTTTGATAGATTTCTAAGTGGTAGCTCAAAGGTATCCTTTTCACATTTACTCATTTGGGGAAGGAGAAGATCCTAAGGATAGGTTGGGTAAGAAGGTTGACATTCTACAAGCAGCTTAGATTCTCCAAAACTCCATTCGACAAGGAAGCAAATTGATTGGCAAGTTGGCAATAGTAGAAGATTAGCCTGGTAAAGGAGGTCACCCTCAAGGGGAGTTAGGCAACACTTAAGAATTCGATAGGCTATATTGGTTAGAAACTTAGCATGAGATTATGTGATTGATCCTAAAGGTTAATTCATATCATCCCCTCTAGGTTATTGATGATTTGGGATCAAATCCTTAGGGTGACCTAGTTGGCTCAACCAACAATTTGATGAGCTCCATCAATACAGGTAACCATTACCTATATCAACACGATCATATTTTCCATCATACCCATAATGTCATCTAACCATCAGTAGATTCGAGTGTTTGCTCTATACAGTGGCCTTAAACCTTACTCTCATTATCTTTGATAATCACATTCACACTTGGTTCACATTTTTTTAACTCCAATAACCATTATGCTACCACAATAATGGCACAACTTTCGTAGTACTACCACTATAGCTTGACAACCTCCTCTCCAATACTTTTAATAGAATAATACCTACTACTCCACAACAATTACTGTATTGCAACCAAGAATCACTACAACTAGACCACAACTATCGCTAAATCACAACCTATACACACAATCTCAGCTCACTCAACTACTGCTCTAATTCTCAAATCGAAAATAGAGTAAAATAGAGCCTCTACTAACACTTCCAACCACAACCAACAAAACTATTACATTTTGACCATTAAAGTAACTCTAACCAGTCACACAACACTAATTAGTCTCTAATGTCTCTTGACCCTACTTAGATTCTCAAGCTTTGATACCAAGATGATATGAAACTCAAATGTGTGCCTTAAAAGAGGACTTACCATTGTATGGATGGATCCTTTGAAGAATAACCGAGGAAGCCCTAGTTCTTTTCCCTTGTTTTTGTTACTACTTTTATTTTCTCTTACTAGAATCTTAATTTGCATAATTATGTACATTGAGGACAATGTACAACTTAAAGTGTGGGAGAACGATAGATTATGTATGCTAATACTTACTCACTTAAGCTTTTGGTAATTTTTCTAAAAAAAGAAAACTTAGAAATTTTCAACTCCTTATATACATTGAGCAAAGCATAACATTTTTCGAATTTGCCAAATCCTTTATGAATTTAGAGCACTTTGTTGAATTTTAAAGATTAAATCTTTAGGATTTATAGCTCCTCGTCAGTTAAGCTTAGACATAGACTTGGGATTATGATAGATATGAATGGGTCAATAACTAGTTATTTTGATTTTTAAGCTTAGTTTTAGAGGATAGTTTCTATCATTCTTTTTCAAAAAATTTTTAAATTGGATGAACAAAGGAGATTTGTCATTTGAAAGTCACTTGAAAAATCAAGGTAATTGGAGGTTAAGGTATTGAGTGAATAATTAAATTAAAATAATTGCTGAAGATTGGTTGTCAGGACCCTAAAGGGGGCCTAGTAGGATTACCTAAAATTTCCATAACATGTGTGCACCCATGATATGAAAACCGCCTTGCAAGTCAGAGATTGCAAGACTCTAAATAATAAATCACTAAGATTAATGATTTTCAAGTAATTAATTTATTATAACATGACATAATATATAATTATAAGTAACTATGGATATCCGGTATCCCATAGTTCCTCAGAACCGCAGAGAATCGGTATCCCCTACCAAATAATAAGACAGGATTACCAACATTATAAAACTGCAAGTAGAATTAAATTATATTAAATTCTAACATGTGAATATTTTCTACAAAGAGTCTTTATGTACTACCTATAAAAAAAAAATCTCAACTAATCCTAACACTAATGTACATATCTTCATCTCGCCCTCAGCACTCGAGACTTATCCCAATCCCATTATATGTAAACCTGCAAAAGAAACTAAGGGGGAATGAGCATAAAACAGCTCAGTGAGTTCATTCCTCACCACCATCGATCAGGCAAGTTTTCACACATTATTATCACACATGCAAGCAAGCTATCTACATACATAATGAACGCAGGCGTAATGAATGCAAGCAACACATCCATAGGAGTCTGGAACTATGGAAGGTGTAGAATTACGTCGTCCACACTTCGATTATCCCCTGTACTTACCCGCACAGGGCACCTCAGCTTACCCGCAGAGGCTACCTAGGAGCACCACCCCACTAGGCAAAACTCGACTATTACCCTAGCCGAGAAAAGAATTCCAATCCAAATAGGGGGGAGTCCGAACTAGGACTATCCACCCTCCAAGGCCACTCGGGCACAAACATGCGAGTCCTCCCGCAACCAAAAATAACCAAGGCCTTTCAGGCACAATAAAGCGAGTCCTCTCGCTATCCATTGGAGAACCCATGCTAGCTTTGCCTTAACATTAAAAATACTATTTATGGCTCCACAAACCCTTACAGTGATCATACGAAAATTCGTTTAAGGTTAGAAAAGCTTTTGCCAAAAATACTTTTCTTAAGATTTTTGCAAGGCTAGCACTCTCCATTCATACCTTTACCAAGTCATAGACATGCGACGAGTAGAACCAGTTATTTGGGTCAGACATTTATATTTATCAATTTAAAAAAAAGTGATCATACAGATGATGGCATACAAACAGAACAGTCATTCAAACATTCAAGTAATAGCAAACAACAAGACATCATACAAATAACACGCACAAGCAAGTAGCAGGTCATCAGAATTCCCTCACCTGAATTATTGCTCATTCTCCAAGCCTTTAGGGTTTCCAAGACTCGATATCGAACGCCTAAATCAAAATGGTAAACCTTATAAGTGTTCTGAGAATTCAGACCCCTTAGTCAACTAAAAGTCTATTGTAGTTATCTAGTTTCCTCCAATATAACCCGAGTATAGTATGTATAGGATTACCATACTCCATGAGATTAATAATAACTTTTTTCTTGTATTAGTAAGGTATGAGGCTTCCTTTATGTATTTTGTAACTTTTTTTTTGTTCTAATTCCGATATTTGCAAACTTATAGTCGTTTTTCATCGTTTTCGGACGCATGTTCACACAGTAATGTCCGTTTTGGACGTTAAGACCCGTGTTTTACGATATGTACTAAATTTAGAGAAATTTTAACTATGAAAACTTAATTGCTCTTATTACTTATATTTATATCTTTTATTTATACTTAATGAGTTAGTTAACCCTTAAATCCTTATACTTAGAGGATTTTACTTTACTATTAATAATTCATGTACTTAATTAAGTATGATCCAATTTAGAAAGTATATTAGGGTTTACTAATTTAGGATCCTAATTATGTTACTCTCTTCTTCTTTTCTTAGTTTATAATCCATGCTTATGTCATCGCTTATGTCATCATGTGCTTACCTCATCACTCACCTCATCATTTAATTACATAAGCATTACCTTATGCTTATGTCATATGTACATGTCTTATGTATATTTGTCCTTTACTTATATTTATGTACATATGCCTTATACTTATATTTATGTACATATACCTTATACATACATATACTTATACATCTACATATACTTATACCGTATTTATACATGTATTCCTACTCATATACCCATACGGTCATATACGTATTTTTATACACAAATTCGTATGCCTAATATTTTCCTTAAGAAAAGCTTCCTAATTCCATTCTTTTATGTTCTTAAGTGTGTGATTAGTGTAGTATAAGTATGTATGGTTAGGTTTTGTTTTAATTTAGGTTTTGTACATGGAAAATATTCATGTACCATGCTCCTCATGCTTATATCATGTCTTAATGTCTTATGTATATATTAATTAAACTATTATGTACATATACCTTTACTATACTTATATGTATACTAGTATACTTAAACATATACTTATACATGTACTTATACTTATACCATATTTATACGTATACCATATTTATACGTGTATACATACTCGTATACTTATACGGTTGGATATGTATTTTTATACTAAAATTCGTATGCCTTATTTACCCTCTTAAGAAATCTTCACAATTCCATTCTTTTTGTATTTTAAGGGTATATTTAACATGGCTTATGTATGTATAGTTAGTAGATGTTCAAATTGAGGTTATGTACATAATCAAAACTTATGTATAAAGGTATTTATACATGTATATCTCTAACATACCTTTATGTATACATACTTATAGACTTATACTCATGTCTTCCTTTCTTCTTCTTCACAATTTCTAATTCCTACACCTAAAGATGAGAACTTTGCTCCCTCTTCTTCAAGACAAAACTAAACATATAATTACTTATCTAATCTACCTAATTAACTAACTAATGAATAATATAAACCAACATAAAGTAAGTTAAGTACATACCTTTAGATGTGTTGGATTTAAGGAGGCAAAAGGTGAAGAAATGAAAGTGAAAGGGAAGGGGAAAGCTCACGGCATGGAAGGGGATTTTTGTTTTGTTTCTTTTGTCTTTGTTTTGCTTATGGAAGAAGAAGAATGGTGGGGTCTACAAGGGAGATGTATGGACGGCAACAATTGAAGAGAAAGAGAAGAGAAAAAAATCAAAAGAGAAGATAAGAAAAGCCATCATGAAAGAGTAGATATTTTCTTAATCTTTTGGTCTTTTGTTGACTTTTCAAAGTGTTGACTTTAGTCAACATGTGTTGACTTGGTCAACCCTTTGACTTTGGTCAACATGCATTATCTTGGTCAATATTCCTTAAGCTTATGTAATTTTGTACACATAATGTAGTAATTAGGAGAAATTAAGGGAAAAATGAAGGAAATGAGAAGAAATGAGGTATTTGATGAATTGATTAGTAAGAATAGATGATGAGATCTTACTTTGAGTATTTATAACCTATAAACATCATTTGGTAAACTACTTAGTGTAATTAAGATGAAAAATAGCATTTAGGGTATTAAGGTTTACTACATTTAACCTAATCTTCAACTATACCCTTAACTCTATATAATACTATCTTAATCACATACTTAAGGGATTAATATAATCTATGACTCATTATCTTAGTTTCTAAGGGATCGCTTAAGTAGTCTAAATGTTTACGCATGATTGAGGGTCATCTCTAACCTTTTACTAATGATTTGGCAAAATATAAGCATTATATTATTAATTAGGGTTTTAGGGTATATCATGGTGAATTAGTGCCTTTATATCCTTAAAGTTATGGTTTTAGGGTTCTTATTACTTTAAGGCACCATCTCTAATGTTTTTACACATTTAGGGTTTCATATATTCTTACGCGATTAAATTTTCGATTGTCATCTTAGGGTTTTGATAAGGTTCGAGGTTTTAGGGTCTTCATATGTAGTTAGGGATTCAATTGATGATTTAAGGTTCTTCGTATCCACTTTAGGTTTTGGATTGAGATTTTAATCGGTTTTAAATCTTATTGGCTCTTTTGAGTTCAGGAAATTATCTACAGTTTAGACGTTTGTTTCTATACTTAGAAGGCTAAATTCGCAGGGTTTACATTGGTAAGGATCAATCTTGGTCCCTTAGAAGAGCAAGATTCTTTCCTACTTACCAATCACAAAAAGAAAATTAATTAAAGTTATTGAGGATCGATCTTGGTTCCTCAGAAGAGAATGGTGCTTTCCTACTAGCAATTGGTTAAATACTTAAAAAATGGGTTAAATTAATAAGGATCAACCTTGGTTTGTCAGACGAGTGAGGTACTTTCCCAGTGCAATAAAGCTTCAATAAGAAAATCGATTTGAATTAACAAGCCTACCAATAAAAATTGAAAGAAGTAAAGGAACAATCAGAGGATAAATTGATGTAATATATATCCAATCTAGTTTCCAACATAAAAATAATTAAGGAAGTTCTCTCTCTTCTTGAATTAGAGTGAGAAAATGTGTATAACTTTTTCTTGGTTAATTTATGTTTGCTTTAGTCTTTAGTTTAGGTTTTGCTTAAGTGCTGTGGTTAACTCTAAGTTATTTAGAATTACTGAAATTTAGTAGTTCTCAATTTGCTATTGTTTAAGTACTTTAAAGGTACTATGAAGTTAAGGAAAAAGGGTGATTCAAAAAAAATTTTAGCTAAGCAATTTTATTTTAAGGGAGCACTTCTCTAAGGTTGCAATTTATCATCTCGTCCTTGAAATATTTTTTTTTTTTTTTTTTTATTATTTTGCTTGAAGACAAGCAAAAGCTTAAGTATAGGGGCATTTGATGACATGAATTCAGCATATATTTTTTATGATTAATTTTTGCTAATTTAGACATTATTCTCATTGGTTTTATGTTATTTTGAGCTTAATTTGCAAAATTATTGTTTTTAGGGACTTTGAGAATATTTTATGAAGTTTAGAAGGATTTTATGACGTTTCTAGCTCAATTGAAGTGAAAACATGGATCAAAGACTGAAGCGGATGAGTTTTGATCAAGAAATGAAGTTTAATAGAGATCACAGTCAAGGACCATGCATGTGGTCCCTACTCATGATCCCCTTGTCATGATTTTTCATTGAAAATTGACGATTGCAAACAAAGTGCGAGTATACGTTCAAGCATATGTCTAAGATTCACGGTTGTATACTTTAGGTGTTGACCTGCAATAATTTCTAAATTTTCTATTTTTGTTATATTTTCTTTATAATCTTAGGTCTACTTCTTATCAATAAATTCTTAGGCCTAAGTTAGAGAGAGAGCCCTTTGAGCACAAGTTGTTAAGATATAGAATTACTAAGGGGGCTCATCTCTTCTTCTCTTATTTTATTGTTCTGTTTTTATTTTAAGTACTTAGTAAATTGTTGTTGAACCCTATGTTCTAAGAGTGTTTTCTATTAATGAATTTTAGTATATGATTTTGCATATTATGATCTAATTGTGTTGTTTATATTGCCTACTTTAATTCAATATATTGATAATTAAGTTATTGCTAGAGTCTACTATAGAGTTCATGAGAGCATGCAGTATAACTGATTGACATAATTAGATAAAACTGGCTAGCTAAAACATTTAATAGTTGGTTTTCTAGATTAGGGCAACTTAATAATGGGATTCAAGAGTGTCATGCAATTCTATGACACTCTATTCAGAAGCGATTCGGGTAAAGAAGGTTTCAATGTTAGGAATTAGCCAAAGATGTGAGTCTTATCAATTCGTAATAAGAATCTCTACAATCTAATATAGCAATTGAGATTGAATAAATCACCTAGGATTAGGTAGTAAACAGTAATAAAGATTAGTAAGAAAAATGTTATCACTTTATTAATTAAATTAAGTCATTTCGTTGTTTTTATTCTTAGTTAATTGTTTTAATTTGATCTCTTTACTTTTACATTAATCCTTTATTTTATTCTTGTAACCTTTACTTTTTATTTTTTAATTTATTCTATTAATCTCTTGTTGTTTAAAGTTAGGTAATTGAATAATTTGAAGGTATTACCACTAAAAATAATTAGATATACTTTCATATATGGTTCTTCATAAGATCGACACTCGAACTCAAAATATATTTTATTTATATTACAACTTGACTAAGTGCACTCGCCTATTAAAGCGATATACATCTCATCAAAGATCTTAGGAACAGGTCGAGGAGGAAGGTTGACATGCTATAAGCAGCTTGAATTCTCTTTGAATTTGTTCGATAAGGAAGTAGACTAATTAGTAGGTCAACAACAATGTAAGATCATCTTGATAAGGAGGTTAGCCTTAGGGGAAGTTAGGTAGCACTTAAGAATCCAATGGCCCATACTGGCTTAACCCTTAGCTTAGGATCTTGTGATCAGTCTTATAGGTCGATTGCTATCAAGGGATGTTAGAGATTTTCCCTCAAATCTTCATAATCTTATACTCCATCTTTTGGTACATAGTGCGTTAAGTCAGCAATGTTGAAGGTCAACGATGCTTTATACCCCTCGGGTTGCTTAAGCACATAGGCATTGTCATTAATTCATTAGAAAACTTTGCAAAGGCCGTCAGCTCATGGAGAAAGCCTATTAACTGTTCTACTTAAGAACCTCTCTTTGTTCAAATGTCTCTTAGATTGTGAACAATTGTATTTTGACCTTTGCTTCTGTATTTGGCTACCTAACTGCAATCTTCGCTAACTACTAAGTAACCTTCTCATATAACTTTTGGAATTCTTTAATGTACTCTACTCCTTACCAGTTATCTTCCCTTGAAGTTGGACCACTAATCATTTTTAGTGGTAAGCTATTATAAGTGAACTCGATAGTCAATAAATGCAAAATACCAATCACTCAAATTCTTTCCCATAGTAGCTTAAAGTAAGCTACCTAGCATTCTATTGACCAACTCATTCTAGCTATCATTTTAGGGATGGTAGGAAGTGTTGCACATCAATTTGGTGCCAAGCTTCCTTCATAATGTCTTTTAGAAGAAACTTATGAACTTAGTGTCCCGATCTGACACTATGCTTTAAGGAACTCCATGAAGGCATACTTGTTAGTGTAAGAACTTGAATGAAAGGATCTTTAATGATAAACCCCCAAATCAAATATATTTTAATCATAACAATAAATATTTGGAAATGAATGGAAGGTATTTTATTATTACTAATATAGTTACCCAGTATGTAGAACATCAAATTATATTTTTGAAGGCACTTGAGAAGAATAAAGAATTGAATGATGAAAAGCTAACAATATTAGAAGTTACTTGAAGAATCTAAAACAAAAAAACAATTACCATTTGTAGACATTGGACAACCTACTACTATCAAAAGCTAATTACACTTATGAAATGGCTAATTATTTTCAAGATGAAGGAAGGACAAAAAAAAAAAAGAACTAATCAGAAGATGACACTTATCAAAACATGTAGAACTTAAACAGAAGTGTAGAAGAAGTATTAGAAGCAAGACACAATCAAAAGCTCATTATTTGAAGAATAAGTCAAGACCAAGCATTATGGAGATATATTTGGGTAATATATCTAAATAAGCCAAGGAATACAATTGCAATACTTATGAAAATTGCAGTAGCATGTGACACAAAGGATTGATAAAAGTTTCTAAGTATATGAAGAGCTACAAAGAAAGTATTGCATGGTAGATGAGTGTATCAACAAAGATAGCAAAGCAAAAAAGATTACATAGATTTTAGATGCAATGGTGCATAATGGTTGCTACTATATTGAGAACATTTGAACTTTGGAAGTCACAACTATTTAAAGGAGAAGTGATCAATGAAAGAGAAGCAAAGAAAGATATAAGAGACAAGAAAGGGAATAAAAGAAAAGAGCTACACAAAGTTTTGATGATATTATGATCTAGTTGATCTCACAAACGTTTATCTGATCTAAAAGATATAGCCCATAGCTTGCAATTTTTATATTGTTAAGGTCTTATGAAAGTGTGAGGAAATCTATTATAATCATAAGATGATTACTAATCTCTTTAAAAATTCATATGATCCTGTTTGAGAGAACTTGGGAGGAAGATTTTGTAGAATTGAGATTTAGAGGCAAGGTAGGATCATAGGAACTTTTGAACTCTATAAAGAAGTTTTTTTCAAATATTGGAAGTATGGTGTAGATAATCGTATCCCTAGCTAGAGGTTGGAAGAGTAGACTGATACATAAGGTGGAACCACTATATATGCTTGCCTAATTTTCTAATCCCTATACACTTTATTTACTTGCAATCTATTTAGTGTGTTTAGGATATATTATTCGATTGCTTGAGTGATTGTAAGTTACACATTTTATTAGAATCATCTACACAATATTAATTTCAGGATTAGAAGCACGTTTAATGTGTTAAATTTCATGAAAGTTAGAATTTACAAATATTAAGCTCGCTTTCATACGAAAATCTCTTATCTAAATTTGTCAATATCTTTAATACGTCTGGAATTAAGAACAAGTTTAGTAAATTTAATTTACATTAAATTTCAAGAATTAAAAATTAGTTAGGTGTTGAAATTATACCATAATCGATTCAACCCCCCTTCTTGATCATTGATTGGGACCCATAGGATCATTAGTTTTGTTGTGGGGAATGAAGTGGCCCATCTTACTAAACCGATTGATTGCCACCATGATAGATTCATGCTTTTGAGTTCTTTTAGGTAATCTAAGCATGATGTCTATGCTCAAGTTAGTCAATGGTTGTTTAGATATGGGTAAAGGTGTGTATTCTCCATAAGACTCATTTCATCCCTTAGCTTATTTACACACCTTACACCGTTTTAACACCATGTAGATGTCCTTCATCATCCTAAGCCAATAAAAGTGCTCTTTAAGTAGCTTATGAGTCCTCTTTCCCCTAAAATGTCTAGCCAGGCCACTCATATAAGCCTTTCGAACTAGTAACTCTCTAGCTAAGCTATTTAGGACACACATCCATCCTTTCATGAAACCTGGAACGTAATAAGAAACCCAAAAGAAGGCTTACCACAACGTAGATAGCCCCTTCAGAAAAATAACTACTAAAGAAGGTAAATGTGGGTTTAGGAGGGAAAAAAAAAAAGAAAAGGGATTTAGCCTCATATGCTACTCGTAGATGTGACTTACCATTCAAGCACTTACAAATTAATACTTCTCCAGATATGACTCACTGGTCCAAAATGATGGGTTGCTCATTGGCACAAGCTTGCTTAAGAGTTGTTATGAGCTATAAGGGGAAAGGCCCTCATGACGAAGAAGAAAACATAGATAAATTTTCATTAACAAAATAAGATGTGTTTGATTACAACTAATGCCATAAGAGGGTAGTTATACCTTGAAATCCTAAGATTAAATTATACTTAGAATTTTCTAAAAGGGTATGACTTGCTACAAGGTTATTTAGAGAAGTGGAAGGATAGGCTAGTAATTCTTCTACTAAGAGAATATTCCTTATCAAATATGGACATGTGTCTTTACAAGAGAGGTCAATGGTTTGTTGCATAACTAATTGGATTATGTAAGGATAAGGTCGGTAACCATGCATACCTTGACCAATTTAACAGATTTCTAAGTGGCAGCTTGAAGGTATCCTTTTTTAAGGCTAGGTAAAAAAAAACCACGAATCACAGATTGAAACATCAACCAAATCGAATCGAATTGGACAGTTTTGTATCGAACCAAACCGTTTGGTTAAATACAAAAAAAATCTATACAATTGTTTTGCACTTTTATTTTTTTTTTTTAATCGATCTTCATGAATTTCATCAAATTTTTCATATCATTCCTTCTTTATCTTATTTCTAAGTCAATTATTAAGATTAAGTTGAGTGAGTTTTATCTGAAATTTTACGGTTAAAAATTTTTCTTTTCTAAATTGTCCTTTCTTATAAATGGTTGAAACTATGGATCAAACCAAACCAAATCGATTTCAATTAGGTTGACAAAATTTACAAATCGAACCATATAGTTAGGTTTGATTTAAAAAAAAAAAAGAAAAAGAAAACTGAATAATTATATTAAGTTCAGTCTTATAAGAGGGAGTGATCTGTACTGAATCGAACCAGGTCTACACCTATCCTTTTCATAACCGCTCATTTTGGTAAGGATAAGATCCTTAGAACAAGTCAGTAAGGAAGGTTGGCATGCCATAAGGAACTTAGATTCTCTTAGACTCTGTTCAACAAGAAAGTAGATTGATTGGTAGGTTGGCAACTGTAGAAGATCTCGATAAAGGAGGATGGCTTTAAGGGGAGTTAGGTAGTGCTTAAGAATCCAATGGGCCATATTATTTAAATTCATGTAAATTGGATTCCCTTAAGTAGATTCCTATAATTGCTCTTGAAAAACTCAAAATTAGAGTGAATTGAGGCATAAAAGAAGATCAAATATTATTTCAATTGGGTGACAACTTTAAATTTTGGCTCTTACATAAATAGATTCAATAATTGTTTTTGATGCAATAAATTGTTTAAAGTAAGGAAAACACTAACTATTCAAAACTCTACTTGAATTTACTCTTGATAAAATAACAAAATAAACAAATAAGCTAACAAAAATAACTAAATTTGAAATAAACCAAACTGGACTTAGGCTGCCTCTTAAGGAGCGCTATTATTTTACGTCATTGGCTCGATGGTTAAATCCTTCCTTTTATGTAATTCCCTAGTTAAGATTTGCATAACTAATCGATTAAATGTTGCTAATAAAGAAAATAGCAAAAGTATTGTAGAAAAGATTATTATACAAGTGTTAAAATAAGTGAAAATTAGGATTCTTATTGATTCCAACGAGGTTACTCTTTTTAACTCCTTGGCAACGAAGCCAAAAACTTAGTCGAGCATATATCGCATTAACAGGTAAGTGTACCGAGTCAAGTTATAGTATAGAATAAAATGAATGTGAATGTGAGTGTTGATCTCATAGGAAACCAGTGGAGTAAGAACCTAAGTTACTAACAATTTTCCTTATAATATCTAATTATCTAACTTTACAATATAAGGGTGATTGTGATTAAATAAATAGGTTAAATAAGAGAATAAAGTGAGAACAATAAAATAAATGGGATCAAATAAAATAATGAAATTATACAACCCCTTACATGCTTAAAGAAAGAACTGTAATCATCGAGGCACCTTTTAGTGCAGTGGCTTGGAGTATGTTGAAACTTTAAAGTTAAGCGTACTTGGGTTGGAGCAATTCAAAGATGGGTAACCTGTTGGGAAGCTACTGCACCAAGGGACAAAACTGTATGGTGTCCTATGCCAAAGCAGACAAGACCTCGGTGGGAGGAGTTCCGGTTAGGTCGTTACAGGGGGTATCAAAGCAATCCACCAGCCTGAAGGGCAAAGCCTTGCTTAGTGGTAATTTTGGACCTATGTAATGAAACTGATGAAGATGTTAGTTTTATAAGGGGGTAGATTGTAATACTCCTTACATGTTTGGAGAAGGAACTCTAATTATCGAGGCACCTTTTAGTATAGTGGCTAGGAGTATATCAAGACTCTAAAGTGAAGCATGCTTAGCCTAGAGCAATCCCAAGATGGGTGACCTCCTAGGAAGCTACTGCACCATGGGACAAAACCGTACAACATTTTACACCAAAGTGGATAATACCTCAATGGGAAGAGTTTCGGTTAAGTTGTTACAGAAACTAATTAAAACTAAAACTTATTAACATAAACAAGCATGATTCAAATAAAATAGAGAAGACAGGATCCTTAGCAAATTGTTATTATTTACTCTCTAGTTCTATGCAATATTTTAATCTCAATTATTCTCTAGACCATAGAGATTCCTAATCTTATTCCAATAAAAATTGGATTATGAATTAGTTAGACTCGTGTCTCTAGCAAATTCCTAACCTTGAGACCCTCTCTAACCATATGACTATTAAATAAAGCATCGCATGATTGCATTAAGAACCTAGATCTCGCCATTAGGTTTCCATAATTCGAAAAGACCTATTACCTAATCTCTTGGTGTATTGAAACTCTTTTAATTACACTTGTCATTTTACTACAAACCTCACGACTCTACAATAGACGAAGACATCAAATTAGTAGCAACGGTAATTAGATTATCAAGGAATAAAATCATAGAAAGAAAGATGAATTGCTGGAGAGAGAACTAGATTTCAATAATAATTTACTAAGAGTGATTTAAAAGAAGAAAAACATAGCAAAAAGAAAAGAGAAAATAATTAAGAGACCCTCAATGATAATTCTAAGTTACAATTGTATTAAAGGGGCCTCTCCTTGAAAACTTAAACCTAAGGATCTATTTATAAGGAGTAAAGTTAGGTTTACAACTTGAGACTTAACAAAATAGAAGATTCATTGAATATTGCATGTCCAAAAATAAAAGATTCTCTACAAAAATGAAAGATTCGCTCATCATAAGGTGACCATGCCTTAGGTACATGGCCATAGTGGCTAGGTATGTTCTTGTGCTTACTAAGAAAACTTTGAATTTGATGAAGTGACTACGAGTGGGGACTACGGTCGTGGTCCTTACTAGACTTCTTTCTTTGCTTAATTCTTACCCAAACTTCCTTAGCTTCATTTTAAGATCAATGCTTTTACTTCAAATTACTCAAAAAATTACTAAAAACCTTCAAAACTTTATGAAATGCGCTAGGAGTCCCTAAAAATGAAGTTTAAATGGATTAAGCTCAAAATGACACAAAATTTACTTGATTAAAGTCTAAATAGTGTAAAATAACCATAAAAAAATGTGCACAAAATTTACATTATCAGATTCCCTTATACTTAAGCTTTTACTTATCTTCAAGCAAAACAATGAAAATCAAAGAAAATATCTTAAGGAAAAGGAGATTAACTGCAATCTTAGAAAAGTGCACCCTCAAAATTTTAATAACTTAGTAAGAATTTTTGCTAGATCACCCTTTTTCTCTTCTTTTTTTTTTTTATGTAATGCATTTTGAGCACTTAGATAATAGAAATTTAAGAACTAATAAATTTCAATTATCAATCTAGATGATTCAAAGTTAGCCACAATACTTAAACAAAAACTAAACTAGAGATTAAAACAGACATAAACTAATTAAGAAAAACTTGTAACGATTTCCTTACTCTAACTCAAGTGGAATGAAATCTTCCTTAATAATTTTTAACTTGAAAAATTAGACTGTATGCATATTACATCAATTCATCATTTAATTGTTCTTCTACTTCTTTTAATTTTCATTAGGAGGCTTATTAATTTTATTTGATTTTCTTTATCGAAGTTTGATTAGCATTGAGAAAGTACCTCCCTCTTTTGACAAACTAAAGCCGATCCTTACTAATTTATCTATTTTAATTACTTTAGTAGTTGTAATCGGGAAAATACCTTATTCTTTTAAGGGACCAAAGCTAATCCTTAACAACCTTAATTAATTTCTTCTTTTTCAATTGACAGCAGGAAGGAATCTTGCTCTTCTAAGGGACCAAGATTAATCCATACCAATCCTCAGCAATTCATTTAGTCACTTTAATCCAATTATTATATTATAACTCCAACTACTTTAATTTATCAAAAGACCTTTAAAGGACAAATCTCTTTTATTCATCTAATCTAAAAATTTTGAAAATGAAGGATCTATGACTATCCTCTAAAATCAAGCTTAGAAGTCAAAATAACTAGTTCTTAACTCATTCATATCTATCCTAATCTCAAGTCTAAGTCTAAACTTAAGAGAAAGGTAACTCTGAGTCCTATAAATTTAATCACTTAAATTCATTAAAGTGTTCTAAATTCATTAAGGTTTGGATAAATTTAAAAAAATTGTCAAAAACGTGAGTTTCTAATTCATAAGATACATAATCTAACTTGTCCTCTACACTTAAGTTGTACATTGTCCCCAATGTACATAATGCAATGCAAATCAAAGTACAAAAGTAGGAAAGAAAGAAAAATAGAAAAGAACTGGAACTTCTTGAGTTTTTGGCATTGATCCTGAAAAATGTAAAGTTCAAAGCCAAGTTCTTTTGACCAATCAAGTGCACAATTTTTTTTTTCTTTTGTATTAAAACAAGCTAACTAAGAAAAGAAAAGAAAAAGTTACACTGAACAAAATAAAAAAAGACTACTACTGATTCAAGTATTAAAATGTTAGTGCCTTGCAAACTTACAAAATATAAAGTAAAAATAGTTATCTAAGAAAAGGAAAGTAATTGTATATAAGTTAGGAATATATTCATCCAAAATGAAAATAAAACTAGGTCTTTTAGAGAAAAATACAATCAAAAGGCAAAAGAATTCAATTATGATAAAGAGGAAATAATTCATGTTATATAGATAATAGCTAATTGAAGTATCTAATAAAACTCAATTGTCATTCCCTATTAATTGCTAATTTATGTAACTCGACAAGATAGGTAATGATTAAATTAACAATAGAAGATTTGTATAGTATAATGCTAATTTTGCTAAAACTATGGATTAATTCATTTACAGGGTTTATTAAATCCTAGTTGCATGGTCCCTATTGACAAAAATAGGAACATTTAGCATATACAAATTCATTAGACCTTGCTCAATATAAGAGATTCTTGAAATAGCATAATACCATATATTGGAATTTCTTAAAACATGGATTAATGAAATTAATAGGCTAATGAGACACTGATTTTTCAATCTTTATTCAAACCCATAATTTCAATTAACATTAGCATTCAACACATTATCAATTGAAAACTTGTTTTTCACTATTCTATTGTGCACTTATTAATAACAAATTTCCTTATTCTAACATGAATTTAGAACATGTGTTAAAATAAATCCACGTTAATAGTTCATGGACTTTCTAATTATGAAAGAATTTCAATATTAACAAGTTTCCAAATTTTAACACAACTTGTGTACATCACATAGCAAGAATGATATCAATAACAATTTCTGACACTTTTGTTCACTTTCTCATCACTTTCCCTTACCTTCTCTCTGACTTTCCTTCATCATAGAAAATCACTATTTCATTAAATCCTCAACAAGCATGTGTTTTTTTTTCTTCCATATAATTTATAGTAGATAATGAATAGATAACATGTTTCATGACATTATCTATACTAAATCACTCCTAGAAACTCAAATTTCTACATATGCATGACAAATTGCTCTCTTGAAACCCTAGGTAAAAACTCAACTTTTATATAAGCCAATAACAAATCTAAGAAGGTAAATATGGAGGGATGATGTACATACCTTTAAATTTCTCGTGTACGTAGTCAGTTCATGATGTTTCATGAAAAATTAGTGAACTTTTTTAGAGAGGAATGAGAGAAAACAGTAGTTTAGAAAGATATTATGTGTTAGAATGAATTTTTAGATACTTGGTAGGACCATGGGTAAGGTCCATAGGCATGATCTTTGACTATTGACTTCTCGTTTGCCAATTTTCTTTTTGCAAATTCCACTAGAATTAATTTTATGAGGGGAACACGGGCAAAGTACATAGGTATGTACTTCAGCCGTATTCTTCTCCAGTTCTTAAATTCACATAAATTGGATTCGCTTGATTAGATTCCTGCAATTTCTCTTGAAAAACTCAAAATTAGAGTGAATTGAGGTACAAAAGCAGATCAAATATTATTTCAATTGGATGACAACTTTAAATTTTGACTATTGCATAAACAGATTCGATAACTATTTTTTATGCATTAAATTGTTCAAAATAGGGAAAACACTAGTTGTTTAAAACTTAATACTTGAATTGACTCTTTACAAATAACAAAATAAACAAATAGACTAATAAAAATAATAGAATTTGAAATAAACCGAACCTGAATTAGGTTACCTCCTAAGGAGCACTATTATTGTACATCGTTGGCTCGATGGTTGAATCTTTCCCTTTACCTAATTCCCTAGTTAATATCTGCACATTTAACCGGTTAAAAATGTATTAATAAAGAAAATATCAAAAGTGTTGGAGGAGAGATTATTATAAAAGTGTTAAAATAATTAGAAATTAGGATTCTTGCTGATTTAACTAAGTTTCTTTTTTTGGTTCCTTGGCAATGGTTCCAAAAACTTAGTCGAGTGTATACCGCATTAATAGGCAAGTGCATAAAACGAATATGAGTCTAAGCTTTGATACCATAGGGAACTAGTGTGGTGAGAACCTAAGTTACTAGCAATTTTCCTTAGAATATCCAATTATCTAACTTTACAATATCAGGGTGATTGTAATTAAACAGGTAGGTTAAATAAGAGACAATAAAGTAAGAACAATAAGATAAATGAGAACAAATAAAATAATGAAACTAATTAAAACTAAAACTAATTAATATAAACAAGCGTGATTCAATTAAAATAAAGAAGACATGATCCTTAGTAAATTGTTATTGTTTACTCTTTAATTCCATATAACCTTTTAATCTCAATTATTCTCTAGACTATGGAGAGTCCTAATCCTATTCCTATGGGAATTGGATTCTAAGTTAGCTAGACTTGTGTCTCTAGCTAATTCCTAACCCTAAACTCTCTCTACTTGTATCGATGTTGAATAGAGCATTGCAAGATCGCATTAAGAACCTAGATCCTACTATTAGGTTTCCCTAATCTAGAAAGATCTAATACCTAATCTCTTAGCATATTGAAACTCTTCTAATTATAATTATCTGTATATTGTAGGCCTCACAACTCTACAACAAACTTAGACATCAAATTAGTAACTATGATAAATACTATTTAACAAAATAAGCTTAGTGTAATTTGATTATCAAAAAATAAAACCATAGAAAAAAAAATGAATTGTTGTAGAGAGAACTGGATTTTAATAATAATTTACTAAGAATAATTTAAAAGAGGAACAATGTAACAAAAAGAAAAGAGAAAATAATTGAGAGACCCCTAGTAATAATTATAAGCTACAATTTTACCAAAGGGAGCTCTCTTTGGAAACCTTAGCCTAAGGATCTATTTATAAGGAGTAAGTGTAGACTCTGCAAATTTGACCTTCTAGACATAATGTCGAACTCGAGTATCGTAGATATTTGTCTAAGTTGACAAAACCACATAAAATGAAAACCAACTAAAATTTTTAAACTTGAAACTTAACGAACATGAAAGACTCTATTATACGATTTGAAAACCTCAATCATGCACGAAAACCCCAATCTTTACATACATGTACTTTTAAAAATGTAAACTTAAACTTAATAGAAATCATAAATATCGAATTGTAAAAATTGGTAAAACTCTATAAAATTATCCTAATGCTTGAAAAGCCATAAATCAATAAAATTATTATTAATTTTGCAAAATCATATAAAATTGATAATAAAGGAATCAAGGATAATTTCAAGTAATAATAAACAACAAAACTAAGCTAGTTAAAAGAACAAATTAATAAATTTAAAAAATTTATTTTACTTGTGTACATAAGTAGCCCTACAATATGTATATATATATATATATATATATATATATATTACTAAGTAATTTCCTTTTCTTTTCTTAATCTATCGTATGATATATATATATATATATATATATGTTACGTAATAAAGCACTAATCCTAAATAATTAAGCTAATTGAACCTTAAGCTCTTAAGTGAAAGTTAATTACTCCTGAATTAGTAAAAAACCCTAAAACATACTTAAACTCACTTGAACTCTAAAAACTTGGGATAATCAAAGACTTATAACCCTAAATAAATAATTAAAAATATAATTTAAACAAATTTTATTCAACTCTAGAAAATTCTAAAATTTCTTAAGAAACAAATCATAACCTATAAATTAATTTGATAACTAAACCCTAAAAGAATTACATATAACACAATTTTCTTATTTTTACTTATAAGCCCTATTACACATGGATAAGTTATAAACCCTACTTTTTAGCGGACTTATGATTCAACTAAGAGTACTTCCCGAACGTTTTCAAGGATAAACTAAATTAAGAATCTAAGTTTACATTTAAAAACGAATTGAGTTTTCCTATTTGAAAGTTTACTATTGATAAAACTCAAATACAAGAACAATAGACCTTAAGTCACCCAAAACCTTGAACCCTAAAACAATTAAAAACTTGTAACCCTAGACGACTAATTGAGAATTTAATTTGAATAATTTTATTCAACTCTAGAAGATTTCATAATTTTATAAGAATTAAATTCTAACTTACAAAATTATTTAAGAAACAAACTCCAAAAGAATTTTGTATAAGATGATTCCCTTATCCTTAATGCATAAGACTTGTGCACATAAAAAAGTTAACCAACCAATCACCTTAGATAACTTATCAATTAGGAGTTAAGGTCATTTATCAATTGATAATTTATCAAAAGCTAGTAATAAGATACTTTCCTTATGTTACTATGATTTATACTACATATGAACAAGTTATCACATTATTTTATGTATTCAACTTTTAATTAAGTGACAAGACAACTCAATACTCAAAAAGGACACCCTATGGCCAATTAGGAAGAGAGCCTATGGGAGGCCCTACCTTATCAACATTCAATCACTCAATTTTCTTATACATCTACTATTCACCCCTTAATGCTTACCTCATCTAGAGTTGTCAATTATTGACTTTTGTGCATGTTAAAAGACAACCAATTGAAGCTTCTTGAATACACTTCTCCTCCCATTCAAAAATCTGCCACTCTCTCTCTCTTTCACTCTCATTTTCAGTTCCTTTTCTATTACTTTAAACACAAATCAAAAGAATAAACTCAACCCCACAAAATCCCACAATTCCGCTACCTTTTTGCTTCATAACTTACAGTACAAAATCTTGATTTTGCTGCCTTCTTTTGTTAACTTCAAGAGCCACTTTTAGGAACTTTAAAATATCCCCAAAGCCCTACTTCAAAGATCAAGACTCTAGTTTCCAAAGAAGCTTACAAGAAGGAGGAAAAATAAGTAACATAAGAGGATACTTAGTTGTACAACCACAATTTCTATGCTTTTAAGACGAATAAGTTGTTTTCTTGTTAAAGTGACCTAATGTGCCATGTTAGGAGACCATGTTTTCATGAAGATATTAACATGATCATAAGATGATAAAATAGCTAGACCACCTTAAGAAGTAAACTTGTGAACCCCTTTACATGAAAGTTGAAATTTGAGCATGCTAAGTTAGTATTATGTAAAGATATATGTTTAACACTTAGAATGAAAGATTTTAAGTTAAGAAAATCGTAAAATGTATACATGAACGAGGAGACATCATGCTGGACGTAGAGTGTATGTGAGTCATTTAGATGTTATTTCCACTTCTATTAAGTTAAACATGCTCAAATCTAAACTTAAGTAAAGGAAAATCCATTACATAAAGTTTTTATGAGGAAACCAACTTTATAAGACATGAACTATGGTATGGAAATTGTAATAAGTATGAGATCTACTATTTTCATGTAAAGTATAAGCTAAGTAATCTTCTCATGGAAGAGAATTCAAGTTAAGACTTGAATATAAGTAGCTTAGGTTTATGATCTAACCCCTAAACTTAGGGAAATGATAAAACAAGTTGAGAAACCAAGTAAGTGCCCCTTGGATTCATCACAGCCAGATCTTGAACCACAATAAAAGTCACTTAAAAATATGATAAAACCAAGTAAACAAAGTGAAAAGATCAACCAAGGCAAGTACGATAAGTGTATAAAGCCTAAAACTCAAAACTAAGCTTAAAACTTCTAAAACGAGCCTCAAACTCCAAGTTAGGCCTTCATTCATTTTCTGACCAACAACTTAATCCACCAATAAAAGTTGTTTTAAGACCTTTAAGAAGCCCACATAACACCTCCTAAGCCTAAGGAAATTACCACCTTTGATTTGGATAAAAAAAACAAGCTCAATTGACAACTTAAGCCAACTTAAGAGCCTAAGAAGTGGTTGTTAGCCTTAGGAGTGTAAATCAAAGTTGTAAATCCGACCTTAAGGAATATTTTGAGCCTAGAATGAAATCTTAAGCCCAAGCCCAAAGGATTTCTTAAGTTACCAAAAAGGACGTTAACCAAACAAAGCCTAGAAGCACTCTATATCATGAAGATCGCTACTATTCTGACCTATAGGCAGTTGTTCATGCCTCATCTCAAAAATTGAACCTCACCACGTTAAAGTACAATAAAAAATGATGAATATTGACTATAAGATCATAAAAATCATATTTAAAATGAGAGTTATACGTGATTGAACTTTTAAGTAAAATTGGGAAAAATACAAAACCAAGTCAAAAGTATAACTTAAAGGGTTTTAGTTTAGTTTTCCAAATTCTATTTCAAATCCTTATAGTATTATATTTGTGATGTCTAGGGGACTCGGCTTTTGGAGATGACCTTCCCCTGGATTATTTTGATTGATCTACATGATTGAGTGAGTGAATTCCTTATGACACTTTACTTGATTTTACTTGTAGAATATATGCACCTAAACTTATATATGGAAATCAAATACTTGTAGGATGTGGGAAATGCATGTGTAGGAATTTGTGATTGAATGCTATGACTTGCTAATCACATAATAATGGAAATTGTTTGTGATAACTCATACGTGCGATTGTATGGAATGAAATTATCTAGTCACCATGAAAAACTAAATTAATCACTTATATGATTAAGAAATTCAATGAATCATGCATTCCCCATAATTGCATTCGAATAACACCGACTGCCGCTTCACATAGAAGATAGGAAGGGACTCATAAGAGGAGGGCCTCCTACAGCATTAGGCGTTAGCTATATCATCATTTTTATTGAGTCTCTATCCTAAGCTGACGGGCTTACTAGGTGCCGAGAGATGCTAACCATCGGCGAGGAGCCATGTCTTGAAGATTCTGCTTAAGGTGTGTATTTATAGATTGTGGGGGCTATGAAACCGCTAGACTTGGGATTTTGAAAATACAATTTGTCGTTCAAAAAGAAAGTATATTATATACAATCTATGTATATATATATGGTTTTATTTTGACTTAAACACAATAGTGCAAATGATATAAAACTCAAGGGCTAGATCCTGAATTTTGGTTTAGGTCGGTTAATTATCTCCAACCTAGACTATAGCAGGTGTAATTCTGAGTTGCATACAATTCCTAGGCCACTACATGTATTATTTGGCATATTGATTAATCATGCATTCATATGTTTGTACATTAAATAAACTTTTGTCATACGATATTAACGAGGGGATTTATCTCACTAAGCATAAGCTTACACCCCCAACAGTTCTTTTCCTTGCAGGTTGATCAATAGTTACGATAGGGATAGGAATCGAGTGCGAAGTGCTACCATTGAATCAGTATGATGAAAAGCTTGTGTAGTTAATTTGGAATGCTCCGAGAAACAACTAATATATCAATTAAGTTTAGTATCTTTAGTAAGTTTAGAATTTTTGGAATTGTTTATCTTATTTCACTATTTCAATAGGGGATACCGATTTTTTACGATTCTGAGGAATTGTAGAATAATGGATATCCATAGTTATTTATATTATAAAATGAGTCAATGAACAAAAATTGAAGACCTTAGCAATTAATTATTTAGAGTCTTGCAATCTCTGACTTATAAGGCAATTTTCTTATCATGAGTACACATGTAATATGGAAATTCTAAGCAATACTACTAGGCCCCCCCTTAAGGTTCTTACAGTAGGATTAGGTTTACAAAGAGAGACTTAACAAAATAAAAGATTCATTGAACATTGCAAGTTAAAAAATAAAAGATTCACTGCAAAAATGGAAGACTCGCTCGTCATAAGGTGACCATGCCTTAGGTATATGCCCATGGTGGCTAAGCATGTTCTTGTGCTTAGTGTGAAAACTTTAAATTTGATGAAATTGCTTGACGAAGGGACCACTGGTGGGCCTATAACCCTTAATTCTCATTCGAACTTCCTCCGCTTCATTCTAACATCAACGCTTTTGCTTCAAATTACTCCAAAAAATGCTAAAAACCTTCAAAACTTCATGAAATGCTCTAGAAGTCCTTGAAAATGAAATTTAAATTAATTAAGTTCAAAATAACACAAAATTTACTTGATTAAAGTCTAAAATAGCACAAAATAACCATTAAAAATGTATGCTAAATTTGTATTATCAATTTCTTAAGACTAATCTCCTCTCCATCTAATAATTACAAGAAAACCCATTGAGAGATTCATTAAAAGCACCTCAATAAGCTTAATTAGAGCATCAAACACCAAAATCCCAACTAAATACATAAACCCATATTAAAACTGCATGGTTTCACTAACTACATCATCTGCATTATTAGAAACCCAAGTAACTACTTAGCCACATACAGTTTTAATGATAACAATAAGAATAACTAAAAACATATAGCAACTTATATTATTGAACAAGAAAATGAATTATCTAAAGAAGAACAATTGTCTAGATGAAGATTAAGACAACATACCAACTTAAATATACAATCAATATAACAGAAGATGCATTAAACTCTTAAGAATAAGTGTCAAATGTCATAGAACTAGCGTATAAATAGAACATATAGTAAGGAGCTCGCAAAACTATAATAAACTTAGGTAAATCCTAATTGCAACTTGTAATTTTTGTAGGAAATGTGATTATTTTTATATTTAAGCTACCAATTGATTGGTAATAGGGTCTACTGATCAAATGGTAGATACTTATTTGGCCCATGTTTCTCCTTATTATATTAAATGCAACATTTTGGATTAGTTTTTTAAGTTAGATAAACCTTAATCCTAATTTCTTCTACCAATCGATTGGTAAAGATGGTACTGTTAATTTGGTATGATCGAGTCTCCATTGCAACCTTCGGTTTGATCACTGATTGGTTGCTATCTTAGTCGGTTCATCCTTGACACTTTAAGGCATACCAATTGTTCGATAGCCTCTAGGCTACATTACAACACTTCTTCATTTTTAGCTTCTTGATCAACTAGTAGGGGTAACGAAGACCATGGTAACCCTTATACACCTACATAACTAAGATAACGTTAATATTCAATCCAAAAATGAATCCTTTTCATGTATTTTTGTCAATTTTATGCAAGTTGGTCCATCTTGTGCATAACTCAATTTTACATAAAATTTATCAATTTTTCTTAAATTTATGTAGAAGTGTAGGCTTTAAAGTTAGGAAAAATTATGTATTTTGAACCATGATCAATGGAGTATAATGATGAGAATTGCAAAGTTAGAGCCCATATGAAGGAAGTTGCCAAGGAGTCAATTAAAAGTGAAATAAAGTGATTAAAGAAGCAAGAAGCAAGGTTAATTGAGTAGCTCGGTGATCACAAAAGAGTCACTTATGTGTATATGTAATAGTTTGAACCGATTGAGGTTTATGTTAAATGTGAGCTTGCTTATGATGAGCGAGGGTGTCCTAGACAAAGGCAAATAAGGACATTGAAATACAGCCTTGATACCTAGCTTAGGTAATAAAAAAAAAAAAAGAGCTCATTTGGTCAATCGCCAAGGTCATCATCAAATAGCTCTAAAGGTAGCTAACTAATGAATAAACCTATTGGTTCATCTAATGAGCTCTTAAGGACCACTTAGATGAGATGATAGGGTCAAACCTCAAGGGTATGTGAACAAAATTCCTCATAAATACGATGAAGGTTGTTCATAGTTGGGTAGCTAGCTTAAGGAACTTATCAAAGCATTATGCTCATTCAAGGGGAGCTGTAAACCCCGCAAATTTAGCTTTCTAAGTATAGAAACAAACGTCTAAACTGTAGATAATTTCCCGAACTCAAAAGAGTCAATGAGATTTAAAACCAATAAAATCTCAATCCAAAACCTAAAGTGGATACGAAAAACCTTAAATCATCAATTGAACCCTTAACCGCATACGAAGACCCTAAAACCTCGAACCTCATCAAAACCCTAAGATGACAATCGAAGATTTAATTGCGTAAGAATATATGAAACCCTAAATGTGTAAAAACATTAGAGATTGTGTCCTAAAGTAATAAGAACCCTAAAACCATAACTTTAAGGATATCAAAGCACTAATTCACCATAATTTACCCTAAAACCCTAAATGATAATATATCCTCCACATTTTGTCATGTCATCAGTAAACAACTAAAGATAACCCTCAATCATGCATAAACATTTAGAATACTTAAGCAATCCCTTAGAAACTAAGATAATGAGTCATAGATTACATTTATCCCTTAAGTATGTGATTAAGATAATATTACACAGAGTTAAGGGTATAGTTGAAGATTAGGTTAAATGTAGTAAACCTTAATACCCTAAATGCTATTTTTCATCTCAATTATACTAAGTAGCTTACCAAATGATGTATATAGGATATAAATACCTAATGGAAGATCTCATTACCTATTTTTACTAATCAATTCACTAAATTTCTTATTTCCCTTCATTTCCTTAATCTTTCTCCAAATTTTTCCTAATTAGTTCATTATGTACACAAAAGGGTCTTTATTTTTTTGAAAGTTGACCAAGGTCAAAATGTTGACCAAGTCAACACATGTTGACCAAAGTCAACCATTTGAAAAGTCAACAAAAGACATTAAGAGATAAGGAAAAATATCTACATTTCTAATGATGGCTTTTCTTTCCTTTTCTTTTGGTTTTTCTTTTTCCCTTCCCTTCTTTAGTTGCCGTCCACTTATTCTTCATTGTGGCCCCACCATTTGCCTTCTTCCATAATCAACACAAGACAAAAGAAACAAAACAAAACATACCCTCCATTGCCGTGAGCTTCATCTCCTCTTTTCACTTTCATTTCTTCACTTTTGTCTCCTTAAATTCAACACATCTAAAGGTATGTACTTAACTTACCTTATGTTGGTTTATATTATTCATTAGTTAGTTAATTAGGTAGATTAGATAATTAGTTATGTGTTTAATGTTGTCTTGAAGAGGAGGGAACAAAGTTTCCATCTTTAAGTGTAGGAATTAGGAATTATGAAGAAGAAGAAAGGAAGACATGAGTATATGCTTATAAGTATGTGCACATAAGGGAATACTAAAAGAATACATGTATGTAAACCTTTGTACATGAGTATTTATCATGTACATAACTTGAATTAAGACCATATCTAGCTATATATGTGTATACTACACTAAATGCATACATAAAAATACAAAAGAATGGAATTAGGAAGCTTTTCTTAAGGAAAAGATTAGGCATACGAATTTTTGTATAAAAATATGTATATGACCGTATAGGTATATGAGTATGTATACAAGTATAAATACGGTATAAGTATAAGTACATGTATAAGTATATGTTTAAGTATACTAGTATACATATAAGTATAGTAAAGGTATATGTACATAGTAGTTTAATTAAAGTATACATAAGATATTAAGAGATGACATAAGCATGAGGTGAAGCTTAGGTAATTAAATGATGAGGTGAGTGATGAGGTAAGCACATGATGACATAAGTCATGACATAAGCAAAAGATGACATAAGCAATGACATAAGCAAATGATGATGTAAGCATGACATAAGCATAGATTATAAACTAAGAAAAGAAGAAGAGTGTATCATAATTAGGATCCTAAATTAGTAAACCCTAATACACTTTCTAAATTGGATCATACTTAATTAAGTACATGAATTAGTAATAGTAAAGTAAAATCCTCTAAGTATAAGGATTTAAGGGTTAACTAACTCATTAAGTATAAATGAAAGATATAAATATAAGTAATAGGAGCAATTAAGTTTTCATAGTTAAAATTTCTCTAAATTTAGTTCATATCGTAAAACACGAGTCTTAACGTCCAAAACGGATATCACTGTGTGAACGTGCATCCGAAAATGATGAAAAACGACTATAAGTTTGCAAATATCGGAATTAGAACAAAAAAATTACAAAATACATAAAGGAAGCCTCATACCTTACTAATATAAGAAAATAGCTACTATTAATCTCATGGAGCATGGTAGCCCTATACATACTACACTCGGGTTATATTGGAGGAAACTGGACAAACTACAATAGACTTTTAGTTGACTAAGGGATCTGAATTCTCAGAACACTTATAAGGTTTACCATTTTGATTTTGGCGTTCGATATCGAGTCTTGGAAACCTTAAAGGCTTGGAGAATGAGCAATAATCCAGGTGAGGGAGTTCTGATGACCTGCTACTTGCTTGTACGTGTTATTTGTATGATGTTTTGTTGTTTGCTATTGCTTGTATGTTTGAATGACTGTTCTGTTTGTATGTCATCATCTGTGTGATCACATTTTTAAATTGATAAATATAAATGTCTGACCCAAATAACCGGTTCTACTCTTCGCATGTCTATGACTTGGTAAAGGTATGAATGGAGAGTGCTAGCCTTGCAAAAATCTTAAGAAAAGTATTTTTAGCAAAAGCTTTTCTATCCTTAAACATATTTTTGCACGATCTCTGTAAGGGCTTATGGAGCCATAAATAGTATTTTTAACGTTAAGGCAAAGCTAGCATGGGTTCTCCACTTGATAGCAAGAGGACTCGCTTTATTGTGCCTGAAAGGCCTTGGTTATTTTTTTTGGTTGCGAAAGGACTCGCATGTTTGTGCCCAAGGGGCCTTGGAGGGTGGATAGTCCTAGTTCGGACTCCCCCTATTTGGATTGAAACTCTTTTCTCGGCTAGGGTAATAGTCGAGTTTTGCCTAGTGGGGTGGTGCCCCTAGGTAGCCTCTGCGGGTAAGCTGAGGTGCCCTGTGCGAGTAAGTATAGGGGATAATCGAAGTGTGGACGACGTAATTCTACACCTTCCATAGTTCCGGACTCCTATGGATGTGTTGTTTACATTCATCACGCTTGCATTCATTATATATGTAGATAGCTTGCTTGCATGTGTGATAATAATGTGTGAAAACTTGCCTGACTGGTGGTGGTGAGGAACGAACTCACTGAGTTGTTTTATGCTCATTCCCCCTTAGTTTTCTTTGCAGGTTTACATACAATGGGATTGGGATATGTCTTGAGTGCTGAGGGCGAGATGAAGATATGTACATTAGTGTTAGGATTAGTTGAGATTTTTATAGATGATACATAAACACTTTTTGTAGAAAATATTCACATGTTAGAGTTTAATATAATTTAATTCTTCTTGTAGTTTCATAATGTTGGTAATCCTGTCTTATTATTTGGTAAGGGATACCGATTCTCTGCGGTTCTGAGGAACTGTGGGATATCGAATATCCATAGTTATTTATAATTATATATTATGTCATGTTATAATAAATTAATTACTTGGAAATCATTAATCTTAGTGATTTATTATTTAGAGTCTTGCGATCTCTGACTTGCAAGACGGTTTTCATATCATGAGTGCACACATGTTATGAAAATTTTAGGTAATCCTACTAAGCCCCCTTTAAGGTCCTGACAAGAGCACCTCAAGAGTAGAATACAAACAACAATCACCTAATGAAGTTGACGCAATTTAGCTAAGAAGTGGAAAAGAAGTTAACCGACTATGCTTGGAAAGGAAATGTGACCCTCCAACTAAAAGAGAAGGTAAAAGGGTAAGTGAAGAGAAAGAGGGGCAAGGAGATGACTCCCTTCCAAGGAAAGAATCTAAATCAAGAGTCTACATCCTGCCAATACCCTTCTAAGCTAGGTTAAAGAAACAAAATTTTAGATCAATAGTTTGCTAATTCAAGCAATTACACATTAATGTACCTCTCTTTAAGGCTCTTGAACAAATGCCTTCTTATGTGAAATTTATGAAGGAAATTCGACCCAAAAAAGGAAGGTAGAAAAGGAAACAGTGATGCTCTCCGAAAAATGCTTAGCCATTTTGTAAGATATGCTACCTAAAAATCTAAAGGACCTTAGAAGTTTGATCATTCCCTACATAATAGGGGAGTCAATAAAAAGCAAGGCATTATGTGATTAAGGTGCAAGCAGCAACCTAATGCCTTTTTCCATATTTAAAATACTTGGAATAGAGGAATGTAAGCAAACTAGAATGTCCCTCTAGCTAGCATATTGAAGTGTGCAATATCCTTGAGGAATAGTTGAGGATGTACTCGTAACTATGAGAAATTTTGTTTTCCCAATAGATTTTGTTGTATTAGATATGGAAGCTGTCAAGGATATTCCATTAATCTTAAGGAGACATTTTGTAGCCACCATGCAAGCAATAATTAATGTCAAGGAGGGAAAGCTTACACTTACTGTCCTCGATGAGGAGACTACCAACAAAGTGCCTGTAAACCCCTAAAATTATCAACCTAGCTTTTGTTACAGACTCGACTATGTTAGACAATTTAAGAGTCAACAAGGCTAATGAAAGTAAAAACCCTAAAAGAATTACTCAATCGCGTAAAGAATTTTTTTACCCTAAACGTTTCTAAATGCTAAAGATTTTATTCAAAAGTGATAGAAACCCTAAAAATGATTATCTTAAAGATATATGTGCACTGATCCAACATGATATACCCTAAAACCCTAATTGATAAAATAATGCTTATATTTTGCTAAACTATTAGTAAAGGGTTAGAGATGACCCTCATTCATACTTTTATGTTTTGAATCCTTAGGTAATCCATTAGAAATTAAGATAATGAGTCATAGATTATATTTACTTCTTAAGTAAATGATTAAGATAGTTTCACTTAGAGTTAGGGTAATAGTTGAAGATTAGGTTATATGTAGTAAACCTTAACACTCAAATTGATACTTTTTGCATTTGTTATTCAAAGTAGTTTATCAAATGAGATATATAAGCTATAAAGACCTAAAGTAAGATCTCATCAACAATGTTTCCTAATCAATTCATCAAATATCTCATTTCCTTCGTTTTTCCTCTAATTTCCCTTAATTACTACATTATGTGCACAAAATTACACATACTTAAGGAATGTTGACTAAGGTAATGCATGTTGACCAAAGTCAAAGGGTTGACCAAGTCAACATTTTGAAAAGTCAAAGGTTTTAAGAGATAAGGAAAATATCTTAGTTCTTAATGATGGTTTTCTTTTCTTTTCCTTTTGATTTTTCTTTTCCCTTTTCTCTTAGTGTTGCCATCCACAATTCTCCCATCTTGGCCCCACCATTTGTTGTCTTCCATAATTGAAAATAAAACAAAAAGAAACAAAAACAAAACCTCCCTTTCATGCCGTGAACTTCCCTCCCTTCTTTTACTTTCATTCCTTTGCTTTTGTCTCCATAAACTTCAACAAAATTAAAGGTATGTCTTTAAGTTGTTTTATGTTACTTTATGTTATTCATTAGTTAGTTAATTAGGTAGATTAGATAAGTAGTTAGATGTTTAATGATGTCTTGAAGAAGAGGAAACAAAGTTTCCATCTTTAAGTGTAGAAAGTGAAGAATCATGAAGGAAATGGAAGAAATACATGTGTATGTACTCTTAGATATGTGTACATAAAGAAATACCAAAGAAATACAAGTATGTGAACCTTTATACATAAGTATGTATCATGTACATAACCTAACTTAAGACCATATCTAACTATATATGTATATACTATACTAAATACATACATAGAACTACAAAAGGATGAAATTGAGAGGATTTTTTTAAGGAAAAATTTGGCATACGAATTTTTAGTATAAAAATACGTATCCAACCGTATAGATATATGAGTAGGAATACATGTATAAATACGGTATAATTATATGTAGATGTATAAGTATATGTATGTATAATGCATATGTACATAAGTATAAGTATAAGGCATATGTACATAAGCATAAAGTAAGAAATAAATGTACATAAGACATGTACATGTGACATAAGCATGAGGTAATGCTTATGTAATCAAATGATGAGGTGGATGATGACATAAGCATATGATGACATAAAGAAAAGATGACATAAGCAATGACATAAGCATAGGTTTAGAAAATGAGAAAAATAAGAAAAATGTAGGTAATTAGGTACTAAACTTAGTAAATTCTAATACACTTTGTAAATTAGAATATACCTAATTCAGTACATGAATTAGTAATAACAAAGTAGATCCCTTAATTATAAGAATTTAAGGAATAAAGGATACAAATATAAGTAATAAGAATACTTAAGTATTATAACTAAAAATTTCTATAAATTTAGTTCATAATGTAAAATAAGGGTCTTAACATCTAAAACAAACATTACCATATGAATATACGTCCGAAAACGATGAAAAACGACTATAAATTCATAAATATCAAAAATAAAACGAAAAAGTTATATACGATTAATAATAAAGTCTAACCGGGTAAAACTTGATAGTAGTCTAAGTAGAATTAGGTAATTAAATGTTTAGAATTATTAGTTAATTTAAGTACTTATTAGCCTTATCAAATCGTAATGATCAGGTGACTTTAAGGAGCGTAAGGACCTCCCGATCGACTACTACGATTAGGGCAAATCACCATGGCCGAGTGAGTATTTACCCAATGATTCCATGCTTGTTTTGTGGTTGTAGATAGTGGACTTAAATATTATAGTTAATTAATGATTGTGTGGGGTTTGGGAAATGCCTGTGTATGTTGGTATGTCTTGAATTGTGAACTTATCTTAAGTATTGATAATGCTATGTTTGTTGCATGGTAGTATAGAAAATGATTGTGTGCACAATTGGATGGTCATAGCATAATTTGAACCTAATTATACTCGGCCTATAAAAAGAAATTGAGACATGCATTAACATGCATAGCATGGATATTATTCCAACCGTCACATCACACGGAGGTAAAGAGAGGCCATTCGGGGGTTGATATTATTCATTTATTTGGTTCTGTATGGTGCACTCGTACAAAATGACCTTACCCTGGCCCGTGGGAACACTAGGCATTGGAGGCGCCAACCGCCTGGCTAAGGGTCGAGTCTAGAGGCCTCCGTTTAGGGGTAAGTGTGGACTGCGAAGGCCCATTCACAATTATACTAGAACTTGGGTTTTTCTGAAAATAAAAGAATTATTTGATATAAGTACGGAACGTGGAGTTCCGTAGTAAAGTAAGTTCTAGTATAATACCCGGATCTGATTGGTGCCGTGTAAACTCCAACCCTGACTTCGGAGGCCGTTAAATCTGAGTTACGTATATGAACTAGTTAATTATACGTATTGTTTGGCATTCTGGTTGATCATTCATTCATATGCTTGAATATAATGTACTTATAACTTGCTTGTGGTGTGGCTGAGGGTTTTGCTCACTAACCTTAGGCTTACACCCCTTTAGACTTTTGTTGCAGGATAGCCTGTTCGTAGAGACAGGACGAGGAATGCCGCAAGTTAGCTTGGGGACTTGGGCAAGAGCGAGCTGTTATGTGTACTGAGAGAACAGTTTATGTAGACTTCTACTCATGTACTTTTGTTTATCTTGTTATTATAAACCTAGACATACTTAAACGCTACGTAATGTAAGCTTTGTAACTTAAATTTTATATAAATATGTTTGTGTAATGATATCATGTGAGTCTGGATGTTCTTTGGAAACTAGTGGTTGTAGAGCCTTGTATATTGTGTGAGGAGTTCTTAATTGGAAGGGTAACCAATCAGGGGTTCTTTGTACAGTATATGGCGTCTGCCACGACTAGGCCGTCCTCAGTTCGTGACAGTGCCTCAAGTAGTGAAGCTTCCCTAAGGTACTAGTGACTGTTACTCCATGGAACCTCTTGTTGGTGAATTTTGGGAGTTATAAATGTCTTGCAAAAGCAAGGAAGATAGCTTGGTACCGAGGTCTGTCTGGTACAGCCACTTCGATACTTAAGTTAGTAAATAGGAATGAGAAATGTAAAGTGAAGAGGTTAAGAGTTATCAGAAGTCTCTTGTAGAGTTTCTTTCCTATTTTTATAGGAGACTGTCATATATAAAAGAGCAATTATCAGAATAACTATAGAGACATGTAGAAGCTCCTTATTTAGATACCTTCCCTAAAATGTAAGGAGAATAAGTAGTTATGTAATATAACTGTACTCGTGGTAATTGCTCGCACCATGAACTTGAATTCAAATTAGGAATGAATTTGAGTTAGTCGATGGAATGCTGAAACTATCGATTACCCATCATGTCAGTAGTCGAATGGATGAGTAAGTGAAGTTAACGCTTATCAAGCCAGGTGGACAAAAACTGACTATCAATAGAATCGACTGAAAATCTAATGGAGGAATCTTAAGAATATTAAATTGGGGAAGGATGATTTAGCAAATGAAGGGAAGACTTTGAATGGTATGACAGTGAAAGTGACATTGAGAAATACCTCAATTTAGAAGAGGACATAGTTAAAGAGGCAACTGGGATTTGGTGAAAATTAGTTGAACCTTTGGACATTAAACTTATCATAGACAAACTACGACCATCAATTGAGGTTTCACCTTGGTTGGAATTAAAGCACCTACCAAACCATCTAAAGTATGCCTTCTTAGAAGAGGATACCTTACCTATAATAATAGCTTCTAACCTAACAAAGGAAAAAGGAGGAGAATTTGTTAGAGATGTCAAAGGGAAACAAGGAGGCTATTGGCTGGACAATAGCAAACATATATGGCATCTACCCATCACTATGTATGCATAAGATTCTCTTCAAAATAGAGTGTAAGCCTATGGTTTAGCTGTAGATAAGGCTCAATCTTACTAGATAAGAAGCAATGAAGAAGGAAGTGGTGAAACTTTTGGACTCAATGATAATCTAACCAATTTCAAAAAGTGAATGGGTAAGTCCAGTTCAAGTTGCTCTAAAGAAAGGGGGGATGATTGTAGTAAAAAATGAAAAGAATAAATCAATCCCAACAAGGATGGTGATAGGATTGGAAAGTATGCATGGATTACTGTAAATTGAACAATACTACTCAAAAGGATCATTTCCCTTTACCCTTTTTAAACCAAATGATTGAGTAACTGGCATGATACAAGTAATATTCCTTTTTAGATGGATACTTTGAGTACAATTAAATCCTCATAGCTCTTTATAGACACCTAATTTTTGCTCATTTATTTTTATTATTTTTCTTTTCTCAATAGGCCCTAAATTAAGAAAAACATAAATAAAAAAAAAGGAAATTAAAGAAAACCCAAAAAATTAAAAAATTTAGAAAAAATAAGAATTTTAGGAAAATAAAAAAATTTTCAAAAAATAAGAAAAGGCATAAAAAAATAAGAAAATTGGACAAGAAACAATTAAGAAATTTAGAAAATAAGAAAATTTGTTTAAAAATTTAGAAAATTGAAAAATTACAAAAAAAAATTTATAAAAGTTGGAAAAATAAAAGATTTTAGAAAATAATATTTTATTGGGGTAGATTTTTAATTTAGAAATAAGTTTTGAAGTTGGGCCATTGGACCTAGGCTTAGATTTGAATCTAACCCAGGCTGACCTGGTCCATATGTGTAATTTAATTGCATATATGGATAAGACATAAACCAACGGCCTAACGGATAAGCATATGGGCTTGGTTTAAGTATTGAATATAAGGTCAAGGGTTTAAATCTTGGAGAAGGCATGAATAAGTTTTTATTTTTCTCACATCGGGGACTGCCACGTATTAGGATCTTATTACGCCACATATCCTAATACGTAGCAACATCGGGTTGGACAACTCGTGCTGACGTAGTGCCACATGGCATCCACGTGCATGCTACATCAGCTACTACGTGTCACCATTGATACATAGCATGTCATGATCAGTTGGATTAGCTGACGTAGCGTTACGTCAACCAACTTTTCCTCTCTTTCTCTCGGTTTTCCTCCATTTTCTCCCAATTTTCCTCTTTTTTCCTTCTCAAGAACAGCTTGACCCTCTCACTTTGGCCTTTGATTTCATGCTTTTTCCTTGTTGAAATACACCAATTAATGGTGCGAATTCATCTTCTGCATGACCTACTTTGAATCAAACATAATAACGCATCCAGATTCAATCAAATGAGCATTCAAATCGAACTCCAAAAAGTGTAAAAGAGCTAAAAATCTAGAATTTACATTCAAATTTGAATTCTAGCTTTCCTTGTCTGTTTGATGAATTTGTATATAAATAGGGAGCTTACGAGCATCCAAAGAACATACACAACCATCCATAACAAATGACAAACACTTACAAGCTCTCTCCCTCCTTTCCGATAGCTTTCTATCTCTAACTGTAGCTCCTACTCTCTCTTTCTCTATAGCCATCTTAAAGCCACAACATCGCCCTCATTAGCTTCCCTACCTTGCAAACTTTCGAGCCCAACATCTACCCTCGTATCACGCTCGTGATCAGCTAAAGTAGCAATCTACCCCTCAATCACGTACGTGCCCCCTTTAGGTAATTGCTTTATTCTTCTTCAATTGGAAACCAACCTAGATCTGAAGCCTAACTTGAGTCCAACCCGAAGTCTACTCCAGGTCTAACCTGCATGCCCACTACATCTGAAGCTTTTATTTTATTTTATTCTACTTTTTTTTTTGTTTCTTTTTATTTTTTTAGTTATTGTTGTTGTTGTTGTTGTTCGATTTTTATTTTCTATTTTTTTTCATTTTTATTTTTCTTTTCTTTATAATTGTAGATGTAAAAAAAAAAAAAGAAAATGAAGAGAAGAAAAACAAAAAGAGAAAAAGAAAAAAAATAAAAGTAGTCTATTTATTTATTTAATTCAACAAAAATAGATAGAATAAGTAATAAAAAATAAGATAATAAAAATAAATAAATAAGTTAGCGAATAAAAATTATTTTGACGCTTAAAAAAATTAAGTTTTTAAAAATAAACAAAAATAAATTAACCTTTTACAAATTAGGACTACTCTTAGATTTTTCAAAAAAAAAGAGAAAATATATAAAATTTAGGACCTTTGTTAGAACTTTTCTTAAATAAACCAAATTAAACTAAAAATGTAAATTTGGTATATTTTCAAATTAGAATCAACTCAACCCGCTAAAGTTTTCGAAAAAGAACTACGTACGTTTGATCCCGAATAGCGGGTACGTATGCACCTATAGGGTAACGGTTAAAAAAAAAACCTGATTTTCCTTTTTAGTTTAGATTGTTTCATTTATCTAATTAAAGTAACCAATAATCAAGTTTTGTCTTTCAAAATTAAAGGTAATTTTTAAGTTTAATTCTAATTTTGGAAAGTCAGTGGTACTCATAAGGGTTTAAAATTCCTAACCATCAAACCTAAATCTCTGGTTTTGAAAAACCATTTTCACAAAATTGGTCTTAATCATTACACTAATAATTAAGTTATGACCAATCCACCCAATTGATTATAACTTAACTGTTTTTCCTAACTCCAATCAAGTGGCGACTCTAAAGTTGTTTTCAAAATAAAAAGAAACGGTTTTCTTTAAACCTTAGTCGAAGGCCGATATTAAATGGGTAGGGTTTAATACTAATAAGTTTAAAGAAAACTTAATTTTATAAAAAACCAGAAGGGTGAAAAACCCGGCTCGATACTCCTGAAGATCAAGAAAAGATCACTTTCACATGTTCATATGGGACCTTTGCTTTTAAAAGGATGCTATTTAGACTTTGTAATGCTCTAACAACCTTTCAACGATGCATGATGTCAATATTCTCATATTTGATTGAAAAAGAGATTGAGGTGTTTGTAGATAATTTCTCAATGTATGAAAGTGCATTTAAAAACTGCTTAGAGAATTTGGCAACAATTTTAACGTAGTTTTGAGATGTTTTAGGAGAAATACCACTTCACAGTATAAGAAGGGATTGTATTAGGACATAAGATCTCTAAAAAGGGAATTGAAGTGGATAAAGAAAAGATGGAGGTCATTGCTAAGTTATCTCCACCCACTATTGTGAAAGGCATTCAAATTTTTCCTTAGACACATTGGTTTCTATTGTCGATTCATTAAGGATTTCTCCAAGATCTTAAAACCACTTTGTACTTTATTGGCAAAAGATGCACTATTTGAGTCTTATCAGAATTGCACAAAAGCATTCAAAACACTAAAGGAATTGCTAATAACTACACCAATTATTTTAGCCCTTGATTGGATGTTGCAATTTGAGCTCATATGCAATGCCAGTGATACAGTAGTGGAAGCAGTCTTAGGATAAAGGAGAAATAAGATTCTTTAGACAATTTACTATGTAAGTAAAATGCTCAATGATGCCTAAAGAAATTATGTAACCATAGTAATGGATATGTTGGTCCTAGTGTTTGCATGTGATATGTTTCGATCTTATCTGATAAGATCTAAGGTAATAACATATACTGATCCTATAACCTTAAAATATTTGTTGAATAACCCAAATATGAAGCCAAGGCCCATCTGTTGGATTTTCTTATTGCAAGAATTTGATTTATACGTAAAAAGATCAAAGAGATAGTAAGAACACAATGGTAGACCATTTGTCATGAATCATAATAGGTGAAAGTAGACAGCAAATCCAAGAAAGTTTCCAAATAAATAGCTAGATGTAGCCAGTTCATGTAAACATGATGAATTACCAAGTTGGAGGGGTTCTACCATGTGATTATGATCACAATCAGTGACGGAAATTTTTTAAGGAAGTGTAGAACTACTTCCAAGATGACCCATATTTGTTCAAATGTTGTGTAGATAAGGTAATTATGTGTTGTGTAGCCGTACTAAAGTTACAAGATATTACCACTCACTACCATAAGGAGCCTTTACTAGCCTACTTTATTCATTGACTACCAAGTACATATGATAAAATGTCTTAGATGTTAGTAAATTGGTAATATTTCAAGGCAAAATGAAATGTCATAATAAGGAATGCTTGTTGTCAGGATTTACAATGTTTTGGGGATACATTTGTTGGGACATTTTCTCATATCTTTGTCAAATAAGTACATTATGGTGGCAGTTGGTAATGTCTCTAAATGGATGGAAGTAATTGCCTTACCTACTAATGACTCCAGAAATGTCCTCAAATTTCTTAAGACTAACATCTTCATATGTTTTGGTGTACCAAAAGCCATAATCAGTGATGAGGCAACACATTTCTATAATAAAAAGGTTATGAATTTATTGGCTAGGTAAGGTTTAAGCACAAGGTTGCATCATCTTATCATTTTCAAACAAGCTGATAAGTTGAACTATTAAATAGAGAATTAAAACAAATTTTGGAGAAAATTGTCAACGCTTCATGGAAAGATTAGGCATCTAAGTTAGATGGTGCATTATAGGTTATAGAACAAGAACCCCATAGGAATTTCCCCTTATCAAAAAGTACGTCACCTCCTAGCCAAAATCGAGCATAAAGTGTATTGGGCAATAAAATTCTTGAATTTGATTGAAGCTTAGTAGGGAATCACTAAATGCTCCAATTAAATGAACTGAAAGAATTTAGGAATGAAAAGCTTTGAAAATGCTTGAATTTACATGGAAAAGACAAAGATAGCAAGATAAAAAAAATACTCCACAAGAGTTTTGAGTTAGGGTAGAAGATTCTCATGTACAATGCTTGCTTAAGGTTATTCCCTAAGAAGCTTCAATCAAAGTGGATAGGGCCATGGACAACAATAAAGATATTGCCTCGAAGGGAAATTGAAGTCAAAGGAGGGGAAGGAGAAATCTTTAGAGTAAATGGGCACATGCTAAAACCATTCTTTAAGGAAAAAAAAAGAAGAAGAAGAGATGAAAAGAATTGTATATTTAGAGGACACGCCATGAAATAGCATCAATAAGTTAGGTTGAAGGTTTAAAAACAAGCACTTAAGGGGAGGCAACTCGACCCATCATCTTTTCACCATCTTTTTATTAGGTTTACGTCATTGTTGCTTTTATGTTTTGCAAACATTTGTAAATAAATAAAGAGAAGGTCAAATTCATCATCTAAGGACATCGTCAAAGAGATTTTTGAAGGGAATCAATGACTTACAACTTACCTGTGGAGCCTAGTTTTTTACCCTCCTAGTTCTTTTTTAGAAATTAGGCCTTCTTTAAACCAATCAGTACTAAACCCTATCCAATTAATACCGATCCTCAACTAGGGTTTAAAGAAAACCATTTTTTCAATTTGAAAAGGTATTGGAGTCATCACCTAACCGAAGTCGGGAAAAAGAGTTAAGTTATAACCAATTAGGTAGATTGGTTATAACTTAGCTACCAGTCTATCGATTAAAAAGACTAATTTATAAAAACGGCTTTTTGAAAACCAAAGATCTAGATTCGGGAGCTAATTTATTAAACCCTAAACGGGTACCACATTTTAACTTTCCGAATTTAACTTTGCTTTTCAAATATACCTTTTTTGATTTCTAAAACAGCTATTATGATACGCACAACTAAATTGCTCAATTTACACAAATATCTATAAATGGAAAAAATAAAATAAAACTTCTATATTTTAATTTGCCTCATACTTATGTATAAGTGTTTATGTACCCATTATTCGGGAGCAAACTTCGGTAGTTCATTTACCGAAAATATAGCAAGTTGATTAATTTTAATTTTCGAAAAACATTTAGGTTTACGTTTGTTACCCATTTTGATTTATTTGCTGAAAATTTCTTATGGGTCCTAAATTGGATTTTATTCTTAAAAATTCTAAATGGTCTTAATTTTGAAAAGATTCATTTATTTTTATTTATTTTTGAAAATTCAATTTTCTAAGTGATAAAAACAATTTTTATTATTTTTATTTATTACTTTATCCATTTCTATTATGCTTAAAATAAATAACTAAACTATTTTTTTTTTCTTTTTTTGGTTTTCTCTCTTTTTCTTTTTCTTTTTCTTTTTTTTTTCTTTTCCTTTTCCCCTTTTTTTCTCTTTTTTTTTTTATTTACAAATACATATACAAATTACAACAAATAATAAAATGAAATACATAAAATAAATAAATAAACAAATTAGACCAAATTGTGAAAGGGTGGGGGTCGGTTCTGGAGCAGGCACGGGTTGGTTATCGGTTTGGGTCAGATCGGATCTTTGATTCGAAGCGGTTCTAGATCAGGTTGGGTCACTAGGTCTCGTACAACAGCTGGAGTGGGTGTTTCTGACTAATTTAGTAACCAAATTGAATGGGAAAAACCACTTTTATGGCAATTCTATTGAAGATTAGGGGTTTGGTTCAATGCCACTACCAATGAAGGTGGTCTAAGCAATAGTTGAGGTGGTGGCCACAACAGTAGGGATGGTGTTTTAGTGTATGTGCGTATATTCATGATTGGTGTTGATTCGTATTCGAGTGGTCTAGTGGCTAGTAATATCGTGTGGTCGGTGTTTCGAAAGTAGGTGAGGGTGCGATGGCCGTAGCTGACTTGAGCATGTAATATGTAAGAGAATAGTTTAGTGGAGAGAGATCTGTGGGTTTGTATGTGTAGGGCAGTTAGACGCGACCACAGCAGCAGTTTTGGGTGAAAGAGAGAAAGCTGTATTGCAGTACAGTAGAGGGGGTTCGTACGAGCGGGTCATAGTCAATCATCGATGGAATCGGGTTGCACGTAAAGGGGTAGTGTACGTAGGTGCAATGAATGGGAGGAAGCATAGAGATTGAGAGTGAGAGAGATCGTGGAGAGAGAGAGAGAGAAACCCACCTTATTCATTGGTGTGTTGAGTAAGAGAGAATCGGTGAAAGAGAGAGAGGTCTACCAAGAGAGAGGACCATCTTAGCGAAAGAGTGAAGGCTAGTAGATGGAGGTAGTGGAGAGAAAGAGCTCAGTCTGTCTTAGAGAGAAGGCCGTAGATGTGGATGATTCGAGGCATAAGTGAAGGAGAGAGAAACAACAGAGAGAGAGAGACAGTAGAGAGAGAAGGAATGGCCGAGAGAGAGAAAGGTAGTGGGGAGAGAGGGAGAGGTCGCCAAAAGAGAGAGAGTGTGTGTGTGTATCTATGTGTGTATATCGTTTGTGTCAAAGTAGGTCCCCCCCACCCTTGTGCATGCATGTATGTTTTTTCAAAACAAAAAAAAAAAAAAAACAATCCCCCCTCTCCTCTGTGTGTTATGTATGTTTTTGATGAAAAAATCCCCTCCTTGTGTGCATGTGTATGATTCATAAGAAAAGAAAAGAAAGAGAAAGAATAAGGAAAGGGGAGGAAAAATGGGGGAAAAGAAAATTTACTGTCTCAACCAATCATAAAATTACACGTGTTGCAATTAGATACGTAGCCCAATGACTGCTTGACATGTGGCCATACAAAGAGTTTGAAAAGAAAAGGACGAAAAAGCATTTATAGGCCTATAGTGAGTCTCGAACCCCTAAGCTCTAGATAACCCCAATTACGATGTCCATGTGTTTTACCGTTAGGCTATTGGCCTATGCTTGCACATATGGACTAAATCAACCCAAGTTAGATTTAAATCTAAGTGCAAGTCCAACGGTCTAATTAAATTAAAAATCTACTATATTCAAGCAACTTAAAAATTTATTATTTTCTAAATTCCTTATTTTTAATTTTTCTATGACTTTCCAAATTTCTAAATTTTTCCATTTTTTTATATTTTTTCTAAGTTTCTTATTTTTTGGGTATTTCTTATTTTTAAATTTTTTTGTACTTTTTTCTAAAATTCCTATTTTTTTCTTAATTTCTTCATTTTTTAGGGTTTCCTTTAATTTTCTATTTTCTTGATTTTTTTCTAATTTAGAACCCTATAACCTAATCTGAAAAATAAAAAAGAGGGCAAAAATTAGATATCTACAATTACCTCTCTTTGTGGTCAAGTTTGAGTAAAACTTTGCCATAAAGATAAAAACAAAGACTATTTTTACCATTAGGAAGACTCTTAAACAACTATAACTATCCTAAAATTGATTTAGATGAAGAAAAGAAACCTGGTCATGCCTCTCTAAGCTCACTAAGCTAGGTTAGAGTATCTCTATGGGACAAGCAATCTGACATTAGAACTGACCTAAATCCTAGCCATGCCCCTCAAGGCTCACTAACCTAAGTAAGAGCATCTATCGGGGACTAGCAACCCTAAAATAGGATTGATCTAGAAACTTAATTGTGCCTCACTAAGCTTACTAACCTAGGCAAGAGCATCTTTCGAGGATAAGCAATCCTAAAATGGGATCGATCTAAAACCTAATTGTGCCTTATAAGGCCCACTAACTAATAACTCTGATTTTAAACATATTTCACATGGTGATTTTATAGTATTTCCCTTACATTTTTTGTTTTCTTTAAAGAAATTGATACTTAATTGAGTAAAATTTTGATTTCAAGGTTTGAATGCATTGTAGGATCAAAAACAAAGAAAAGGGATCAAGTTTCACTCAATTCGGAGTTTAAATGAAAAAGTTATGAAGTTTTGAAGTTACACAGTCTAGGATATGGCCATGTCCCCAGGCTTTGTCCATCCAGAAAAATTTGCCAAGTGCAGAAAGTTACACGACCTGGGGACACGGCCATGTCCCAGGCCGTGTCTGGTGACGAAAACAGAATCCTTATAATACATATATAAAAGGACATATGAGGGTTTAGACGGAAAGAGAGACATTAGAGAAAACGGAGGAGATACGAGAGAAGAAAAGAGACTTGAGGAGAAGGAGAAAAAAAAAGCGAGAGCAACACCAACTTCAAGATTGGAGAGATTCATCATCAATCAAAGGGGTTTTTCATGTTTTATTTTATGTTTTTAATGGAACTCGTTTTTAGATTCATTATGATAGCTCAGAATTCGTGTATTTAGGATTATGGAACCTAGGGTTTCATGCGACTCTTGGGTTGAATTATAATTTTCAATAAAGTTTCTATCTTTTCTTGATTCAATTATGTTGTTTAATTGTGGATTGATAATTCTAGAGTATCAATATATAATATTATGCATGATAATTGAGAAATTGCATGTGTAATTAGATCTTAGCATAATTGGAAAGAATTACATGTATACTTAGAGATAAGATACATGTTTCTTCTGGAAAGATAATTATTTGTGTGAGAACTCCTATTTTTCTAAATTTCTTCATTTTTGGGGGATTTTTCATTTTTTGAACTTTTCTAATTTAAGGCCTTATAACCTAAACTAAAAAATAAAGGGGGGTGGAATTAGGTGTCTACACCACTTTTTAACTTTTCGAATTTAACTTCGCTTTTCAAATATATCCTTTTTTATTTCTAAAACAACTAATTTTAATACATGTGACTAAATTGCTAAATTTATATGAATATCTAAAAAATGGAAACAAAAAACAAAACTTCAAAACTTCTATATTTTAAGTCGACCCATACTTACATATAGGTACCTACGTACTTGCTATTCAGGATCAAACTTCCGTAGTTTGTTTACCGAAAATATAGCAAGTTGATTAATTTTAATTTTCGAAAAACATCCATGTTTACGTTTGTTAACCATTTTGATTTATTTGCTGAAAATTTCCTATGGGTCATAAATTGGATTTTATTCTTGAAAATTCTAAATGGTTTTAATTTTGAGAGGATTCGCTTATTTTTATTTATTTTTGAAAATTCAATTTTTGAGGTGATAAAAACAATTTTCATTATTTTTTATTTTTTTATTATTATTTATTTATTACTTTATCCTTTTCTATTATGCTTAAAATAAATAACTAAACTATTTTCTTTTTCTTTTTCTCTTTTTTTGGTATTTTCTCTTTTTCTTTTTCTTTTTTTTTCCTTTTCCCCTTTTTTCTCATTTTTTTATTTACAAATACATCTACAAATTACAACAAATAATAAAACAAAATATATAAAATAAGTAAATAAACAACTTAGACCAAATTGGGAAAGGGCGTAGGTGGGTTTTTGAGCGAAAATGGGTTGGTTATCTGTTCGGGTCAAATTAAATCTTCAAGTCGGAGCGGTTGCAAATCAGGTCAAGTCATTAGGTCGCGCACAGCAGTTGGAGTGGGTGTTTTTTACTAATCTAGTCATCGAATTGAATGGGAAAAGCCACTTTTGTGGCAATTCCATTGAGGATTGGGGGTTTGGTTCAACACCACTGCCAACGAAGGTGGTCTAGGTGGTGGTTGAGGCGGCAGCAGTGAGGATGGTGCTTCGATGTATGTGTAAGTGTTGATGATTGGTGTTGACTTATGTTCAAGTGGTCTAGTGGTTAGTAACGTCATATGGTCGGTGTCTCAAAAGTGGATGAGGGTGCGATGGCCGTAGCTAACTCAAGGATGTGATATGTAAGAGAGTAGTTTGGTGGAGAGAGATCCGTAGGTCTGTATGTATAGGGCGGTTGGATGTAACCATAGCAGCGATTCTAGGTAAGAGAGAGAGAATTATGCTGTAGTGCAGTAGAGGGTGTTCGTGTGAGGGGGTCGTAGTCGATTGTCGATGGAATGGGGTTGTACGTAAGGGGGTGGTGTACATGGGTACAGTAAATGGGAGGAGGTAAAGAGATCAAGAGTAAGAGACATCATGGACAGAGAAAGAGAGAAACCCACCTTGTCCATTAGTATGTTGAGTGAGAGAGAATTGGTGAGAGAGAGAGAGAGGTCCACCGAGAGAGAGGACTATCCTAAAGAGAGAGTGAGGGTCAGTAGACAGAGATGGTGGAGAGAGAGAGAGCTTAGTCTATCCTAAAGAGAAGGCCGTAGATGTGGATGATTCAGGGCATGAGTGAAGGAGAGAGAAACAATAAAGAGAGAGACACACACAATGGAGAGAGAAGGAATGGCTAAGAGAGAGAATGGTAGTGGGGAAAGAGGGAGAAGCTAGAGAGAAAGTGTGTGTGTGTGTGTGTGTGCGTTTTTGATGAAAAATATCCCTCCTTCATGTACATGTGTGTGATTCATAAAAAAAGAAAATAAAGAGAAGGAACGAGGAAAGGGGAGGAAAAATGGTGGGGGGGGTAAGGGGTAGGGGTGGGAAGAAAATTTGCTATCTCAGCTAATCATAAAATGCCACGTATTGCAATTAGACACATAGCCTAATGACGGCCTGACATGTAGCTATGCAAGGAGTTTGAAAAGAAAAGAACAAAAAAGCATTTCTGTACCTGTAGCAAGTCTCAAACCCATAATGTCTAGTTAATCCCAATTACAATGTCGATGTGGTTTACCATTAGGCTGTTAGCTTGTGCCTTATTCATAAATGCAATTAAACTGCACATATGGATTAGGTTAGCCTAAGCTAGATTTAAATCTAAGCCCAAGTCCAACAATCTAATTAAATTAAAAATCTACTCTATCCAAACAACTTAAAAATTTATTGTTTTTTAAATTCCTTATTTTTTAAATTTTTCTATGACTTTCCAAATTTCTAAATTTTTCCATTTTTTTTTTGTATTTTTTCTAAGTTTCTTATTTTTTAGGTTTTTCTTGTTTTTAATTTTTTTGTACTTTTTTTCTAAAATTCCTTTTTTTTTTCGAAATTTCTTCATTTTTTAAGGTTTTCTTTAATTTTCTTTTTTTTTTATTGAATTTTTTCTAATTTAGGACCCTATAACCTAATCTAAAAAATAAAAAGGGGAGCAAAAATTAGGTATCTACATTACCTAAAAGCTAAGAGAGTTCTATTCTAACTTTTCCTCTTCTCCTTTTCAAATATGTAGGGGTTGAATTGCTAAATATGTTTCTTAAACTTAAACTTGGTAGCAAGGAAGGTCAGACATGAAAATTAAAGTTGTATGGTGTCAATGAGGCTTCATTGATTGAATTTATTTATACAAGTTATCCCTTTTATACAATTAATAAAATGATATTTTTCTACAAGTTGGATCCATCTTCCCTTACACTTAATGCTTTTCACCTCAAGTATGGCATTGTTCTTACAAAGTTTGTATGAATAAAAGAAGAAAGAAGTGACTAGAGATTAATTTTGGACGAACTTTTCAATATTTTGTAATCAAATAATAGCATCTTTGCTTTAGTTTGTTCTGCTTAATTTAAGCATAGTTTAGAGATATGAAGTTAGGGAAATATTCTGACTTTGTGTTAGGTTCTTGTGTTTTTGGAAGTTGACTTATTTATATACACCATACTTTGGAGGAATCTAGAAGTTTGTTAATGTCTTATGAACGAAAATGGGTGCTAGATTATACCTGAACATTCCTCAACAAATGTATGGTTAATGCCCAAAAAGCAAGGGTGAATGGAAAAGGAATGATAAGAATAAAAAAAAAAGTCATCACAAAGTAAAATTGTGATCTTATTGCAAGAAAGAAAGAAGAAGAAGAAGAATAACAACAACAACAACAACAACAAAAATGAAAAGAATGAAAGAAGAAAGCAATAGAAGAAGTTGAAAAAAAAATTTGAAAACACAAAATGAAAATATAGGGCAAGTAATTATTACCAAAGTCAGGGAGGCAAAGTAGGGTATAATTTAGTGATCACTCTTTTTACATGGTATTGGCATAATCATAAGCCTAATAAGGAAGAAATATATAAACAGGCCAGCCAATTAAACACCAAAACCACTCATTTTGTTTGGAATATTAGACTTGACTTCAAATTTCCTAATTTTAACCTAAATGGGAATGTTAACCTTTTTAGGTATTGATTATTGAATTAATTTCACGGTTTTTTATTTGTGTGCATTTGCTTGGTCACAAATAGAACAAATTCAACATCACTTCTAAAAATTTTTATGTTAAATTGAACACATGCAAACTTTCCATTTTCAAAGAAATGGCATACTCTCGATTATAACTGAGTTGTAAAGGAAGTATACATTTGTCCTCGCTTTTTTGCCAATCGAATTTTAAGGCGTACTTGAAAAAAAAAAAGCAAGGTTTTAAAGTTGGGGGTAGTGATCACAGTTCAAAATACACAAATTTTCCTAACTTTAAAGCCTACACTTGTGCATAAGTTTAGGAAAAACTAATAGATTTTATGAAAAAACTAAGTTTATGCACAAGACAGACCAACTCAAACAAAATTAATAAAAATATAAGAAAAAGATTCATTTTCAGATTGAATTTTATTAATTTTATCTTACGTGTGCAAGTACACGGGGGTTACCATTGTCTTGTTAGGTCCTACTAGTTGATCAAGGAGCCAAAAATAAGAAGCGCTGAAATTTGGAGCCTACTAATCATCGATAGCAAGACCGATGGATTAGTAACCTTACTACTAATGATCAGTATGTGCAACAGTGTTAGGGGTGAATCAACAAAGGCAGTGATCAATTGGAAGAAGAGGAAGATGACTAAATAGAAGTTTGTAGTAGAGACTCAACCATACCGACCAATCAGTATCATCATTATTGATTGACCAGTAGAAGAAATTAAGATTAAGGTTTATCTGACTTAAAACCTTAATCCAAAATGCCGCGTTTCATAAAACATGGAGAAAACATAGGGCCAACATGTGTCTATTGATACATCAATAGCCTATCTTACTGATCAATTAGTAGCTTAAAATTATAAATGCTTGCATTTCCTACAGAAATTGTGAACCGTAATTAGGACGCACTTAGGTTTTAGCATTATTTGTAAGGTCCTTATTGTGTTTTCTATTCTTATACTATTTCTATGATATTTAGCATTTGTTTTCAAGAGTTTAATGCATATTTTGTTACACTAATAGTAGGTTTAAGTTGGTTTATGGTCTTAATCTTCATCTATACTCTTGTTCTTGTTTAGATAATTCATTATTTTGTTCAATCATGGAAATTGCTGCTATGTTTTTAGTTATTCTTGTTGTTATTATTAAAACCATGTGTGGCTAAGTAGTTTGTTATGGGTTTGTGATAATGTAGACGATGTAGTTGGTGCAATCATGTAGTTTTGATTTGGATTTGCGTATTTTGTTGGGATTTTGGTGTTTGATGCTCTAATTAAGCATGTTGAGGTGCTTTTAATGGATCTCTTAATGGATATTCTTAGAGCTATGAGACTGAGAGGAGATTAGTCAGAGGAAATCCCTTGTGAGTTAAATGGGTTTGCATGTGTAGATACCATATTCTTACCTCCTATAATTTTTAGAGCTTATTTTAGGAATAAAGGAAAATGGTATTAATTAAAAAAATACAAAAAAATTGGAAATTTTCATAAAAAAAAAAATAGGAAAATAGGAAAAAATAAAGATAGAATTTTTTTAAATAGGAAAATAGAATTTTTTTTAAGGAAAAAAATAGATTTTTTTAGGTCCTTAGCATAACCATTAAATCTGGGTTTATTTGAAAATTATTTATGTATGTATGTAACTTAGTCAGTTTAGATTTAATTTTGTCTTAAAATTAGGTTTAAGACTTTGTATATTATTATTATTATTTTTATTCTCAAGCTTCTACACTTAGGCTTCTAATTGTAAATATTTGATTTTGTGCCTTCCATTCTAACTCTTTCCAATCTTTTGTCAATTTGTGCATCCTTAGGATTATATCTCTTGTAGGTTACCATTTAAATATGTATAGGTTATCAATGATTGATTGTAAATATTTAGGCTCCTAATTCCTTAGAAATGTTTTTCTACTCCTTTCTCACAACTTGTAAATAAGCCTTATCCTTCTATTTCACTTTTTTAAAAAAGTCTATTTCTCTCTCTCTAAAAAAAAGTGGTTTTTCAATATATATATAATCAAAGAGTTGCTAATAGGTGAAGATTCTTACTAGGACCAATGGCCAATAGTAGAAATAATGATAACCTTGATGGCATAAATCCTACAGAAGTGAGGTTTCATTCATTAAAGCAAACTGCAACAAAAATGACTAAACAAATGAACTTCATGATTGACAGCATAGCCTTACTCAAAGCAATAGTGCCAACAAATGAAGAGCATCTAGTGTTGGATCTCAATCCTTTTAAGGACGATATAGGGTTGGTCAATTTAGTGCCAATCAACTTAGAGCCCAGTCAAGACAATCTTAAAAAGTGGGAAAGGAAGTTAACCCAACAAATTGATGAGAGGATGAAGGCATTTAGGAGTCATGACGAATTTGAACAAGTTGGAATCATTGACTTTTCTGCATATGATATTGATGCCTATCTTGAAAAAATTCAATGTACTAGAAATTGAGAAATATGATGGGACTAGATGCCCTAAGCTTCACATCAACCTATATTTACATAAGATAACTCGTTACATAAAAAACGAGCAACTATTGGTTCAAACATTTCAAGATAACCTCATTGGGCCAACTTTGTCTTGGTACACCCAATTAGATTTGAAGCAAGTTGATACATAGGATAAGTTAGCTCACGCATTCTTTGAACATTACAAATTCAATGTAGAGATAACACCATCTATGATGTGGACCAAGACTAAGCATAAATAAGGTCAATCGCAAGGATGCATCTAAGCTTACTAAAAGCCCAAAATTAATGATAGGGAATGCACGAGAGAACAAAAAAAAGTAAGAAAAGAGTAAGCAAACTCATGAATAACTCTTAAGGATATGACACACCAATGAAACTTCTGCGAACTCATGGCATAGCTCAATATGATGCACGAGTTGGTTTGGTGAGGTTACTCGCCACCTAGCCTTACTTAAGAGTTAGGATAAGAGTGAAGTGTGAGTAAATAAGCTAACGAGAGCTATGTCCACTAGAGGAAAAATATCCAGTATATTGATAAAGTTGAGATGATGTAGCTACATATATAGTAGGTATTTATATTTGAGAAATTAGGGCAACTTGCCCAAAAATGGAAAAAGACAAAAGGTTAGTATCCCAAATAAGTAATGTATAAGGAATAATAAAGGATACAATGGGAACATACAACCAAAATGAATATTCTACACAGAGGATTCTAGTATGTAGTTGCTCGAACACATGGCTTGTTGTGGGTAGATGACATTCTAGTAGAAAAAGACAATTCTATATGATCAACTTGAATTCTACTAAGCTGAGGTGCCAAGTAGGAGCTCCGAATAAATGTACGCTCAATCGAAGAGTAACTATGGACATGTGAGAGGTCTCTCATCATCTTAGCACAAATGTTGTCAAGTTGTAGGAAGGGGGGGTAGGCTTGGTTCAGACATGCTAAGCAGGAGTAAATGGGAAGATGGGGCTATCAATAAAACTTTCATCCGGTTGACTAATGATTTATGAAAGATGTGTAGTCACTCGGCACAACGTATGGGTTTGGTCGACAACAAGGAGTAGCTCGGCTTTAGTAAGGGTCGACTAGAGTAGAAGGATTTGCTACGTTAGTCCTTTTAGTCCTCTAGCTAGGCTATGGGTTAAAGGCCCAATAACTTAATTCCTATCACTCCTTTTGGGTTAATTTGGATTTGACATCAAATTCGGATGGTCCTCATTCAACTCTCCTCTAAGGTAATAGGGGCTGAGGTTAGCAATATTGAAAGTGTCCGAGACCTCATAATCTTTGGGTAACCCCAATCTATAAGCATTGTCGTTGATCTTCTAGAGTACTCTAAAAGGACCTTTAGCTTGGGCAGATAGATTGTTCTTTCTCTTGTTCGGGAATCACTCTTTGCTCAAGTGTAACCACACTAAATCTCCAAGCTAAAACTGCTTCAGAGTTTGTCCTTTGGCCTTTTCTTACATTTTCTTAGCAACTTGGTCAATCTATTGAGTGACTTTGTCGTAGATATATTGCAGGGATTGTGCTCAGGCTCTTATGTTAGGGCCTTTATGTATAGATATGGGTGTCGAGGTATGATCAAAGGGTAGCTCAAGGTTAAAACCGTAGACAACTTCAAAGGGAGTCTATTTGGTAGTGTCATGCACTATTCGATTGTAAGCAAATTCTACTATAGGTAGACAGACATCCTAGTCAGTTAAGTTCTTCTTTACTATAGCTTGGAGTAGTGATCCCTAAGTGCGATTAATTACCTCTATTTAGCCATCGGTTTAGGTGTGATAGGAAATGCTGATTAGTAGTTTAGTCCCCATCTAACACTACAGGGTTCTTCAAAAATGGCTTAAGAACATTGGATCTCTGTCTAAGACTATACTTCTCAATACACTGTACAATCGAATAATTTCCTACAAAAAGAGAGAAGCAATAGTTGAAACATCATTGGTCTTAGAGTAAGGCACAAAGTGTGCTATTTAACTAAATCTATCTATGACGACCATTATGGAAACTTTGCCTTTGGCTGTTATTGGTAATCTAAGGATAAAGCCTATACTCAACTCAGTCTAGGGTCTAATCAAGATAAGTAGAGGCATTACTCTCCTTTGTTTAGCTCGACATTTGGCTTTCTTGCATACGGTACAGTCTTCAATAATTCGGTGCATGTCTTGCCTAATTCTTGGCTAAAAGGATTGTCCATTCAGTAGCTCATATGTTCTTCTCTCCTTAAAATGTCCAGAGAGTCCTCCACTATAGGCTTCCCTAATTAGCAACTCTTTTAATGAATAGGTCAACACGTACAATTTTCTACTCTAAAATAAGTACCCATCTTCTTCATAGTATTCGTCCACTATTCTTCCATCGGTACATCGCCCAGTTATAGGTCTAAAGTGTTGGTCTTTAGAATACTGCTCTTTGATACTTGCAAACCCAAACAATCTGGTATATAGTTCGGTCAAGAGCGCATATCTTCTTAAAAGAGCATCTGCAACCATGCTGCTCTTCCCTTGCTTATATTTTATTGCAAAATTGAAACCTCTAAGGAATTTAACCACCTCGCCTATTGATTTAACAACTTGGTTTGATTTTGGAGGTACCTCAGAGACTCATGATCGGTATAGATGAAAAACTCTCTCAATAATAGATAATGCTGCCATACTTGGAGTGCTCGGATGAGTGCTAAGAGTTCTTTATCATATATGGAGTAGTTCAGCTAAAGTCCTTAGCTTCTCATGATGGTAAGCAATTGGTCGACCTTCCTGCATTGGCCACTTGACAAAGCTTCTTTCCTCCTTTTCTCCCCATTTTCACTCAATGTTCCTCTTCGTCAGCTCAGTAAGGGATATGGCTATGGTATTGAAATTCTTTATGAATCTTCTATAAAAGGATGCTAGTCCATGGAAACTTCTCACTTCGGCATAAGTAGTCGGAATTAGCCACTTGACAATTGCTCGGATCTTCTCATCATCTACTTATAGGCCTTCTCTACCTACTACATAACCTAGGAATACCACTTCCTACTAGTAGAAATAGTACTTCTTTAGATTGCTGAATAACCTTTTAGCTTAGAGTACATTTAATACGGTACAGAGATGTTCAAGGTAACCCAATATGTCGGCATTATATACTAAAATGTTATTGAGATGCACTACAATACACTTCCCAATCAACTCTCTCAACACATGGTTCATCAGTCGCATGAAAGTGCTCGAGGCATTTAATAAGCCAAATGGCATTACCATCCACTCGTAGAGTCCATGCCGAGTATTGAAAGTAGTCTTCCATTTGTCTACCATCTACTAGGCATTACCATCCACTCGTAGAATACCTATGTGTGCATCTCAACTATTCCCTAAGAGTTCATTGGTCCAATAAGTTGGTTTGTTTGGTAATACAATGCTAAGTATCAAGTCAGTACAATGTTCTATGCCTCGAACAGAGGTAATACTTTGGGCAATTGTTCAGGAAACAGGTCGGTATATTCATTTAGCAGCTCCTTTACTTCTTGGGGTAGTTCACCCAGTTCCTTTAATTCTAATAATCGCCTAATTAACAAGAACATCGGTGCATCAACCTTAATAGCCTCTCAGAGTTCGGCTCTACTTAATACTAAAGTTTTCTTTGATTTATGAGCAAGTTTAACATGCAAATTGCTAACTTGACTCGGCATCATGGGGTTCAACGTAATTTTCCTTCCATCCTTCTCAAACACGTCTGTATTCTTGTATCCATCATGGATAACTCTTCGATCATAAAGCCAAGGTTGACCTAGTAGTACATGTGATGCATACATAGGTAGCATGTTACAAAGAATCTCATCAGAATAGTTTCCAATCATGATCGGTAGTAGTACTTATTGAGTGACATGTAGTGCTCCTTTCTCATTTAGCCAATGTAACTTGTATGGCTTCGGATGCGAGATAGTCGATAACTTCAACTTTGTAATCAAATCAGCCAATGCTACATTAGTACAACCAACACTATCTACAATAAGGGCATAGAGCTAATTGTTTACCTTACTTATGATATAGAATAAATTCTCTCTTTGCTCTTTCGCATGTGAGGGTTCCAAACTCATTGTATGTCAAATAACTAGGATCAATTGATCCAAGTCCTCGGTAAACACATCTTCCTCCACCAGTTCATTTTCTTGAGAAGTTTCTTTCTAAGCAAGAGTCTCTTCCTTAGGTTCCTCGTTGGTACCATCCACTTCAAGTTTTAAGGCGTCTCCCTTAATGACCATAGTCCTTGGGTTCAGGCACTGAGCAGCCATATGTTCAAACCCTTGGCACTTGAAGCACTTGTTCTAGCTCATCTTCTTACCAGATCCCCATCCTTTCTTGTATGTTCGAGTCGGCACGTTGCTATCAAGTCAGCCTTTCTATTCAGCTCAAACATCGACCTTCCTAGTCGGCTTAGTACTTCATAAAGCTTTGTAACTTCCATGACCAGGTCAGCTCGAATGACCAATTCAGCTTACTGGAGGTTAGGTCAGCATTCTGTTTCCTCTCTACCTCTCTACTCATTGGGCTATCTATATAGCCTCATCCATTGTAATGAATTGTTGAAGTTCCACAATGTCTCAAATATCACCTCTTAACCCAGTAAGGAACCTGGAAACTATTTGCACTAATGATTCCTCCACCTTACAACAAATCATGAGCATTTGGAACTCTTACACATACTCATCAACAATTTAGCTTCCTTGTATCATCTCTTGAAGTTGAGTAAAAGTGTCTTGCAAATAAGTATCCAGCACAAATCTGTTTCTAAGTATTCTCTTCATCTTAGGTCAAATACTAATCTCTAGGTATCTCTCCTCTTGTCTCATGACCTAAAAATTCTTCCACCACATAGTGGCATATTTTGAGAACTCCATGGCAATAGTCCTTACTATGTCGTAGTCTTCATATTGATAATAATTGAAGACTCATTCTACTTTCTCCTCCCAATCTAAATATTCATTCGCACTTCTAAACCCATTGAAGTTCAAGATCTAAAGCTTCACATGATCAATGGCTCGGGGTGCTCAAGCTTGCTCTTCTTCTTCTTCATACTCTTCTTCCTTAATGTCATCCATTTCTCCCAAGTCAATCCTTCTTCTCACTCATCTACCTACTTCTCTACCTCGAACTTATCGAGTGGGATTTTAGATAGGTTGAGTTGCATGAGGGGCGTTATGTACTGCTTCAATAGGTTGATAGATCAATGTATAAATAGCTTGAGTCAAATCTATAAGGAGGTTAGCTACCTCATTAAGTTTCTCATCTATATTCTTCGGGGTGCCCTAGATTTGTCGACCATAGTAGACAATAATACTATTGTCATCCCCCAACATTAGCATTAACACTTAGGTCTATCATTTTCTCCAATAGATTCAAATTTCAAGCTCTTAGATTCAGTGATACAACTAACACCATTCCTCTAAATCACACAACGTATACACTCTCTTCAAACTAGAAGCTTAATAACTAGTAAACACAACAGTTAAATTAACATAGAAAATTTGCTCTGTTTTCATATGCTTAAAACAGGGTATAAATAAAAAACTTTGAAAATAAACTACTACAACCTATTGCTTGCCTAAAATACTTCAACAATCCTCTCTATAACTACTACACACTAAGACAACACGAAGTACTTCCCAAACTCCCAAATATAACTTCCTCAAATGAAACGTTCACTTTAGTACCAAGATGATGCGAACCAAGAGCAAACGCAAGCAAGGCCAATCATAGGGATGGGTCTGAGCTTGCTAAAAGCCCGAAATAAATTATGGGGAATCTATGAGAGAACAAAAAAAAAAAAAAAAGGTCTACAAATAGCTCGTAAGGATATAGTGCACTAATGGAACTTCTAAGGACTTACAATGCATTTCAATATGAAGCACAAGTTGGTTCGATAAGGTTACTCACCACTTAGCCTTGCTTAAGGGTTAAAATAAGAGTGAAGTGTGAGTAAACATGCTAACGAGAGCTATGTCCACTAGAGGAAAAATATTTAGTATATTGATGAAGATGAGATGATGCGACTACATATAAGTAGGTATTTGCACTCGAGAAACTAGGGTAACTAGCTCAAAAATGAAAAAGACAAAAGGGTAGTATCCCAAAGAAGTAATATATAAAGATAATAAAGGGTATAATGGGAAAATACAACCAAAAGGAATATTCTACAAGGATGATTTTGGCACATGGTTTCTTAGACATGTAGCTTATTGTAGGTGGATAACCTTCTAGCAGAAAAAGAAAATTCTGTACAATCAACTTGAATTCTACTAAGTCGAGGTGCCAAGTAGGGGTATCGAGCAAGAGCTCTAAACAGATGTAGGCTCAGCTGAAGAGGAGTAACTATGGACATGTACGAGGTCTCTCATCACCTCGGTACAAATGTTACTGAGTAAGGAAGGGGGAGGGGATCCGTTCAAACATGTTGAGTAGGAGTGAATGGGCAGGTGGGGCTATTAGTAGAACTTTCATCCAGTCAACAAATGATTTCTAAAAGATATGCAGTCACTGAGCATAGCGTATGGAGTTAGTTAACAACAAGGAGTAACTCAGCTTTGGCAAGGGTCAATTGGAGCAGGAGGATTTGTCACATTAGTCCTTCTAGTCCTCTGGCTCGGCTATGGGTTAAAGGTCCTATAGCCTAATTCCTATCAATCTATCTAGGACTTAAGTAACATAAGGCAAGATGACAACGAGTCCTTTAAGGAATATGCCCAAAGATGGAGGGGCATGGCAGTTAAAATCACCTCCCCTTTATTAGAGAAGGAACTAATTGAAGCATTTATCTAAACACTGAATGGGCCATATTTTAATTGTCTACTAAGGCAATCGACCTCTAGCTTAGCAAATGTAGTTTTAGCAAGCAGTCGCATAGAAGAGGCAATAAGGATAGGTAAATTAGCTAAAGATCAAATTATCTCAACAAGTCCTGAAATGGCTATAAATTTAGTAGACTTTGAAATGAAGATGCTCAAAAGACATCTTACTCCAATTCTAATCCCAATAGTTTAACTCCTTCATTAGTTAAGAACGGTAAGAATAGTAAGTCATATACCTTCTCCACCTAGGAACAAGCTCCAAAGGCTAGATCTAGACCCACCATGTGAATACTACATGTACCCAATGGGTCATTCTATAGAAGATTGTTGGAAACTAAAGCATAAGATTGAGGACCTAATTGATATTAGGTTTCTTCAAATAGACTTTACCAATCCAAATGAACCAAATGTTAAGGTAAATGTTCCTTCACAATACGTAGGGTCATGCATCAACATAATGGGAACGTCTAAACGAAAGAGGGCAAGAGTTTAAGTCAAGGGAAGCTAGGCCAATTCAATAGAACCCAAAGAATGAGGAGCAATTATTAAGGAAGTCTAAGTACTTTGTGATTTGTAATGTTAGAGATTTCCTAAATAAAAGTTTTTTGTTTCTTGAGAAAGCTTAGAATGAAAAGAGGCAAGCTGAATCCTAAACACCAACCATTGAACACTTAAGTGTCGAATAACATCAAAGTGAGGATTTACACTCATTTCTTAAAGAAAGTCCATCTTGAAATTGATATGCTAATTAAAATGACGTTAGGCATTCATTTCTCATTCCTAAACACAAAATATCCCTTATCAACACCATTGAACCATTTTTTATGAAGTATTTCAAAAATTAAACCCTATCAAAAACTACTCCACAATAGGGTAATTTGGAGGCTAGGTTATTAAAAAGGAAAAAAGGTTAAAACTAATTTGTGCTTGCTCCAGTTGCCTCAATCAACTGTAATTATTACTTCTAGATACTTATTTCCTTTAAAATGAAGAAAGGCTTCAATTCTGAACACTATATATAAACTGCATACACTATGAGTCATATACCAAAAAAAGAGAATGTTTACCCTTTTTTTTGGATCAAATTAAATATAAAACAAAAAAGAGGAAAAAGAAAAGGGGGCATGAGAAAAAATGAGGAAATGAAAAGTATGCCCTACAAAAACAAGGTGATCAAATCCAAAAACCTGAAAATGATTAGGGCATGTACCTCATAAGGCCATTTCTAAAGTAAGCTTTATCCCTCGAAATAAAAACCCTTAAATTTGAAAGAGTAAGGATAGAAACCAAGACTATCAAAATCTACTCCTCTTGCAAACTAAGGCTTACCAACAATTCCACCTCTCTTTAAAAGCCCTTGTGATTATAGAAAATAACTTATCCTTAGTAAAAGTTACTTTTAAAACTAGGGCAAGCACAATTTTAGTTTCACCTATAGGGTTCTTGATTTATAAACTTAGGATGAATAAATGAGCTCTTTTTAAAAAGAGGCCTATACATTATTATCCATTTTGAAAACCAAGGACCAAAAGCTTATATTACATTACAGTCTAAAAAAGATCTAATAGATTGATTAAAGTGTATCACTTACACAATAGACCATAATTTTTGGAATTGTAGTCAATAGTGGAAATTTGAATTGAAAGAAGGTAAGGAAGCCCTCTTAGATTAAAATAATCAATTATGAGATGTCATTGCCCTTGTGATCACCCTAAGTGATACTGAAAGGTCTCTTGCCTCAAGTGGCCTAAGAAAAGAGGACACCTTCTGAAGAAAGGATTATCAGGTGATCTTGAGCAAAGTTAAGAGAAAGGGTGAATTTTCAAAGGATATATGAAGAACCTAAACCTATTAGCAATTCTATAAAAAAAAAAAAAAAAAAAAATAATAAGAGAAGAGAAAAGAATGAGTTTTTCTTTAAATTGATTCCAAACTAGTCTTTCTATCTACATTAGTCTTTTTGTCCAACTTCAACTATGTTTAGCCTTGATGCTGAGTCTTTCAAGCATGAGTCTTACCTCAATTCTCTTCCTACTCGACCCTAAGGCCTAGTTTTGTCACTTTCAAACATGAGTCCTACCCCAATTTTCTTCCCACTCAATTCTAGTGACCATTTTCAATTTTATGATATTCACTCAAGTTTAAATAAAGGATTCCAATCCTTAGTGTCTAATCCAAAATCTCCTTTTGTTACTTTAGGGGGCCTTGCCCCTAACACTTAGATTAAGTGACCACGATGACTCGATCTCCCTCTTAAGTCGACCCTTGAGGTCAATTTTGTCAAATCCAAGAAAATTGCACAATTAAGAAAGCTTTTTAAGAAACCTAATTAAACTTTTTAGTAGCCATCAATCTAAGATGGTGATTCAAATTTTTAGATCCATCAATTGAAGATGGAATCGATTTTTTAGTAGCCATCAATCCAAGATGGTGATTCAAATATTTAGATCCATCAATCCAAGATGGAATCGATTTTCAGTAGCCATCAATCTAAGATGGTGATTCCAATTTTTAGATCCATCAATCCAAGATGGTGATAGGGATCAACCCCCTGGAACAATCACAAGAAGTTGAGTTAGAGGACTTTAAGGGTTCATACAGAAAATATTAGCTTTAAGTCATAGTCGAGATGGGGACTCCTATCCCGATCCAACCTCTTGCCAATCTGTTTGTCAAATCCTCACGTATGTCCAACATGCTCCTGCCCAACAACGAAGTCCTAATCTAGAAGACAACCTAAAACTAGCCAAGCCGAGTTACCGACCTAACCCACTAGCGTCTGACTTTAGGACAGTTGACCTTTTTGCTAGGCTGATTGACCCTCGACCTGATCCAGATCAGGTCAGCCCCGAACTGTAACATATTCCTGCTTCCGCCAACATCGTATCATATCCTAAATGTCCAACCACCAAGCAATACATGACTTCTAACACAACATTCTAGAATGATTCTTTCTTTTTTGTAGTAAATATTCTTTGTCCTTTCTACCCCTTTTTAGTATGATTCATGTAACCTAATTGTAAAATACCATTTTGTCTTTTTATACATGTAGAATAACCCTAGTAGGCAAGTATATAAACCCCCACTTTCCTTTTATGCACATTCATTTGGCTTCCAATACAGATTTACTCACTTAAGCAACCTTAGTGTTCTTATTATCATTCAACTCTTATCTATTCTCTTTAGCAAGGAGTAGTAGAGAGTGCCCTTTCAATTCGTACCGATGTGTCATAATCGATGGGTTATAAGCCGAATAGGATCAAGTAGTAAGTCATATTCATTCGGTAGCTACTTAGACTTTGCTAGTTTCTTTTCTATTTCCTTTTTAATTCATTCATTGTGGTACTTCTTCATATGTACAACCCTAGAGACGCATCGGCTTCATTGGTATTAAAGCACGGTTCCACAATGGAGTGTGTGAAGTTTCGATTTGCTTTACTATTGGTGGCTACTATGTTCCTTCCATAGCTACTATGATGTATTGTGTATGTTTATAAGTGCGATTTCATTTATACTCTATTTTACTTTGTTTTCCATTGCGACAATAGAGTAAGTTTGTTAATAGTTTGTTAATCTATTCAAAAAGGTATTATGCTATGTCAGATTCAACTGTTCAGGGAGTTATTGGTGACCAGGGCAATGGTACTCAACCTGGTCGAGGTCATAATGGTAGTAACATCCTAGGGTCTATTGATGACAAACTTGACAAACTCACAAACCTTGTTGAGAGTCTAGTCACCGCAATAGAAGTTAATAGGCAACAACCCCAAGGTGTTTAGCAACAAAACCCACAAGATGGTACCCTTGAGAAATACTATGGCTAAGGCAATTGGACCAACCACCCAATTCGACCGCCACAAGCTAGAGGAATAGCAAATAAAGCTAATAAAAGAAGATTGGAGTTGGAGGAGATTGGGGAAGATAATGAGGAGGTGGATGTCAAAGAGTTTGGTGAAGAAGAAGTTGATTATTACCAAGCATAGGGACAAAGAGGTAGAGTTCCTCGAGGGCTAGACAATGTTAAGGTGCAAATCCCGCCCTTCGGTAGAAGTGGAGATGCAAATAAATACTTAGAGTGGGAAAAGAAGGTCAATAAAGTATTTGAGTATTATGGGTATGAAGATGCAGTTAAGGTCCAACTTGCTACGTTGGAATTTACTGGATATGCCACCATGTAGTGGAAGAATTTGAATGTTGCTAGAGATAGAGATGGAAGACAAGGTGTTAGGACTTAGGACTAGATGAAAAGGTTGTTGAGGGGTAGATTTATGCCCAAAACATACCTACAAGATACGTTTGCTAAGTTGCAGGTGCTTCACTAAGGAAGCTGATTTGTTGATGACTATGTCAGAAAATTCCAGATGTTGATGATCCGAGCCGACGTGGAAGAACCAGAGGCCCGCACGGTATCAATGTTCATTTTTAGACTCAAGTATGAGATTTGCAATATTGTTGAAGTACAGAGGTTTTATGCTTTAGAAAAGGTGATCAAAATCGTGTAGAGGGTCAAAAAGTAGAAGAGAAATGTTTCAAGCCGACCTAAGTAAACATTCTCTCAAGCTCCCGTATCACGCATACCTGTTCAAGCCAACCAGAGGAGGCCATATCGAGCTGAGGAAATGAATGACCGACCTGATGAACACCGAGCAGACCAACATGGTCGAGCAAGACAGGCAAGCTAACTTGAGGCTAAGCCAACCCTGAGAACCTATGAGAAAGGACAACCATCTAAATGGAAGATCAGTGAGGTGAAGTGTTTTAAATGCTTAGGCTTTGGACATATGGTTGCTGAATGTTCGAACCGGCATGTCATGGTACTCCAAGGAAACATAGTGGGTAGTACCAACGAGAGCGACTCTAAAAAAGAAGAGAATGTTAGAGAACCTAAGGTGGAAGAGAAAGAGAAGACTCATGTCTATGCCAACTAAGGAGAAGTAATGACCCTAGTCCAGAGGTGAGGCCTAAGTTCCTTACCGAACTCTAAGGTGGACTAGAGAGAGAATCCATTCCATACCAAGTGTACCATCAAAGGCCATCTATGCACAATCATCATGGATGGAGGAAGTTATACTAATATCGTTGCACATTCCTTTGTGTAAAGGTTAGGTTTGCTGACCTCAAAGCATCCCCGACCCTACAAGTTGTACTAGCTTCATGATAAGGGTGCTTTGCATGTAATTGAACAAGTGACCGTACCATTTAGTGTTGGGAACGTGTATAAGGATGAAGTAGTGTGCAATGTCATCCCTATGGGAGCTTCACACCTGCTGCTTAGATGACCTTGGTTGTTCTACCAACGTGTTACACACGACGGGTATAAGAACACCTATGCCTTTGTTAAGGATGAAAAGAGGATAGTGTTGCAACCTTTAACCCCATCCTAAGTAAATGAGATCTATAATCAGCTCACCCAAGCTAGTAAGAAGAAACGCTTGGTTATGAGCTAAAGAGAGCTCTAATCTGGTGAGAAAGTTGATGAACTACCGTTCCTGTTGATTAGGAACTCATGGGGATGAAGGGTTACAAAATGTTCCAGAAGAGATCCAAAGCTTACTAAATGAGTTTTTTGACCTGTTTCTGGAAGAACTACCTAAAGTACCACCACCAGTCTGAGGCATAGAGCATTGTATTGATTTGCAGCTAAGTGTTACCTTGTATAACGGACCTGTATATAGGATGAACCTTGAACAGGTTGCTGAACTAAAAAGACAGGTATGCGAACTCATTAAACGAAGATATGTGAAGGAGAACATAAGCCCTTGTGTTATACCAGATCTGCTCATTTCGAAGAAGGATGGTTCATGGTGCATGTGCATTGACAGTCGAGCAATCAACCGAATTACTGTTAAGTACAGATAGCCAATATCGAGGCTCAATGACATGTTGGATGACCTTCATGGCGCAAAGATATTTTCAAAGATAGATCTATAAAGTGGCTACCACTAAATTCGCATGAAGTTAGGCAATGAATGGAAGACCGCCCTCAAGACTAGGCACAGACTCTACAAATGGTTCGTTATGCCATTCAGGCTTACGAATGTATCGAGCACATTCATGAGGTTAATAAACCATGTGTTGCGCCCTCTTCTTAGGAGATACGTAGTTGTGTACTTTGATGATATATTAGTGCCAACCTGAACAAGCATGTTCAACATCTTCACGAAGTATTTAGAATTCTGCGAGCTAAGAAGTTGTATAGGAATATAAAGAAATGTATGTTCTACTAAAAAGAGATGATTTTCCTAGGGTTTGTAGTGTCAGGGGAAGGAATCTGAGCTATTCTAGAATGGCCAACACCAAAGAACGTCACTAAAGTCTGAAGTTTCCACAGCTTAGCTTCTTTCTATAAGTGATTTATTATAGACTTCAGCACAATAGTTGCCCCATTGACCGAGCTAACAAAGAAAAATGAAGGGTTTAGGTAGAATGATCAAGCTGAGTACAGCTTCAAGGAGATCAAGGAGAAGCTCACCTTACTACTTGTCCTTTCACTACCAGATTTTGACAAGCCCTTCGAACTAGAGTATGACACATCAGGGCTTGGAATTGGTGCTGTCCTCATGCAAGAACGACCGCCCGTCGCTTACCACAGTGAGAAATTGAGTGGCCTAGCACTGAACTATTCTATGTATGAGTTGTATTCCCTTTTTTGAGCCCTCACTTTTTGGCAACATTACCTGTTGCTACGAAAGTTTGTTATTTATGCTGACCATAAATCATTGAAGCATCTTAGGAATCAAAATAAACTCTCCAAGAGTGTCGAGCCTGGTTTTTCACCCTCCCGATTCTTTTTATAAAATTAGGTCTTCTCTAAACCGATCAATACTAAACCTTACCCATTCAATATTGACCTTCGACTAGAGTTTAAAGAAGATCATTTTTTCCAACTTGAAAAGATTTGGAGTCGCTACCCGACTAACGTCGGGAAAAAGGGTTAAGTTATAACCAAGCTACCGGTCTATCGATTAAAAAACGAAGTTATAAATACGGTTTTTTAAAAACTATAGATCTGGATCCGGGGGCTAATTTATTAAACCCTAAACGGGTACCACTTTTAACTTTCCGAATTTAACTTCGCTTTTCAAATATACTCTTTTTAATTTCTAAAAAAATCTAATTATGATACATGTGACTAAATTGATTAATTTACATAAATATCTAAAAATGGAAAAAATAAAACTTTCCATATTTTAAGTTGCCCCATACTTGCGTATGGGTACCTACGTACCCACTATTCGGGATCAAACGTACGTAGTTCTTTTAATGAAAATATAGCAAGTTGATTAATTTTAATTTTGGAAAAATTACCAGGTTTACGTTTTTACCCATTTTGAGTTGATTTGAGAAAAGATTATAAGGGGTTCTAAATTGGATTTTATTTTTGAAAATTCTAAATGATTCTAATTTGAAAATTGATTTATTTATTTTCATTTATTTTTAGAAAACTCAATTTTTCTATTCTAAGTATCAAAACGATTTTTTTTTTTACTAACCTATTTATTTATTTTTATTATTTTTTTATACTTATTCTATCTATTTCTATAAATAAATAGACTACTTCTTTTCTCTTTTTTTTTTCTATTTCTTCTCTTCCTTTTTTTTCGTTCTTTTTCCTCTTTTTTTTTTCATTTATAACATTTACAAATAAACAAATGAATAAATAAATAAAAAAGAAAAAAGAAAAAAGAAAAACCGGGTTAACTCACTTTGGCTTAGATCGGCTCGGTTGGCTCACTTCAGCTTGGCTCGGCTCAGTCGGCTTGAGTTAGCTCACTTCAGCTTGGATCGGCTTGGAGTTGGCTTGGTCGGCTCAAGAAATCTGATGGTGGTGGTTTTCATAAAAACACCGTAGGGAATGCTATCCTAGAGAGAGAGGAACCGTGCTAGAGAGACGAAATTTTGATTTTTCTTTTTCTAAAGTGTTTCGAAGTTTTTGTTGTGTTTTAAAAATGAATAGTAAACCCTTATTTATAGGTGTCATGATCGTGTTAAGGATGGAAAAAATTAAATGCAATATGATTTTCTTCCATTTTTGAATTAGACGAACCTGGACAATATGTGGTGACAAATACATAGGTGCGCGTATATGAAAGTGCCGAAGTGTGTCAGAGTGTGTCCACCACACTTAGAAGTGAGTTGGCAAATGACGTGGCGACGACGACGTGGCCCGTGATATGGCGATAACACGGCGATAAAGTGAGAAAAGAAAATAAAAGATACATTTTGCACTTTCCATAGATTGAACCTAGGATCTCCAAGTTATATGCAATGTCAAGTCCAAATGCTTATCCAACTAAGCTATTGGTTTTTCTTTATTCATATATGTAATTAATTACACATATGGACCAGGTCAATCTGGGCTAAATTTAAATCTAAGCTTAGACTCAATAGCTTTTTATTCAAAACTATTTAAATTAAAATTATATTCTATTTAAACAACCTAAAAATTTACTATTTTCTAAATTCCCTATTTTATTGTATGACTTTTCAAATTTCTTATTTTTTTTGTATTTTTTTCTAAATTTCTTATTTTTTGTGTTTTTTTCCTATTTTCCTATCTTTTTATCTTTTTCTAGAATTCTTATTTTTTCTAAATTTCATCATTTTTTTTTTTTTTGGCTTTCTTTAATTTTCTATTTTTTTTTTTAATTTTTCTAATTTAGGACCCTATAACGTAATTTGAAAAATAAAAAGGGGGGGGGGGGGGTGGGTTTACGGGGGGTGCAAAAGTTAGATGTCTACAAAGAGGTAAGCCAAATGGTTAGAATTCATTGAAGGGTCCTCGTCTATCATTCTGCATAAGGAGGGAGTGCAAATGTGGTTGCCAACGCTTTATCATAATAATAAACTTTGCTAACCACTTTGCAAACAAAATTATTTGGATTCTTACTCATCACAGAATAATATGTTACTAACTCCCACTTTGGTCCCGTTGTTGAATAGTACCGAACGGAGGTAGTTGTTGGAGGATATTATCTTAAGGATAGTTGTTTGTTTAAGGACTACAGGCTATATATTCCAAACTACTCCACACAAGAATTGCTAGTCTCGGAAGCTCACAATGGTGGACTTTCAAGCCATTTTGGGAAGGTCAAAACAACCAATATGTTAAAGGAGAATTTTTACTGGCCAAGTTTGGCCAAAGATGTCTATAAAATAGTCGGTTTTTGTGAAGTGTGTTAGCGCGCTAAGGGGAAGAGAGAACCCCATGGAGAGTACATGCCTCTACCAATGCCTACCTTATCATGGGCTAACCTTAGCATAGATTTTGTTGTAGGGTTGCCCTAAACACCTAGAAGAAAAGATTTTACCTTTGTTGTAGTGGACTGTTTCAGCAAGATGACATACTTCATTCCGTGCCATCAAACTAATGATACTTTATATATTGTTCATTTGTTTTTGCAGGAGATTGTCCAACTACACAAAGTACCGAAGACGATTATCTCAAATCGGGACACAAAATTCTTGAGCTATTTTTGGAAGACTCTTTGGAGGAGACTTAGGACTAAACTAATGTTCAGCTCTAGTAGCTACTTTTAGACTGATGGCTAGATTGAAGTAGTGAATAGGATACTAGGCAATTTACTCAAAGCTATTATAAGGAAGAACCTAAAGAATTGGGATCTGTGCCTACCAGTCGTGGAGTTCGCATACAACCGAACTATCTACAGCACTACAAGAAAGACCCCATTCAAGGTCATCTATATCCTTAACCAAACCATTCCCCTAGACATGATCAATACCCTAGCAGCTACTAAAGAGAATCAATCCGAAGTTGACCGAGCTCGAGTATTATATGAACTGCACTAGTCCATAATAAAGAAGATCACTAAATTCAATTAGAGACAGCAAGAGATTAATAACCGAGGCTACTGAACTATTTCTTTCCAGTTAGGAGACTTAGTATGGATTCACCTCAGCGAATAGCGATTTCCACACTTAAGACAACGCAAACTATCTCCTCAAACTGACAGCCCATTCAAGATCCTGAAGAAGATCAACCACAATGCCTACCAAATCGAGTTGCCTGATGACTATGGTGTCTCCTCTACCTTTAATGTATCCAATCTAATTCCCTATCAACCAATAGAAGACCTCACAAGTGCCCTAGAAGAACAAGCCAAAACCGCTTCAAATTTGAGCATAAATCTCTCTGACCCCTAGGTAGATAATAGGGATCAACCCCTTGGACTGATCATAAGAAGCCAAGCTAAAGGACCCGAAGGGTTTGTATGGAAAATGCTAGCTTTAAGCCATAGCCGAGACGAGGGCTCCTATTGTAAACTCCGCGAATTTAGCTTTCTAAGTATAGAATCAAACGCTTAAACTATAGATGATTTCCTGAAGTTAATAGAGCCAGTGAGGTTTAAAACCAATTAAAAACTCAATCCAAAACCTAAAGTGAATATGAAAAACCTTAAATTATCAATTAAACCTCTAATTGCAGATGAAGATCTTAAAACCTTAAGTATATGTAACTGCAAAAGTTAACTTCGAACCTCATCAAAACCCTAAGATAACAATTGAAGACTTAATTGCATATGAATATATTAAACCCTAAATGTGTAAAAATACTAGAGATTGTACCCAAACATAATAAAAACCCTAAAACTATAACTTTAAGGATATAAAAGCACTAATTCACCGTAATTTACCCTAAAATCCTAAGTGATAATATATCCTCCATATTTTGCCATTTCATTAGTAAATGACTAAAAATAGCTTTCATTCATGCATAAATATTTAGAATACTTAAGTAATCCCTTAGAAACTAAGATATTGCATCCTAGATCACATTCATCTTCCAATTATATAATTAGGTTAGTATTACATAGAGTTAAGAGTTTAGTGATACTTATGTTACATGTAGTAAACCTTAAATACCCTAATTGATACTTTTTATAATAGTTATACTAAGTAGCTTACCAAATGATGTATATAGGATATAAATACCTAAAGTAAGATCTCATTATCTATTTTTACTAATCAATTCACTAAATGTCTCGTTTCCTTAATTTTTCTCTTAATTTTCCTTAATTATTACATTATGTATACTAAATGGTTTATACTTTTGGAAAGTTGACCAAGTCAACACATGTTGACCTAGGTCAAAAGGTTGACTAAGTCAACACATGTTGACTAAAGTCAACATTTAGAAAAGTCAACAAAAGTCACTTTCACTTAAGAAAATATCTAAGTCATGTAATGATTTCTTTTCTTTTCTTCTCTTTAGATTTTTCTTCCTTCTTCCTACTTCTTTGCCGTCCATTTTTCTCCCTCTTCTAGACTTTGCTTTTCTCATTTATAAAACACAATTTGAGACAAGAACAACTCCCTTTTCTTCTTCCATTTCAAACCGCGAACTCCCCTTTGCTTTATCATCTTCACTTTTCCAAAATTTCACTTTCATAATCTTAAATACCACCACACACCAATCTACTATATCTACTTGCTTTCCTTTTCAAATTATAAAGGAGAAAAAGGTATGTTTTATATGATTTCTTATCTTAATTAGTGAGTTAGTTATCTATCTATGATTGGTATGGGAACTTTATGTAAATTGTGCTTTTGTGTTATGGAAGGAAAGGAATCCTTATACTTATGTTTAGAGTATAGAAATACCCATGTACATACAACAAGTGAGTATTTATGGAGTGTACATATTGGGGTTTTAGTGAAACCCATAGTATAAGTGTATAAATCCTTAGCTAAATGGAAAGAAGAACACTTGTACATAGGCTTAAATATGTGTATATAAGAGTATACTTAACAAATACATGTATGGGAACTCTTATACATGAAGTACCATTATGTACATAACCTAAAAGGAGGTTTATACTAGTTATACATACATATGCCATGCCAAATACACCCTTAAAATACAAAAAGAATGAAATTGTGAAGATTTCTTAAGAGGGTAAATAAAGCATACGAAAATACGTATAAAAATACATATGCCACCATATATATATATGGGTATATGTATTAGTATGTGTATAAGTACATAAGTATACATATTAGTATGTTATAAATGTAGGTAGGTATCTAACATATGTATATGTATGAGTACATAAGGACATATATATTTATATGTAATGAATGAATTACATAAGCCATGACATCATCAAATAATTGCATAAGCCATGACATCATTAAAAGATTACATAAGCTATAACATAAGCAGATGGTGACATAAGTAATGACACAAGCGATTAATGACCTAAGCGATGACATAAGCATAAGCTTGTAAAATAATAGATTGTAAGATTATATAAGAATATATGTATACATATACTTAGGAGTTGAAGATCCTTTAAACCTTAATACACTTCTTAAGTTGAATCAAACTTAATCAAGTACATAAATTAGTAATACCAATGTAAAATTCCCTAAGTATAAGAATAAATGGCTAATTAAATCATTAACTACTAAAATGAAACATAAAACTAGCCAATAGGAATAATTAAGCTTCAATAGTTAGAATTTCAATAAATTTAGTCTACATTGTAAAACACGGGTCATAACGTCCAAAACAGACATCACCATGTGAATGTGTGTTCAAAAACGATGAAAAATGACTATAAATTTGTAAATATTGAAAATAGAATGAAAAAGTTACGTACGATTAACAATTAGGTTTAATCGAATAAAGGCTGATAATAATCTAAGTAAAATTAGGTAGATAGATATTTAGAATCATTAGTTGAGTCAACTACTTATTATCCCTGTTGTCTCGTAATGATCATGTGATCCCGACGAGGGCGAGGATCTTCCGATCAGTTATTACGACTAGAGCAAGTCATCATAATCAAGTGAGTACTCATGGTAACTCTATACTTGTTTGTGCTTGTAGTTAGTGCACTTAAATTGAATATCAATAACTTGATGCATGGGGTTTCAGGATATGCGTGTGCTTGATATTGATTGATTATTGTAAGAAATATTGTTAAATACGATAATTGATGATTTAATGGTATGATTGATTTTTATATGATTTGGATGGTTTGCTGATATTGATTGATCGCCTCATAATTTAACCTAATTATATTTGGCTTATCTTAAATTAAAAGGGTCATGCATTATTCATGCATTGCATTTACTTATTCCGGCCATCACTTCACGTGGAGATAAAGAGATGCCTTGCAAGGGTTGTTTATATATATTAAAGTGTTTCTATACGATACACTCGTACAACATAACCTTACCCAAACCTACGGGCTTACTAGGTGATGGAGACGCCAACCATATGGCTGAGGGTCGAGTCTAGAGATCTCTGTTGTAAGGTGTGAGTGTAGACTACGGAGGCCACCTCACCGCTAGGCTTGGGATTTTGTGTACTATTAGACGACTTAGAAATGGAAATATATTTTACGAAATACGATATTCAAAGTTATGGGTAAAAATCCAAGTGCTAGAGCCTAGTCATGATTCGTGTCGATAAATCTCCAACCCTTATCTTGGAAGGCATTAAAATTCGATATTATATGTAGTACTAGTCAACTACATATATTGTTTGGCATACTACGTGTGTATGCATTCATATGGTTGTAACAATTTGTTTAATAACTTGTTTACCAGTATAGTATGAAGGATAGCTCACTAAGCTAAGCTCTTGTAGCTTATTCCCCAATAGTCTTTCTTTTGCCGGTTTACTTACGATGGGATTGGGATAAGTCTCGAGTGTTGAGTACGAGATGAAGATATGTACATCTGTGTTAGAATTAGTTGAGATCTTTATAGGTGATGCATAAACATTTTTTGTAGAAAGTATTCACATGTTAGAATTTAATATAATTTAATTTTTCCTTTAGTTTTATAATGTTGGCATATCCTGTCTTATTATTTGGTAAAGGATACCGATTCTTTACGATTCTGAGGAACTGTGGGATATCGAACACCCATAGTTATTTATATTTATATTTTATAGTAAATTAATTGCTTAAAAATTAGTAACCTTAGTGATTAATCATTTAGAGTCTTGTAATCTCTGACTTGCAAAGCAATTTCCATATCATGGGTGCACACATGCTATGGAAATTTTAAGCAATCCTACTAAGCCCCCTGTAAGGTCTTGACACCTATCCTAATCCAACCTCTTACTAACCTATCTGTTAGATCCTCACGTGTGTCCAACATGCTCCTACCTAACAGCAAAGTCCTGATCTAGAAGACAGCCCAGAACTAGCCGAGCTAAGCTACCGACCTAACCCATTAACATCTGACTTTAGGATAGCTAACCTTTTTGCTAGGCTAATTGCCCCTCCTTAATCCAAATCAGGTTGGCCCCTAATTGTAACACATTCCTACTTCCACCTATGTTGTATCATATCCCAAATGTTTAGCCACCGAGCAATACGTGTCTTCTAACACAGCATTCCATAATTATTCTTTCTTTTCCGTACTGAATATTCTTTGTCATTTTTACCCCTTTTTAGTATGATTCATGTAACTTAATTGTAAAATACCCTTTTATCTTTTCATACATGTAGAATAACCCTAATGGGCAAGTATATAAACCCCAACTTTCCTTTTATGCACATTCATTTAGCTTCCAATACAAATTTACTCCCTTGAGTAATCTTAGTGTTCTCGTTATCATTTAACTCTTATCTATTCCCTTTAATAAGAAGTAGTGGCGAGTGACCCTTCAATTTGGACCAATATGTCATATCTAGTAGGTTATAGGCTGAGTAGGATTAAGTGGTGAGTCGTATCCATTCACTAACTACTTGGACTTTGCTAGTTTCTTTTCTATTTCCTTTTCAGTTCATTCATTATGGTGCTTCTCCGTGTGTATGACTCCAAAGATGCATCAAATGGTGATTCAAAATTTAAGATCCATTAATCTAAGATGGAATCAATTTTTCAAAGCCATCAATCTAAGATGGCAATTTAGTTTTTGTTAAAGTCCATCAGTCCAAGATGGTGTTCAAAGTTTTTCTAAGCCATCAATCCAAGATGACTTCAAGTTTTTGTTAAAGCTCATCAATCCAAGATGATGTTCAAGCTAAAGCCCACTAATCCAAGATGGTGTTCAAGGTAGTGTTGTAGCCATCAATCCAAGATGGTGTTTAAACTTGAAAGGCTTATCAATCTAAGATGGTTCTCACATCGATGTTAAATTTATTAAATTGGAAAACCATCAATCTAAGATGGTTATTTAAGATGTACTTTGCTCTAGCTAGCTCATAGAGTGTTGTCCCTTCTCACATCTCCTTTAGGGTTATAAACAACTTATAAGGTACAATACCATTCAAAAACCCATGCTTGTATTTCGACCAATACTTGGAGTGCTCTCTTTCTCTTTTAACATATCTTTCACTGTTCACTCAAATCCTTAGTTGATCAACTCTATGATAGCTAGCTATTTGTAGTGCTTCTTAGTGAAAATATATTTCTACGGCAAAAATGGTGTTTCGTTTGTCTTTATGGTAAAGTTTTACTCAAACTTCACTACAAAGAAGGGCAGTTGTAGAAACCCCATTTTTGCTTCCTACAATTTTTAAAGCTTATTTTAGGAATAAAAGAAAAGGGTCTTAATTAAAAAATACAAAAAATTGGAAATTTTCATAAATATACAAAAAAAGAAAAAGGGAAAAATAAAGATAGAATTTTTTAAGGAAAAAAATACATTTTTTTTAAGTCCTTAGCATAATCATTAAAACTGGGTTTATTTGAAAATTATTTATATATGTCTGTGACTTGGTCAATTTAGATTTAATTTTGTCTTTAAACTAGGTTTAGGACTTTGTATACTATTATTATTATTCTTTAAAAAAAATGGGGGGATAAGGATTGGATTAGGTTTAAGACCTGGTCCATTTACAAAATAGAGCTAAAGGACTTAATTATGAGCCTAGCTTACATAGGCAAGCGCGAAAGCGCATATGTTATTTTTTGAGCAGTTTGCATACGCTATGTACGGGCTAAGGCGCATCTCGCACATGCCACACATGTGGGCTCTACCTCCCTCCTTCTTCCTTCTTTTCTTTCCTTAAATCCAAGCTTCCTTCCTTCTTTTTCCCAAGTCCGGGGTCATGTATTCAGGCCACTTTTTAGCTTATTTTTCACATGATTCCACCAAAATTTATGGTGGAACTATATGTTAGACATGGCACACTATGAATTGAACCCCAGACTTCATCAAAATTCATCTATATATTTCCACCATTGAGCCTAAAAATTCAAGAAAATGCATTTTTTTGGGTAGGAGCATTAATGGCAAAAATTTGACATTAATAATCTTTCCAAGCTCGTAGAAGTTGGAAACACTACAAATGGAGCCTCACGAGCATCCCTAAGCATGAACTTAGTCTCCAATCCATTCACACACTCATACTTAAAGGTTTCTCTATTTAGAAGGGTTCAATTTTTTTCTCTCTAAGCAATTGCTCAAGCTCAAGATCTTTTGGAGCAAAAATACTAGCAAAGCTAAGTTCCCCAAGTTCTAAGCTTTCAAACTTAGTTTTTCATACCCCTTACTGTAGCCTCCATCACCACAAGCAACGAGCTCCACCATTGAGACCCGTGATGACAGGAATCAAGGACTGATTACATGCTCCTAAGACCGAGGGCTCTCTCAAGTGGTTCACCAAGCTGTTCGAGGTAAGTTAAGCATCGAGGAGCAGTACTTGCCCCAGTTCGATCTACCGAACTACTTCTCTCTCCATGCTATCCAAGGTGCTACCAAGGTGACCAGCCAACGTATCGAATCGAACCCTCCATTATGCATTAGTCCAAGGCTAAATCTAAATACAGCAATCTTTACGATACTAAGGCCGAGCTAACAATTGTTAAGAATCGACCATTCGAAGCCAACCCAAATGTGAGCCGTTCCTGAGCTAACCCCAATCTTGCCCCAATAGTTAAGGTAACGAACTTCCAATGTCGAACATACTTGAACAGAGGCCTACCCCTACTCGATTTATAATACTGTCAGATTCGTAGAGTAAAACACGCGCATGTTGTCCTTTTTAACAACTATACTGTCCTTTTTGACAAAGGACGTTCGTTGCACATGATTTCGTATTTTCTCTGTAAATTATTTTCCTTCTTTTTAGCAAATAGGAATCCATTTTTGTAATTTTGTGTAACGTAGAACTTACCCTAATAGGGTATTATAAATAATCACATAATGTAATAGTCACAACAAGGATATACAAAATAATACACTAAACCTTTTACCCTCTCTTAAGCTAAGTATCCTCTTACTTACTCTTAAGCTACTCTTATATAGCCTATTCAAGCATAGACTAGTGGCAAGTGACCTTTGGCTATACTTGTACACCATATCAAGTGTAACATAAGCTCGTGTGAGGTGTTGGTGTATCATATTTATCGTCAGTAAACGGGAACCCTTGTTTACCCTCAACTATCATTTACTTTTTAGGCCATCTTAGGGCTTGCACCTACCCCATTGGTTGTACGTGATATTAGGTTCATGTGTTTATCCACAAGTCCGTATCATCTTAGTATCAAAGCTTAGCTACGTTCAAAGCTGGATTCTACTACTGTGCTCTTTTAATAGTTTGTCACTGCTTTTGTGTGATAGAGGTTTTATTGTTCACATTAAACAATAGGTTTAATACTCTGTTTTTCGCCTGTTTTCAATATGTAAGGCAGAGTGTGGTTGACTATTCATTTGATTGTTGTTGTGAAGTAACCATCAGTGTCAGACTCAAGTATTTAAGGAACTTTGAAAAACCAAGAAAGTGGTACTTGACATGGCTAAGGGTAAGAAGAAAGCTTTACGCGTCAGTCATCGGATAATTGATTGGATAGGCTTACTAATTTAGTAGCAAGTTTGGTGACTGTTATATAAGAAGATAGACCATGAGCTAGAAATAACCCTACTAGAGAACATGAGCAGGAGTAGCGAGGCAATGGTCAATTTAGTTAAGTTAATACCCCTGTTCGCTTACCCAAGATAAAGGAATTGGTAGGGATGGTAGACAAAGGCTAGCACTTAAATAGATCAAGGAGGAAGCAGAAGGGTATGACAAAGTAGAGGAATACTACTAGCTTAAAGAAAGAAATGCACGAACCCCTAGAGTTAAAGGATTAAGGATGCATATTCCAAGTTTTTCTAGAAGTGGTGATGCTGAGGACTACATGGATTAGGTAGATAAGATTGAAAAGCAATTTGAATGCCACGAAGTGCCTAATAATGTAAAAGTTAGACTTGCTGTGTTGGAGTTCGCTAGTTATGCCACCTTATGGTGAAAGAACTTGCAAGCTACCAAAAGAAAGGAAGGAGAACAAGAGATTAAGAGTTGGGATGATATGAAGAGAGTTATGCGGAGAAGGTTTATACTAAGCTATTATCTGCATGATGCCTTCAAGAAATTGCAAGAACTAAGATAAGGAGGATTGAGTGTGGATGCTTACATTAAAGAATTCCAAATGCTAATGATTCGATGTAAAGTCGTAAAGGTCGAATACCGAATCGTATCTCAATTCATTGGTGGATTGAGGATGAGATTGAGGATGTCTTGGAAACCCTAGATGTTAGAACACTTGATGATGCAATCCAAGCTGTCCAGAGGATAGAAAGGCAATGAACAGGAAGATTCTAATCCCCTATTGGTCAACCAGGGAGCAGCCAAACTATTCTAAGCAAACCAGTACGAACGAAATCGAGTAAGGTTGTTAAGACCTGACTTGTTCTAACTACCTGAGCCGAGGAGAAGGAACCCTTGAGGAAGTTTGAGAAGGACCAAAGTTTAGGGAGGAAGATGAGTGAGATCAAGTGTTTCAAAAGCTAAGGATTTGGATACATGGCCACTCAGTGCCCAAATAGGCGATAATGGTGATCTGAGGTAAGGTGCTGACTGTTGAGGTCAATAATATTGATGAAGAAGTGAGGAGCTGAAAGAGGATAGATAGATTGAGCTCTTTGATGAGGAACGGAACTTCATGCCAACCGCTCTAGTATTGAGGAAGACAATGAATATCAATCCTGTGCTTAAAAACAAGCAAAGAGAAAATCTCTTCCATATTGGATGCAAAGTGAAAGAATCACTATACGTACTAATCGTTGACAATGAGAGCTGTACCAATGCAGCCTTTGTATTTATGGTCTAGCAGCTGAAATTGCCGACCATACCCCACTCGAAACCTTACAAGCTTCATTGGCTTAGTGATAAGAGAGCCCTACAAGTGAACAAATAAGTGTCTGTACCAATCTGTGTTGGCAAGTATCGAGATGAAGTGCTTTGTAATGTGCTACCTATGAGTATGTCCTACCTTCTACTTGGACGACCATAGATGTTTGATTGAGCAGTTATGTATGATAGCAAGAGGAACACATGTTCTATGGAGCATGAAGGAAGAAGGTTCAAATTAAGTCCTATGACTACCAAGTAGGTAAAAGTCATGCAATCCCAGCTTAACCGAACCCTGAAGAAAGAGGCTTTGGTATTGACTAAAGCCAAACTGAAAAGAGAAATGGAGCTGGAGGGACTGACCTATCTGCTTGTTAAGAGCCTTCTGGAGATGAGAAATAGGGAGGAAAAGCTATCGACCAAAGTAAAAACCTTATTGGAGAAATTTGCCAATCTGTTTTTAGAAGAGTTGCCGAATGTTCTACCCCCAAACCAAGGTGTTGAGCATGCAATCGACCTATAACCAAGAGCCACACTACCAAACAAGCCTGCCTACAGGTTGAATCCTAAACGGACCACTAAACTGCAGAGGCAAGTGGATGAGTTAATAAAGAAGGGATATGTACGCGAATCCCTAAGCCCCCATACTGTACCAACTTTATTAGTGTTGAAGAAAGATGGGTCTTAAAGGATGTGTATGGATAGCCGAGCGATCAATCGAATCACCATCAAGTACAGGTATCCTATACCTAGGCTTAATGACATGTTAGGTGAATTAAGAGAAGCAAGAGTGTTCTCCAAGACTGACCTTAAAGTTGGGTACCATCAGATACGAATGCGTAAAGGCGATGAATGGAAGACTACCTACAAGACACAACATGGTTTATATGAATGGCTTATAATGCCATTTGGACTATCCAATGCGCTAAGCACATCCATGCGACTTATGAATCATATGCTTTAAGAGTTACTCGCAAGGTTTGTTATCTTTTATTTTAATGACATTCTAGTGTACAGTTTTAACCTGGAGACTCACCGAAAGCATCTCCGACAAGTACTTGCAAAACTCCAAGCCAACAGCTCTATGCCAATTTGAAGAAGTGTAACTTTTTCCATTCTGAGGTAATCTTCTTGGGTTTTGTTGTGAGCAAAGGTAATATCCGTGTCAATGAAGAGAAGATAAGAGCAATCATAGAATGGCTTGAGCTAACCTGTTTTGTCGATGTAAGAAGTTTCCATGACCTGGTGTCGTTCTATTGCCAATTCATCATGAACTTCAGTATGATTGTGGCCCCACTCATCAAACTCTTAAAGAAGATTGTTGAATTCAGATAGGGTGAGAAAGAGAGGAGGAGTTTTGAGGATGTGAAGGAAAAGATAACTACAGCCCCTGTCTTAGCTTTGCCGAGCTTCGATAAGGTATTTAAAGTAGAGTGTGATGTGTCCAGACAAGGCATAGGTACTATACTGATGCAAGAAGGCCGACGTATTACTTACTTTAGCGAGAAACTTCAAGGAGCCACACTCAACTATTCCATCTATGACAAGGAGTTTTACTCTTTAATTCGAGCCCTAATGGTGTGGCAACACTATCTATTACCTAAGGAATTTGTGATCTCCACTGATCATAAATCCTTGAGATATCTAAAGAGCCAACTAAAGTTGTCCTAGAGACAAGCCAAGTGGGTTAAGTTCATGGAGGGTTTTTCTTATGTCGTAAAATACAAGAACGAAAAGAAAAATGTAGTGGCCAACACCCTATCAAGACAACATGCCTTCCTGACTGAGCTGTAGATGAGGTTACTTGGTTTTTCGACCATCAAGAATTTGTATGCTAAGGACCTGCACTTTGGTCCTTTCTATGCTCATTGTGAGGAAGGATGGATACTAGATAACTATCATAAGGAGGACAGATACTTATTCAGGAAGAGAAGGCTATGTATCTTAACCTGTTCTATGTAAGAATTGCTAGTGCACGAGGTGCATGGAGGGGGATTAACAAGACAGTTTAACCAGCACCGAACTTATAAGATACTATCCTCTAGATTCTTTTGGCCAAGGATGAAGAGAAATATCCAATCCATGCTAGAAAAGTATACAACCTACTGAAAAGTAAAGAGTCGAGCTAAGCAAGGATACTATCAACCCTTGCCAATCCTAACCAAACCATGGTTTAAGCTAAATATGGACTTCATGTTAGTATTGTCGAGGATGTCCCGAAGGAAGGACTCCATCATGGTGGTTGTAGATTGATTTAGCAAGACGGTACGTTTCATGCCCTGTTCCAAAACTAACGATGCTTCAACTATCTCTTTTCTTTTCTTATAAGAAGTAATCAAGCTACATGGAATTCCTAAGACCACTGTTCCAAACTGAAACCCCCAATTCATGAGCCTCTTTTGGAGGATGTTGTAGACGCAAATGGGAACCAAGTTGCTGTACAGCACATCCTACCGCCCATAAATCGATAGACAAATTGAAATTGTCAATAGAACCATAGGAACTTTACTGTGGGTTGCTATCGAACGAAACACAGCCGACTAGGATCCGTACCTACTAATCATTGAGGTCTCATATAACAGGACCACTTATAGTGTAACAAGCATGTCTCTATTCGAGGTCGCTTATGGGTTCAACCTTGAGCTGCCATTAGACCAAGCGCCCCAACCGATGCTTAATGATGACTAGCCAACCATTAAGAGAGTTGAGGCCATCAAAGCCATGCACTAGAAGCTTGTAGAGCAACTGGGTCGAGCTAATATTAAGCTTGAGAAGCAAAGCTGAGGACAGAGGAAGAAAGAATTTCAACCAGGTGATTTGGTCCAGATACACATCAATAAGGAACGATTCTTAAACTTGAGAAAGAGCAAGTTATCTCTTAGGACCAATAGACCTTTCAAAGTGCTTGAAAAGATCAACCTTAATGCTTATAGGAATGAATTGCTCGAAGGATATGCTGACCTCCAACCTTACACTCCCAAAGACGAGCAACTTGTAGCTAAACCAGATTTGATCCCAAATCTTAAACAACCCAGAGGAGATGATAAGGATCAAGGACCAATTACATGCTCCCGAACCTAAGGGCTCTCTCAGGTGGTTTGCCGAGCTATTTAAGGTGAGTTAAGTGCCCAGGAGCAGTGCTTGCCCTGGTCTGATCTATTGAGCTACTTCACTCTCCATGCCATCTAAGGTGTTACCGAGGTGACTAGCTGCCATGTCGAACCAAACCCTCCGCTATGCACTAGTCTAAGCACTATATTTGAATACAGCATTCTCTACAGTACCGAAGCCAAGCTGATAATCGTCAGGAGCCGACCTATGAGCTATTCCTGAGCTAATCCCAATCTTGCCCTAGTAGTCAAGGTGCTAAACTTCTGACGTCAAACATACCTTAATAAAGGTCCACCCCTACTCGGCTCACAATACTATCAAAATCATAGAGTAAAATGCGTATGCATTGTCCCTTCTAACAATTGTACTGTCCTTTCTGACAGAAGATGTTCGCTACGCACGATTTCATATTTTCCTTGTAAATTATTTTCCTTCTTTTTAGCAAATAGGGATCTATTTTTATAATTTTCTGTAACGTAGAACTTACCTTAACAAGATACTATAAATAATCACATAATGTAATAGCTGCAACAAGGATATACATAAGAAGACATTAAACCTTTTACCCTCTTGTCACACCTCGAAGCGGCAGAGTCGTAACAGCCCCGCCGTGTAAACCATCTTAAGATAGAATTTGGCCCTATAACCGCTATCTTAGACTTGATTTACACAAGGCATCCATGATCAACCCGCTTTGAAGTAAACAATTTATAATTTAAATAAACCATTTACCTATAAAAGTGAGGAATTATATATATGCTATAATTCAATTATTGCAATTAAAGTTTACAATATTTCTCTGTAATATATTTCCTAGTTATTACATCATTCGGAAATGAAAAATAATTCTAAAATAAAAACTTAGACCTTAAAAATATATGTTTGTTCTTTAAAGGTTTTTCCTCACCCCCTAGGATCCAGCAGTTGCTAGCTTCAGAGTAGTTGTTTGCCACTTCTTAGCCAGTACCTGCACGACATCTATAGGGATGTGAGCAACCACAGCTTAGTAAGTTAGGATGGAGGACTTAAAACTATACCATAAACACAACAAGGTTTTCGATCAACTTATTAAGTGCAATGCATGTTCAAGCAAATGCCATCGCACGACGTTGTCTGGCCCGTCGTGAGATTAGAGAAATTACGCCCGCTCTAATTCGGGTTGAGGAGTTGCTGTTAATGCAACAGCTTACGACCAAACCCAGGCTTGTGTAATGGAGACCTTGCTCCTCCCCCGACTACCTTCGAACCACTGACTTTACCCTCGTCGCGACCTCCTCTCCTGTCACTTAATTCGACTGAGGATGAAGAAGAGATCATTTTGTAATCCTGCACTATCCCTTTCAAAGGGGTCGGTATTTGGCCGAAGAGTCTTAAGTTCCCCTAACGGGTTGCCATACATGTATGATTATGATTACTGGTCGTATATTTGATTAAGTCCAGTTTAGGGTGATCAGTCATTTCATACAAATCATACAATACATGCCAAAGCAACAAACAGAATCATAGCATCACATAATCAAACACACGCACACATTCAACTATCTAGCAAGCACAAACAAGCATAATCTTAAGCCTCCAAAATACGGCATTGTATTAATCCCAACTTACCTCGACTCCTCGCTCACTCACTCGAGGTCCGAGTTACTCAAGCCATCGCCGATCATCCCTATAACACAAACGTGGTTTCAGTTTTTCATATAACTGTTATAGGTTCATTTTATCCTATAACACTTATTGTTATGTTTTGTTTAGGGTTTAATATGCCTAATTATCTAGGTCTTAAGTCTTTTATAATTATTCTAGGTTTGGGGTTAGGTTCAGGTTCGGTTTCCGCATCGATTTCTAAATTAGGTTTTAGTTCGATTTCCAAATAATGTTTTATATTCTAACCCTAGAAATTCGTTTCAACCCATAATGTGAAATTAATCACATTACTTCCTGATCTCCTAAATACGATCATTACCCCTAATCAGTATTTATTTTACCCGATACACTTAAATCCGTATTAATGTACTGAATTCACTCCTAATGTGAGAAATTTTTACATTTTTCATATAATTACATAAATTCAAGTTTCCTATCAGATTTATTGTACATTTTTATTATTATCAAAATATCAATTTTTATTATAATATTTTCTATTTATTATATTTCCAATAATTACATATTATGTATTATTATCTATTATATATATAATACACTTCTAATATTTTTATCACTCTAATTACCATCTCTAAACATCAATTATCATTTCAAAATGTCTAAATTCATCCTAAATCAGATTTTACTCTAAATTTCCCTAATTTACAAAATTAACTATTTTTCCCTATTATTCATTTACTACATAATTAACCTAATAATTACATCTAACACCCTAAATGCTACAAGTATAATACTCCATCAGATTTCCACATCCTAAAACATATACTTATTCACTAAATCAGTAATTAACCATTTAATTACTTAATTAACCCTAAATTACCCATTTTATGCCTCATTTTAGGGCATACAAATTATCTAAAAATTTCAAAAATTAATTTTTGAAAACGGGCTTCATAGCATTGTTCTATATCATCTAAGTAATCTACATAAAAATTTTGGGCTCGAAACTACACTCCTAAGGTCATTTATTTCTAAACCGAAACATACTCGGTTTTACATGATTTCTTAAGGACCTTATATCACGAGACATATTTTCATCAAAATAATATTTTTCCTAAAAACTACATACAAAAATATTCTAGAATAACAAAATTCATAATTTTATAATAATATTTACTATTTTTACAAAATTACACAAGAATCGAGCTGGAAATCAAACTCATCAATCTAGGTAGCTCCGGCCACCACCGGCCACCGTGGCCTTATCGGCCGGCCTGGGGGCTGCCACCACCATGTGGTGGTGGTGGCCGTCTACTTCCAACTGCTCATTTGGTGGGGTTTCCTTTTGATGGCCCTAATTGCACAGTTTTTTCTAATTTTTTTTCTAACCCGAATTTTTCTCTCAATTTTCGCCTCTCCCTAATTTTCTTTGATTTCTAACTGTCCAAATGAGCTTTTAAATTTTTTTTGCTATTTATAGAGCTTTAGTGTAATTATTGTGCATTAAATTGAAGAAGACAATTGCCTTATCCCTTAATTTTTGGCTTTTGAGTTGTCTTAATTTAATTGGCCGAATTTTTTCTTATTTTTCCCAATTGCCACAACCCAATTCTGGATCATTCCTGATTTTTTCTGATTTTTCTTGATTTTTCCTTAATAAATTATGAATTTTCTTTAAGTATTTTGTATTATTTTAGCACATTTTGCGTATTTTAAGTAATTACGCGTATTTATACCTACATGTAAATTCATATATAGTACAAATAAATATTCCTAAATATTATTTAGGTCATTCTATTATTTTTAGTATACATATAATTTATCTCTAGCGATTCGTTAATTATCGGAATGCATTTTACGCATTTTCAATAAATAACGAGTTATATATTTAAAATTTGAAATTTTTATAGTCTTTTATTTTATTGCTTATTTTCTTAAATTTAAACTTACGGGATCATTTTTACTAATATTTCTAGCTTTACCTTATAATTTAGGTTTGATCGGATTTTTCAACCGATCGAAACCTTGAGTGACTGGTTGTGGGGCTTATACCTCTCTTAAACTAAGTGTCCTCTTACTTACTCTTGAACTACTCTTATATAGCCCATTCGAGCATGGACTAGTGGCAAGTGACCTCCGGCCATACTTGTGTGCCATATCAAGTATGACATGAGCTCGTGTGAGGCGTTAGTACATCATATCCATCGTCGGTGCATGAGAACCTTTGCTTACCCTCGATTATCATTTACTTTTTGGGCCATCTTGCAGCTTGGACCCACCCCTTTAGTTACGCATGATATTAGGTTCGTGTATTTATCCACAAGTCCGTATCACAGAACCACTATCTTGAAACACCATCATCGCTATCCCTTAAACAAAACCACCCGTACAGCTAAACTCCTCGTGTTTGAAAACTTAGGATCCCAACCCTCATTCATACCCATCTACCACCGCGATTGCTACTCAACTACTACCACCAGCTGCTAATCCAAAAACAACCCATATGGCTACTAAAGGCTAAGGCGTCTATCTTAACCTTCCCCCTCCCCAATCGAAAACACATGGAAATGTGATCGCTCGCTTGAAACTCCCCCTAAAACTGCCTGAAGCAAGCTACCGCAATCCTCTTCTTCCTTCTCCTTGCATGACCTAACTTGAACCTAATCTGAATCTAACCCGACTCTACCACCAACCTGCCTCTAGTTGATCCAACCTACATGCAAGCATTGGTTCGGCCCTTTATTTGATTATGTCTTATAATTTTTTATCTTATTTATTTATTTATTTGCTTAACTGTACTTCATTGTAAATAATATTGATAATAAAAAAAAAGGAAAAGAAAAATATAAGAAAAAGAAAGAGGAAAGAAAAAGAAAAAAGGAAAGAAAGGAAAGGATAGTTTTGTTATTTATTTATTTTTTTTATTTTTCTTTGAAAAAAAATAAAAAATAATAAGAAAATAAAAAGGGGAAAGAAGTAATGAACAAATGTTCATTCACTTAGGAAATTTTGATTTATAAAAACTAATAAACCCTTTTCAAAGTTAGGCCTTTTTAGAATTTTTTTCAAGGAAATAAAATAATTAAATTAGAATCCTTTAGAATTTTTTAAATAAACTTGAATTAAATTAAAACATAAATTTGACTAGTTTTTAGAAATTAAAGAGAACCAACAAATTAAAGTAATATAGACGAACTACGAAAATCTAATCCTGGATAGTAGGTATGTAAGCACTCGTAGCCATTACAAGGCAGCTTAAAATATGGAAAAAAAAATTTCCCATCTTTTGTAAACAATTGCTTAATTGATCCTTTTATAGAATTAACTTAATTGCACAAGAATAGATTTTATTCTTAAGAGTATCATTAAAAAATAAATTTAAACTTAGAAAGTTAAAAAAGTGGTACAGGATAAGGGTTTAAAAAGTTAGCCCCCGGACTAAAAAATCTTTGGTTCTCTAAAATCTTTTTTTTTTTTTCTTAAATCGGTTTTCCAATAAACTAGTGGCCAAGTTAAAATCGATTTACCCAATTGATTTAACTTAACCCATTTTTTTCCAACCTTAGCCAGGTGGCTACTCCAATTATTTTTTAAAACATGTTTAAAACCTAGATTTTCCTTAATTCTTAATTGACGACTGATATTAAATATATAGAGTTTAATATTGATTAGATTAAGAAAAATTAATAAAATTTGGGAAAAAATCAAGCTTAGCAGCACGATTATGAGATTGAGAGGAGATTAGTTGTGTAAATTCCAACATGTGTTAATAGGGTTGTGAACTATTGGTGAACGGGTTTTTACAACTATAAGACCGAAAGAAGATGAGAAGTAGAGATCTCATTGGATCTATACTATTTTATGTAATTCTAATGAATTAGGATAGGTTACATGATCAAAAGGAGATCGACCCCTTAATTTCTAAAATTTGAGCACTTAATTTGTGACAAGAATTAAGTGTTTAGTTGATTGTCAAAAAATGAGACTAAGAGGAGATTTTTCACTACATAAATGAGTGAGATGGCTTATCCAAGATTGAACTCAAGTGAATTTCATCAAAACCTATTTAAAAACCATACTCGATATCCTAATGGCATAATCTCACTACTACACTGAAAGCATGTCATAAGTCCACATCTTTATATTTATGCTAGTTGTTATTTTGGCTTACATATTTACTTTTATTTGCACTTCATCACTCCCTATTTGATTTGCCTATATTAGAGTAGCAAGTTAAAGTTTGGTACTTAGACGATCTCTTCGAGGAAATGACTTAGTGAATACTTACCAGTTTTATTATTATATCCGATCTGACACACTGGTTGATTAGCATAACATGTTTTCAAAATCCATTATTTTTATTAATGTTTCATGTTGTTGTTATCAAAGGTAGAAATGAAAGGAAATCTAAGGAAAAAAGAGGAAATAACATGTTTGGCAATTTAAGTAGGAAGTGGAAATGGGTAGAAAAAAAAATGAAATAAGTTCAAACATTTCCACTTTTGGGTCCACTTCTTTTTCTCTCCAATTTTGAAGAAAAATGGGTAGAGATTGGTAGAGATAATGGTAAATTAGATAAATGTCCTTTATTACATAGTTTATCAAAATAAAAATGGGGACGGTTTTGTTTTATATAAACTTAATTTCTATTCATTTCCACTTCTAAAACAACAAAAGAAATAGAAATCTTTCTATCTATTTCGTTCTATTTCCTTCATATGTTAGCAAAGCTTAGGTCTAATTCTCCTTATGTGAGATAACCTTCGTATCTTTCTATGATGTTTATGACCTTGGGGTCTATTGGTTCCGATAATGCTTGTTGATCTTTAAAGAAAATGTTATAGATTCTGTTTTGAAAAATTAAAAAATAATCATTTGGTTCTTCTGAATATGAGCTAACTGATATCCTATCCAATTTTTAATTTGTTCTACCAAAGGCTTCCTATAAGAATGATCTATGAGTATTTGATATTGATTTTTTCTAAATCCTAAACTATATTCAGCATCTACATAGATGGTGTGGTATGAGGATCTTACATCATATCTGAACCATTTTAGAGGAATTAAGTTGAATGTCATTTTTATTTGGATCACTCTTTCTCCTTCTGAATAATCATAATATAATACAATCGTTTTTGCCACTTCCTTGATTATGAACCGAAGTCTAAATGCTATAATTGATCAAGCATACCCTTAACTGTGCTTATTAATCCATAATCCAACAATGTCTACTTTGTAAACTAGTAATCTTCTACAAATGTAATAAGAAAAATTTTCAATTCTATATCAAATTTATAGATACAAAATTACACTTCATTCTTTTCATTTCTAAATATGTAGGGATAAATTTTTTTGTCAATAGTTTTTTATGCATAGAATTGTAGGACAAGAAATGGTTCTAAAAAATTCCTTTATGCTAAACTACTAATATACTATCTACATTTCAATGGTAATATATTTACATATGGATGTCTTCTTAAGAAAATGTATGTATATGTTTTTCAAATAAAATATCTTTATCTTCTCTATGCTTTACGTAATGTCTAAGGAATGCTCGTGCAAATGTTGTCCAATTGTCTAAAGTTGATTCTTTTCTTTCTATTAGTAGAATTTTATTTTCTATTTGATGTTTATATTCACTCACTAATTTTGGATCTACCACAAAATATTCATTTTTAAGGAATTCACCCATCTTTTGTAATTGGACCATATAATCTTGAATTAGAGGAGTTACTTGAAACCACTCTTTTTAAATTACTAGAGTGAATCCCTTCATAACTTATAACACCTCGAGTTTTTCAAGTTAATTCAATAACCCTAGGATTCGAGCCTTTAAATTTAGGATATCGGGCTATGTTATCCTTTTTATTTTAAACTTCACAGCAAGGTTAGAAAAATTAAATGAAATAATTTAAATAAAGTCAATTTCTCAAAATAAGCTATATAAAAATATTAATTTAATAAAAACATCAATTTATCGATAAAGCTAATAAATATCGAAAACGTGAAATATGAGCTTTTAGATATAGTGAAATATTAGAGATAAGTTAATTAACTTTTTAAAATAATAGATGAAGTTGAATTATATATAATATACATGTATTTACATGTGATATGCATTATATGTATTAAATATATACATATAATAATAATAAATTATTAAAATATGGTAAAATAATATAAAATAATGGAAAATTAATAAAAAAAAAAGAGTGGATGAGTCATGATGTGGCAACCTAAGATTAATTGGAAAACATGAGTCAACACTTGATTAATTAAAGAATGATACATGTCACCTAGGAAAATGGAAAATTGACTTGTGGCATACAAATGTCCAATTTCTATTAAATTAAGCAAACTTAAAAAATTATAAATAGAACCCAAACCCTCAATTTCAATATTTAGGAACTCTGAAAATAAAAGAAAACAATTTAGAAAAATTAGGAAAAAGTAAAAATAAAAATAAAACAAAATATAAGGGCAAATTAGGTTTAGGGTGATTCAATAGACTATCCACAACCCGACTTGGTGTGGCTTGCAGGTCTAATAGAAGGTGGTTAGAGAAAATATCAAATGTTATCAATTAATTATGAAAATTGGTTTCCTAAGGTTATTTTAGGTATAGATTAATGTAGTAATTTTATTTTAATTAAATAATTAGTAAAAATATGGGTTCCTTAAGAAAATGCCTTGTTTGACCAAAAATTAAACTAATTTTTATAAATATTAGATGATGTAGTTTCAAGCTCAATTTTTGTATATAATACACCTAATATATATATTTAATTAATTTTCAAAATTAAGTATGTTTACTATTTTTTTATAATTATTTTGAATAAAATTGTCGGTTTTACCGAATTATTGAAATAATTAGTTTTTGATGAAATTAATAAATGAGCCCTACATGTTTTGACTTTTGGAAGTTTATAATAATGTTTGTAACACTTAGTTTTTATCTCACACATAAATTTGTTTATTTTCCCAAATTTTCTATTATTTCGAACAAAAGTTGCTATTTTTGTTAAAATAAATAATAGCTAGTTTAGTGTAATTTTGTGAGTCTATAGGATTTTTTGTGAAATTAATCAGGCTTGTATACTATTTATTGTGTTTTTTCCTAATAAATATCTATATATTGGCTTAATACGTAATATAATAATTAGTACTATTAAAATACTTGTCGAATTCATGTAAAATGAACATATTAAGGTATATTAAAGGTTATTGGATAAGTTTGGAAAGTATGATTTTTAGGGTTTAGTTTAGTATTAAAGCTTAATCGGGTCAATTATGGAGTTACGATAACGTGGTTGAGTCGTAGTAAGAAAGGGGTATTTTTGGACTTTATAATATTGATAAACTTCATTCTTAAGATATCTTAATAGTACTTAAAAAAACGATTGTAACAATATAAAGTTTACTGAAATGGGATAGGGAATGACTAAGATATGGTCAAGTGAAGTTCAAAGACACAGTAGGGAGAGTTTATGAGAATTTAGATTTGACTAGTACTTGACTTAGAAATTGTGTTTTCATAGGTGTAATAAATAAGAAAGGACCACATCACAAAATATAGGATATTGCGCTATTGCTAAGCTTAGGTAAGTAGATCTAACCCATACTTAGAGTAGATATATTGCTATTAATAACACTGTATGTTATTTTATGCTGTATTGATTGAATATAGATATATCTTAGGTGAATTGATATTTTACTATAGTGGATGCTGATGTGGTGATTTTGAATGACAGCAACTGTATCTTAGTTAAATTGTTATGCTACTATGTTGGGTGATAATTTGTGCTTACGAAAGATTGTACTAACTAGGAAAGTTGGGTGATTACTAACTCAATCTTATAGGTATTCACTTAAGTGAACCCTACATGAGATATTAGAATTTAGAATTCGAAAACTAGAATCCTGCTAGGGAGAATTCGAAAACTAGAATCAGATCACTAAGTTGAATTAAATTGAAAGACTGGTTATGCTTAGTAATATACTTGAGTTGTTATTGCATATCATGACATGGTATGGCATGGCATAAAAAGGACCTACGAGTCAAAAATTTTAGAATAAGACTTTCAAGTGATCATAGAAAAAGCATGGCTTTATGAATTTAGTTTTTAGAAGCATATAGATTGCATTGCCTGAACATTGTAACTATTTTGATAGTCAGATTTGGTAGATTATAGTGTGTAGTCTAAGTTGGCCTTATTACCTCTTTCATTTGGTGAACTAGAGTGTGTAGTCTAATTTTATAAAACAAAGTTGGGGGTCTTACTCCTAAGCAACTCCTTTTTACCCTTTTTGATAATAATAAACTACAGTGTGTAGTTCGATTTAATGGGGGTCCTACTCTAAGCAACTCTTTGTTGCCCGTAGGTTCGTGGATGTTGTATCTAGATGCTAAGCTATGTCGACTAATTGGATGAAAACTGGAGGGCATAAGATATCGATACCGATGCATGCTATGTACATTAGCATAGCATACTACATTGCTAGCAATAAATGCTTTGTTGGGCTAATGCATATATGAAGTTAAACCTACGAATTATGATTGAAATGTTTTAGTTGTGATATGTGATATTGTCTTTATTGTATTATTTATTATCCACTCTCACTTAACCTTAATAACTAAGGTGATAAAATGTTTTATCCTTAAGTTAACATTGTTGTGAAGGGCCCAACACTAGGGGGACTGTATATTGAGAGCATGAGTCGAAGTTAACGAATTTTGTATGGAACTTATACTAAGTTAGAAATCCTATTATTGTGAAGATGACAAAAGAAAAAGCTTATTTATGTTTTGATGTAAATATTATGCTGTACAAATAAGTTGTAACCGAATATCTAGCTAAACTCCAATGTAGTAACCCCTTTATCATATAAACAAAGTTGTTTTCTGATGAATGAGTAGGTTATGTTAAGTTTTCAATAGGTATTCCTGCATGATGGTGTATTCCGTGCTAAGCTGGGATGTAATATAACCGGATAACAATCAAATTTCTACTTTGTGCAAAATGTATACCTTGTTGTTTAGGAGAAAATTCATTATTTATTTTTGCAAAATAGCTTGATAAGGCAATACAAACTTCTTTATTCTTATCTATAGATTGAAATCTCCAAACGGCATGAATGAGTACCTTTTAGGCTTGATCTACATCGATGTTGTTTGATTGCTTAAATTCTAAAGATGAATCTTTTGGATAGATTAGGAATTCTATTCCATTAAAGTTCATCATGGGCAATGTATTGTTATTACTATTACTAGGCTATAAATTTCTTAAGCCTTGTTGGTGGCTTGTAGGCTTGAAGGTTGTCAACCTTTATCTATTTGTTGTATCCATTTGTCTATTAAGTATTGGAATTTCCCTTAAGCATTGACCCATTGGACTCGGTAAGGCTTGCTTGTTGTTGTATTTCTCCATGATAATTATACATGCTCAAAACATTAGCTAAGTTATTGTCTTTACCGTTTATATATTCTATTTCTACTTTGTATCCATTATTGATTAAAATGTTTATGAACTTAATCCATCTCCTTTAGGACATACTTTTATCATTCTTATTTTTATAAAATTTTACAAGGGCTTCACAATCTGTCCTCGCTAAAATTTCAACTTTATTAATAAAAAATAGTCTAAAACTGTTTTGTCCATATATAGCAATAAGAATTTATATATCTATTCTAGTTAATCCTTTGTCTTTAAATGTATCACTATTATATCTAGAAACTCTTTGTTCATTTTTTGGAGTATATCTATGAGGTTTTCTTTTTAGAACTGCACCTTATCCATTTTCACAACTATCTGTTTTTACAATTAAATAATCATTATCTAACAGTGGTCTCAAGTTTGGTAAGGTTTTTACTAGTTCTTTTACCTCTAACTATTTAGCTATGTTTTCTAACAATGAATGCTGGACTTTTGTGAGGATTATTAGATCTTCTAATTGCTTCTAACTTTAATAATTCTTCGATATGTATCTCAAATTCCTTCATGTCTAAATTATCACATTTTATTTTCTTTGATCTTATTTCTAAAGTTAGATTGAGAATATCTAATTTACAATACATTTTATTCCTATTCCCTAGTTTTATGGGATTTTCTCTTATAACTTCTTCATTTTCTAATTTACAAATTTTATTGTCTATCTTTCTTATCCCTATTTCTATGAAATTATAGATCTTCCTATACTTTAAACAGTCATTTGTTAATTCTCAATTTTTGTAAACTTCTATTATTTATTCATATAATTATTCTTCTATCTCTATATTTCCTTTTTCTTCTTCTACCTTCTTAGCTACTATTTTTATCTTACATCTATCCTATATATTACATTCATATTTTGCTTTTAGAATAAGTATTGCAAGAGAAGCTAAAAGTATCAATCATTGTGTATTTAAACTAAATCTATAATTATCGTTAAATAAAAATTGTAATCCTATTATGCATATGTGTCTACGGTGTTTCATGTCCTTTACATATGTTCTAGAACAATTTAGATCATTTGTCTACCCTTTTTTGTTTCTAAAGCTATCTTATGTTTAATTAATATTTCACGATATTAGTGTAATCCTCTATCCATTTGTTATGTATATACACATTCATTTTTCGTTAATTTTTTAATCAAGTGTTTAGGAATTTGTTTATTTATATAATTACTGGATGCTTTAGTGTCTATTAATACTTGTGTTTCAAGAATAAAATATCCTATAATGAATCTTACATATATCTTTACATTTGTTATTAGTGATCTTAAGTTGTTATTTACCTTTTTTCTAAAATATGTTTCTACTGTGTTTAAATAGCTATTTTTTAAAACTTATCTTCTATTATTATTATTATTCCTTTCCTTATCCTTTGTCTAGATTTTAGTTTTGTGTTTTCTCCCAAGTCTAAGTTTTCTTTTATTCTTTCTACTCTTTCTTCTAATTTTAATATTCTCCTTTCTATTAAATCATTACCATCCTCTTTTTCGAAAACCTTTGTTTTAAACTTTATTATTTCTTCTTGATTATCTAAACAAATCTTACAAGTTTCAATTAAGCAATAATTACACTAGTACCTAAATTTTAACTAAGGATATCTATTACAAAATTTACAAGTTGATCTCAAACCTTACATGATTACATCTTATTTTACCATCTAAGAATTCTTGAAAGTTTATATTATCTAAATATTTCTTTTACCTCATTTATTTCCTATAATGTGTCTATTACTCTTTCTGTTCCTAGTATTTCTTGGACAAAATAATCATTTTCTTTATTATTGTCAATTTCTTCTATATCTTCAATGCTAACTATATTATATATGATCTCAATACTATCCATAAATTCATCTACTTCCAGTAGATCTTCTTCTACACAATTAATTAATATGGCATACTTATCATGAATATTATGACGTTTATCATAACCTCTAGCTATGTCATTTTTTACAAACAAAACATGTTAATGTATTTTTATAATTTTTATCTTTATTATATTTTCTTACATATTTTTCTTTATTTAGATAAGGTTTCCTTACTCTACTTCTTAGATAATACTTCTTTATATGTCTCTATCGTCTAGGCCTATATTGTCTCCCTCTTGAATTTCTACTTTCTCTATCTCCATATTTTTAGGATATGTATATATTTTCCTAAAAACTATATTTTCCTTTTAATTGTCTTGTTATTTGTAAGTTAGTACATTATTCTACTAATTTTTGTAAAATAAATTGTACTCTTATGCTTAGGTTGTTTAATTCTATAGGTAATGCTAATTCTCTTCATTTTTTAAATTCTTCATAATTTTTTTTCATAATGGTCATGGTAATTTTAGAAATAATTTATCTCTTATATTTGTTTCATAATAACCACCAACTACATTGGAGAGTTAAAAGAAATCGTTCAAAAACATTTTCACATTTCTCCTGCCTTTTAATTGTAATTGTTCTAAAATTCTCATTGCATTCATTTGTACTTGTAGATTATTACCAACATTTGGATGTGTACTCATTATCAACATATTATTACCAATATTTGGATGTGTACTCATTACTAACATAGTTATCTTATTTGTAAATTATAAGGATTAGTACCTAATTGTAATTTTGCTTGAAAGGAAATCTTTTTTTATAACTTTCCCATAATGCTCTAGTGCTCTCTCTTGAGAATTTTTCAAAGAAATTGTATATTGCTATGGCATTATTGCCAACATTACTATTTTCCCATTCTTTGTTTACTAATTGAGTTCAAATACTTAGTACTTATGGCTAGAGTTAAGGATCATGGGTTACTAGATTAAGTATCATTCCATTATCTACTAAATTTCTTTTATCAAATGTTCCTAAAGGCATAAGTTTTCTTAAGCTTTTGTATCCTCTTTCAGGTTTTCTATAATATATATAAAGAGTTCTACTTAGTTGTCCTATATAATTTTCTAATCTTTTGTTAAATATTGGTATGTTATTTATGCTACTAGAGGTTGAATCATTCATGAGTTTTAGGGGTTCTCTATTATATATGTGTTTTGATGTGATCAATTCATAGTTCTCTTACTATGTCTTTTAAGGCTTTTGGTTTTTGGGAATCTACAAAATAATTATCTAGAAAAGTTTCCATAATTTGTTCATCTTCTTTCTCTATAATATGTTTACTTTCTTGTTTTATCTTTTAATTGAATATTGTATCTTTCTACTATTTTTAAATTTTTTGGATTGTTTAAGTCACTTTTTTTATGTATGTCTTTCCTCCTAGATCACACTTATTTTGTGCAAAATAGTAATTTTTTCTTCTCCTAAATATCCTCTATTTTCTAATTCTTTTGTCACTTTTATTTTTTAAGTTATTATTTATTGATTTTTCTTCTTTTGATATTGTTTTATCTTTATAATCTATAAATCTTAATCTGTAAGATTCATTAGGCTTTCTATACATTATACTATCTTTGAGAAATCTACTGGTATTAGGGTTTTTTTAAATGTTTAGATATGTTCTATTTAATTCCTTTTAAATCTATACTTTCTATCTTCATACCTTGGATAAATCTAACTCCTTTACTAGGGGAGAAGACTTAAGTTTATAGACATTTTAATCAATAGTAGATACAAAGTAAAATTAAACATATAGAAGATAAAGACAACAACTTAGCTGATGTTTTGAGCAGCTCTACTTATCATGAAGAATTACAACAATAAGCAAATACTATCAAATCAAATCTAATGAGTCAAAACTCAATGGCAATTCCAGTACTCAATAGACAGATGGACACAATAAATAGATAAGTTTTGACAACCTTCAAAGCCATAAGCCACCAATAGGAGTTGACAAATTTAAGGCCTAGTAGTGGTAGTAATAATAATAGTAATAATAATAATATAAATATATTTTCAAGGATGAACTTTGATGGAATAGAATTCCTAATCCATTCAAAAGGTTAATCTTTATAATTTAAGTAAATCAAACAACATCGATGTGGATTAGGTCCAAAAGGTACTTATCGATGCTGTTTGGAAACTTCGGTGCACGAACATGAATAAACTCAAAGTCTATATGGTCTTATTAAGTTATTTTATAAAAATAAATAATGAATTTTCTTCCAAACAACAAGGTACATATTTTGCTAAAATAAATAATGAATTTTCCACTCATTTTTTTTTTTATCCTTTACTCATTTGTATCAATTTCTCTTCTATAAAAAATAACCAAATAGTGTGTTAGAAACCTGGACTTCGTTCATATAATCCTTAAAGAGTTTTTCTGAACGTAGTTGAAACCGTGAGAACTTTTGTTTTCTTTGTTTTCCTTTTTCAAATTAACCTATACATATTTGATAATAATATAAATAAAAAGAGGTCATTAAATATCAAGACCAAGGGCACTAACGCCATGCCCGGTTTTCGTTTCCCACCCGCTCAGCGGCCAGCAGCAATCGTTTCACATTTCACTACCACTAATAGTAAAAAACGGATATATAAATATAACTGAAAAAAAAAAAAAATTTTCCATTTCGCTAAACCTCGTTAAAACCCTGTGCTAATTAGTCTCTTCTTCTCCATGAGCAAAAAGCTACTGCGAAGCTAGGAAGCACCATACGCAGAAATGCTTCTCTCTCGCCTCCGAAATCCCAAACCCATTTCAGCTTCTCGAATTTCAAGTAAAACCCACTTCTTGAAATCCCTCATTTTTTTTATTAATCTACCTGTTTGCTTTTTGTATTTTCATGGAAATTTCTCGACTTTTGGTGGCATACCTGTGTGTTTTCTTTACAGAATTGATCATACCAACAAGACGATTTTGTCATTCTTCATCTACTTCGGAACAGCAGTTGAGGGCAGTAGAGGAAGAAGGAAAAAACAAAAATAAGTGAGGTTTCTCGAAAGCTTCATATACATGGGTTAATTTGTTGTTTTCTTACTCCTCTTTACATCAAAAATATGATATTGTTGTCGTTATGTTTCTTTGTTGCTGGTGTGTGTGTTTGGTTCGGAGAAGTTCATGCCTGGCTTCGTTTATTTCGTGGAAAGGAGAGAGCTTTGGTTATTTATGTTGGACTAGATGAAGCTATCTCTAAGGTCTATGGCACTTTCACTGCAGAGCAATAGTAAATTCGATTTCAGGCATTCTATTCTTGTAAAACACAGATGCCTTAATTTGAGGTTGTAAGGGTGGTTATCTAATCTATGGGCATGCAGGATTTCAATAAAGGGCCGAAACTGAAGGAGAAAAGGAAAAAGAAAAATGGAAAAATATTTCCACATAACGACAAAATATGTTGGGCTGCTTCTTATTGTGGGAGCAGCAGGGCTTGCCAACCATCCGTAATTCTAAGTCAATGTAGTAATGTAGATGTAGAGACCTAATATTATCTAACCAACTCAGATAATTTGCTTTGTACTTGCATAGAGCTCTCAGAATTTATTGTGAAGGATGCATATTTTGATCAGGTTTTCTCTGAAGTGTTATTTTGTATTGTTGAAGTGAAGAAGTACATGGGTATTCTATGCAACTGTAAAAGTCAACAAAGTTTATAATGAAAGATCTATTGGAAATAATGGGTAATACACCCCAAAAAATATTTATTAGGTGAGGACAGATGTTCTGTATTGTCATTACACGGCTTCATCAACCCATAACTTGAAAATATGTATTTACCTCTCCAACCATCATCAAACCCCCTTAAACTGTCCTAAAAGGGCAATGGGTAGCTACCGTTTTGGGGCTCTAATGATGGTTGAGAATGGAATTATATGTCTTCAAAAGTTATATGGTGGTGGAGGCATGTATTGGTAATTAAAGAGGAGTCCCCACATTGGGACCTGTAGTTTGGGGTAGGGTGGTGGGGTGAGGTTGTTTGGGTTGTGCTAATGCCAATAGATAACACATGTGATAAGGCTAGGAGATGGCATTGCTTAAGCAAAAACTTCAAATTGGCCATGGTAAGAATAAAAGTAAACAAGACGTGAATTTTATGCTTGTTATAATGCTGTGGGCCTCATTCTTGACAGTCATTAATTATGGACTTTTCTAGTTTATCAACAGTGAAGCAAATTTGAGTCAAAAGCAACTTTGCTTTATTTTTCCACAGCTACTTCAATATATTCTTCAGTTGCACTGGGACATTATGCTTTATTCCACATGGTAAGTTCTTTAAATATGTACAACAACAACTTGTACTGAAGGAGGAAAGAAAAGAAAAAAAATAAAAAATGTAACAGCAACAGCATCTCAAGCCTTATTCCCTCCCACTAGGTGGATTTGGCTATTGTTTTACTGAGTAGTGATAGAAGATAATTTAACCAAAGTAAGTGAGAAGATATAACTAAGTAATAATTGGTATAGATATGTAATTTTTGGTGCATGTGCCTGGCATAATCCAGGCAGGCGGTTGTTGTGTTTGCTTATCTTTCATGTGATGTTGCCTTTTTATTTGTGGACTTGGAAAATAGTCCAATTTACTTTCCATCCTTCTGATTGTCAACATACTGCTATGTTATTGCCAGATCAGATACTCCAACAGGGTTTTCAGATGGCATGGGTATAAAGACAGAACTGGCTGGATCATGGCGTCAAGCTATATTTGCCAAAATGAAAGGATTGCTTGGTGTTGAAAGAAGGAATGCTAAAGTTAATAGTACTACATTAGAGAACTCTACTTGTCATATCAGTCAACAGGAAGTCGATAATGATTTAAGAGAAAGTAGGTGTCAATCATCAAAAACTGAGAATTCTAACCACAGCAACTTGGAGGAGAAAATTTCAGCTGCTTCAAGATTCTATTTGACAGGAAAGCAGTCTTCTTTGGACTTGAAAGGACTAAATGCTTCCAGTGTTATTGCTAGATGTGGTGACAAAGATCATTTTGAGCCAAATGCTGCAGAAGAGCAACCATCTGGAGCTGCTGCATGTGGTGAAAAAAATTATTTTGAACAAAATGCGGAGGAAGAACAACCATCCAGAGCTGAAAACTTACTATGCTTTGAACGAAAGCTTGCTAAAGCTTCTATAGCATCATCAGATAGTGCTATAGACAGTGTAAAACCGATGAAAACTGCAAATCACATGATAAGTACACATTCAACACAACCTTCAGATGCAGCATTTGAAATTGGTGAATTACCAACATCTGCTACTAGTGCAGGTAAAATGAAGGGATTACAGGACCTGTTCACTGAGAGAAATGATGAACAGTCTCAAAAAATGGGCTTCTCAAAGAGCGATGCTCTATCTCCAGACATAAAAATTGTGCCTGCTCTTGGCAAGGCAAAAGGTAATGGAATAAAGAACTTGATTGACAGCATTAAGAAGCTGCCACTGTCAAAAGGCCCTTCCATCATTACTTCTAAGGATGTTGGCCTCTTTGACATGAGTTATAGCCTTAGCAATGGGGGATCCACTGAAAGCATCCAAAACCCCTCTGCTGATGAGCAACCAATTAAGCAGAAATACTATGTAACAGACAGAAACGAAAAGTCTTATGGGGCAGAAGCTGTTGAAAAAAGCCTCCATTCAACCACTGACATGATATTTACAGGGATGTCCAGACAGGACAACTTACTTATCAGATTTTTGGACAAGAATATGAATGAAGATTCTTTCTTTTCTAAACTTGATGATTGTGAGCTAGTTGCCATATTTCCTCTATTCAAAGGATCCAGGTTCAAGGATATCTGCTTGCAATTTAAGGTTGTTCATATTAGTCTTATCATATATGGATATTGGCACAGTTTCATCAAACTTGAGCACATCATGAGTAGGAAAATGTTATATGCGGGAAGCTGAGTAGTGTAAGCATTTGTATTGCCTCAATCTATTTGAATAAAACATCTGGTTCTTACACAAGGAAAAACGCTATTAATGTTTGTGGAGTAGGGAATGTTGCTATGGCATGAAATGCTGTACAATAACACATCTACCTATGATGCAGACAAAGGAGGGCCTGCAGAAAGCTATGAGAAAAATGACCTGGGTATTTGCTTCAGATGCCTTTGTTGATCAAACTTTCTTTGAAGGTCCATGTAATAAAATTTCAGTTCCCAGTGCCATTGATGATCCTGATATTCCTGATGAACTACTGAAGAATCCTACCCGAACAGTAAAGATAAAAGAATTGACTCCTGATGTAACCTTACGTCAACTGAAAGAAGCCCTAACCTCATGCACAAGCAGCATAACTAGCCTTTTCCTAGGTACTTCAAGTTCGGTTGCTTTTGCAGAGTTCAAGGTGAGAAGCCGCCTCATATAATAATTCTGCATAGAGGAAAACTACAGCTTTATAACTGTCAAAATAAAAATATAAATGCAGATAGTACTCTCTAAGTTTAAACTTTTAGATCAATCTTTTTATGTATTTAATATTTGACAAGTTAGCAGAGCAGGTGCTTTGAATTACAATTACTATGCCATTAAGATTTTATAAACAATTTCCCTAGGGAACTTTACAAGGGGAAACTTTACAAATTCTATGACATTGTTATTGTTTTGTAATACATCAATTTTTTAAGCTTTAGATAAGTTGATTAAGGATCTAAAATTTAATGGACACGTGTTTGTCTGTTATCAATTAGTATTGTTTTTATATCAGAATTCAAGTTTTGGATTTTCAGTAATTTCTCTTGTACATAACCCTCAGAGTTGCCTCATAATTTGCTCTTCCCCGTTGCTTGCAAGTGAAGTTAATGATGCTTTAATTCTTGTTTTGCTTGACAGACAGAAGATGCCAAAGAGAAGACAATTGAAAAATATGCCATTTCTGTGGCAGGAAAGCAGCTACCTGTCTTCAGAATTGATGCACCACTAACAACTGTGGTCAGAATTACAAACTTTAACCAAAATTCAATTGGCAATCTAGTCTCGACTTGCAGAATCCATGGAGAAGTTAAGAAAGTGCAGCAAAAGAGTTCTTATGCTGTTGATGTTCGATTTAAGTTGTCAGAATGGCCAAAAATGTTGAATATTGTGAATAGGTAATTTGTTAAGTGTTTGGAAATAATGGATCCTCTTTTCCTTATTATATAAACGTGCTGCTTCATATTTATGGCAGTTTAAATGGGTTGGTAGTAGACGGAAAGCAATGGGTAGCAGTACCTTCTCCATTTATCCCACCAGAAGTCCTCCATGTTCTCTGGGGCCATCCAGAAGGAAGAAAGCATGTGAAGACCGTTTTGTACAGGCTTCTGCAAAACCTAGAGGGATCAGATGCAGCTGAATTAGCTGATGCTGTAGCCAGAGTTTATGGAGATAGATGCTGAGGAAGTGCAACTCCAAATTTTGATCTCTTGTAGTGTAAAATTAATCACAAGATTATATATTCCATTTGAATTTGCTCAATTACGTTACCACATTTCTTTGAGAATACGGCGTTGCAATCACAGAACATATCATTTTGCAGTCATTTCTTATTCAACTGCTGGTGGTGTCATCTAAAATGAGAAACATAATGTATGTGCCTGGGAGGTACAGTATAGCTCTAGTGCCGGGTTCTTTGTGCGCAAAACGCTTTGAAGTCAACGAGATAGATAAAAGATCATGGGCTCGACTTGGGATAAGGATATCACACCTCTTAAATTAAACTGTGATTATTTTGTAGATTGATATTATGCACAATCAAAGAAATAATTGATGATTAATGAAAAGCCGATCTCACACATGGTTTTCAATTAATATGTATTCGTCTTAATCTATGAGATTAATATGAACAAAGATTTTGAGAAAAGTCTCTTATAGGTTTCTAATGTTAAAATAATTCAAAAATAATGCTCAGAATACAAGTAAAGTGTTTAAAGGATAAACGGGTAATAGCCTGTCTATCCTGCGCAAGGGAATTCTATTAGCTACCACGACTTCATCGGAATATCTTGTAGGAGATCGAATGAATTCTTATTCGGAGGCATTTCTTTGTTCATTATTTCCCCGCAGATAGCATAGGGCGATTCTTCATATGTCTATCTTGTTTAGGGGTGAGCAGATTAAATTAGTGCAGTTTTCCCTTCAAACCACAAAAATATGATTTAGTTTTTTTTTTTATACTTTAAATCAAATTGGATGGTTCATATTAGGAATTTTTTAAATCATAAAATTTAAATTATGGTAGTAAAAATTCAATGTATATGCATTTTAATCAATGTAAACTAAAAGTTCTTTTAAGTGTTATATCATAATAAAATAAATTCTTTAGATGCAAGTAAAATATTATTATATTTTTATAAAATGATTTGGTTCAGTCTTAGAAATTTGTTTGGTTTATCATTCCAAACCAATAACAAATTAATGGTTTAGTTCAATTTAGAATTTGTCTAAACCAAACTGCACAAAAAAAAAAAAAAAAAGAATCATATTTTCAATTTGATTTTGCTCGATTTAGTCAATTTTTTTTTTCTTTTTTTGTTCCCATCTCTAATTTTGTTTCTCGTTTGATGAAGTGTGTTACAAGTTTTTGTGAATATTATATTTTAGGCCTGGTGAAGATTCGCTATCGAATCTAAATGTTGGATCATATACAAATAAGGATCATGAACAGAGTGTGTGCTACAAATCCAAAACTAATAAATAACCTCATTTTCCCTTCTATCACTTTTGCATTCCTAACTCCGAATTGAGCATTTCTCCCTTTCTTAGGGCCCATAGCCATATACATAAGACCACTTGCTATGATAATCCTTTTGGGATGCACGTATTTTGAAAGTCATCATATATTATTATACTGCCATGACCTCTTTAATGCAAAATTAGGGGCATTTATGAGGACTACGTCACAAATAACCATATCAGAGTATGTCCTCGCATAGAAAAAGGAGCTTGTACCTATTTGATGACATACACAATTCCCTTATCATTAACCATTGCAGATTATATGGCTTTAGAGGTACTGAGGTCTTCAATCCCTGTTTCACCATTATAGTAATAGAAAAAACATTACTGCAATTATTTCCATCTATAATAAAAATAAATCTTTTACCTTACCGCCAAGCATCTGATATGAAATAAGTTTTCTGACTGCTCGTTTTCCGGTAGAAGTCATTAAGTTCATTTTATCACTAATGGTGAAGTCCCTTTTAGTCTTCATTTGATCTTTTACTCCATCGATTTCTTTACTCCAACCTGCGTCCCTTACTATGTTTAGTTTGTCCTCATCTTCACTCACTATCTACATTAGTCACATCATAACTCCTGTAGCAACCATCACATTTTGCTTTAGACGTTAGGATGCCAGTTATCCATTCCAATCACTTGAACGTTTCACTTCATCACTCCTTTGAGATTGCCTCTACTCTTTTCTCCATCATGTCGGTCACAAAAGTATCTCTATTCCTACTACCTGTTTTTTTTGTCTCTCCACGTTCTCTCTTTAATTATCTTTCACCCCACATTCTCTCTTCGGCATCTTTATCATTTCTACGCTCCTTCACAACTCAAGTTATGTTAGCAACAACAAGCCTCCATTGATAATGAGATGACCTAAGGTTACTGTTTGTGTCTAACAAGCCTCTACTGATTATGAGATGACCTACGGTTATTGTGTCTATATTACCTCTTTACTCTAATAGCCATTTTGATCACATGTTTTAACATGTTATATTGTCGCATTTCCATCGCATCGAATATTGCAAATTTCAACCCACAAATGAAGCAATTGTTTGTTCTTAAGGCTTTGTAACTTCATATTTGATGTATGCTATCTCAAGCTCCATAACATAATCTTCCATATCGCGCTATCACAAAGTCTAGAGTGAAGGAACAACTCTTGTTTATAGTTGTGATATCATCATTTTTCTAAACTACTAGATTCATGAATTCTAGGAAACGTTCCCTAATTTAGTTCAAATTTTACAATAATACTACAAAAGTAAAATGAAGTGAACAAATACAAATCATTTATCAAAATGAAATTATAAAAACCTCTCTTTTAGCCAAAAGGTAGATTATTGATTTACAATATATAACAAGATATTAGAAATAAATTATTTCACTTGTATAATCGATAATTTTGAGTAAAAATAAGTGTTGCTTTTCTACTATATACACAAAGTAAATAATAAGATATAGACATATATAATGATAATTACTAATTATAAGTATATACCTCGAAGATGCAATATTTGCAAATAAATTGAATTGAGAATATCTTATAACTACTTGAAAGCCTACAAATCAATTGAGAAATAATCAAAGGGCATGAGTCTTTTATTTAAATTTGTGAAGTAAAGGTATCTAGCATTATAAAAACAAAGTGACACCTAAATAAGACCAATCCAAGACAACTAATTGTTTAAGGCAAGGGACAAAATGAAGTGTTAATAATATGTCAACCTTAGGGGTGGTAAAAATGTTTACAAAATTGAACCAATTCGTAAATCGAGTCAAACCAAATCGAAACTTTCTATTAGGTCCTTGAGTTCGGTTTCTAGTGGCCAATAATGTTTAGAGGTGCCTAGAAATTTGTCGAGTTGTGTGATAGATGTCAAAGTGAAGGAAACATATCTAAGAGGAATGAAATGCTACAAAACCCAATATTGATTTATGAAGTTTTCGATATTTAGGGAATTGACTTCATATGAATATTTTTGAATTCAAACAGAAACAAATACATCCTAGTAACGGTGGATTACATATCTAAATAAGTGGAAGCTTAAGCTCTATCAATGGCACTAGGGTGGTGAAATGATTCCTAAAAAGATTGTTTTCCTAATGCTCCTAAAGCACTTATTAGTGATAGAGGAACCTATTTTTTGCAATGTCCAATTAGAAAAAGTGTTGAAGCAATATGGAGTTACACATCGGATTGCAATTCCATACCATCCTTAAACTAATGGACAAGTTGAAGTTGCAAATAGGACCTCAAACAAATTTTGGAAGAGATGGTTAAGCACAATTGAAGAGATTGGTCTAAAAAGCTCAATGAAACTCTCTGGATATATCAAACTTGTCACGACCCGAAGGGGTTAGTCGTGATAGTCGCCGTATACCGTATAAAGGATTGCAAATTGAATTTTCTTACAATTAACGACCTTTTTATACGATACATAAGGCTACAGCTACCACTAACTACCAAGAGTGCGCAAGCTTAAGCAATATTATTTTATGATAAATAATAATATTATAAAAACATAACACATAGTCCATTTACATAAAAGTTTACAGATACAAAGTCTGAAATGTGTCTAAATTCTAACTAGAATAGTAATTACATATTCAAATCTAAACTATCAGAAGTACTCTCTAAACTCATCCTGCTCCCACACTGATCCCATGTAGAAAACTAACCTCGGGCATACGATAGCCCAACTCCACGAATAGGTCAGCCTGCAAGAGAAGACTATAAGGGTATAATCTTACTAGCTTAGTGAGATATTTTCCATCAACCATACAGTAATCAAGTTATACCACAGTTAAGTTTAACTAAATGAATGCATGAACAAGCAGTATACCAAACAAATACATGCAGGTGACCAGGTACTGTATGTAACTCAGATTTAACGCCCTCCGAAGTTAGGGTTAGAGATTTATCGGAACAATTAGATCCGGGTATCATATTAAAACTTATTTCATAATGAAACTCTATGTTTCGTATTTAAAATGTAATGGTACATCTATTACTAACCTTATCAAAATGAGTTCTACATATGATTGTGAGTAGGTTCACGCAGCTCTCACTCACTTTTAAACAAAGGCCTCTAGACTTGACCCATAGCTAAGCGGTTGGCGCCTGAAATTGTGATTGAACACTAATCATATGCTACTCCTAGAGTTTACTTAGACGTATACTTATCCCTTTCTAATTTTTAGAGTCCTATAATCTTAACTAAATAAGCAAATGAAACCTATCTCTTGTAATGTCCCCTAAAAATTGTAAATCACTGAAGGCATAATTGAGAATAAAATAATAAAAAGCAATTGGCACAAATCGATCTTAATCTCTTAGAAGAGCGAGATTTTTTCCTATGGCCAAGTTGTTGAAAAGAAAAAGATGAGAAAAAGAAAACATTGATATGGATGATTAACCTTGGTCCCTTAAGAGCAAGGTACTTTCCTATTATCAATATAAAATTAAAAAAGGCTAAATTAGTAAGGATTGACTTTAGTCCCTTAAAAGAACAAGGTTTTTTCCAATGCTAATAAGCTTTGGTAATTGAATACATTAAACAACCTACCGGCAAAAATATTTGTTAAGGAATGATTAGGGGATCAGTAGATACAAAATGTATTTACTCTTAATTATAGTGCTTAGTAGGTTAAGGAGAGATTTGTTTATATCATAGCTAAATGTAAGGGGGTTGTATAAGGTTTTTGCCTGATTGGATAAAAAAGAACTAATTCAAGAGAGAATCCTTGGTTAAATTGCATGATGAAACTTTGATTTACAAGAATTAATTATTGAATTCTAGTATTTGTGTCTTGGTTGCATTGAAAGGTGGAAAGGGAGAAGATTATGCAAGTTGCTAATAATGTTTGATGAAAACTTTTTAGGGATGCATTGACTCTTATCATACAATTTTTTCTTTTTTTACTTCCTAAATAATAGTAGGTAAACTTAATAGTCTTATCTTGATTTCTTAATCCTTACTAAGGATTGATTAATTTGCTAGGAGACAAGCAAATGTCTAAGTATGGGAGATTTGATGAATGTAATTTTACATTCATTTCTTGTATTATTTTTATGGTTCTTTTGAGTTATTTTGATCTTAATTTGATGATTTTGATACTGAATCAAGTTATTTATTGATTTGAGGGCTTTGATGGAGACATAAGATAAAAACAATGGAATTCATATGCCTTTTGAGAGAATTTCAACACTTATGAAGAATGATTTAAAGATAATAAGTATCGAATGGAGAGTTGTCTAAGAATCAAGAGCTAAAGATGACTACGGTTGCACTCTATGGCCATGTTCCTTGGCAATGAAGCCCTCATCTTCAATTTCTAATTGAATTTTGAAGATTTTACACTAAGTGCAAGATCACGAGTACACTTCACTACCATGATCTCTAGCCATTATCCCTTCATAATTTAATCCATGTCAATTTCTCGAAGAAATATTGTAAGGAGTAATTCACACCCCAACCCCATGCATGTGGTTCATAACCATGGATATGCCATAATTTATGAAACTTTCCATTTAAAGGTTGTTTTACCAAGATCATATAAATAAAACCTTGACATGTGAAACAAAAAAAGAGGAGATTCTAGAGAGAAGAATAGAAGAGCTACATAGCATTTCTTAGGGATTTTATTCATTTTATCATGCAAGCTATCATTTTTCTTATGTTTATAGTATAGATTTGAAGGGATCTGCTATAAGCTTAGCAATAAGTTATAGATTTCTTTTGGAATTAATATTGTTATATTGTTTGTTTCTGGGATTCTTAATCTTAATGCTACTCTTATTTGTTCTATTACAGAAGCGATTTGGATATATTATAATTAGGATTAGGAATTAAAAGAAAAGCGATTCTTAGTAATTTAATAATTGAATTCCTTCGGTTAATAAGAATAAGGAATATATTAAAAAAACCATAGGATTGCTACATGTTAATCTCTTGGTATTTAAAGTCTATATATCATTATTTATTGTTATTAAGAGCCTTTATTAGTTGTTTTTATTATTAATTGTTAGTTATTAATTTGTTCGTGTTTCTTTTAATTGATTTAATACTTTATTTCATCATTGCAATTATTATCCTCTTTTAAGTAGAATAATTCAGTACAAGCAAGTGTATAGTCCTTATAGGATTGACAACCCTAGACTTTTGTATCTTCTATATTATTAGTTGATAGGTGCATTTACCTACTACGTATCACGTGCATTTACCTACTACGTATCACATGCATCATGCTATTTCTCACTCTAGGAACAAAAACATTGTTATCCAATCTTTCTCTTCGATTTCTCTCGTTATAGGGAAAATTGGAGAGAGGTGAAAATAATGGTTGATTCTCTGCTCATCCTATAGTAAAACCCAAAACTTAATTGCATCCAATTTTGTGTTGAGTTAAATTAATTTGAATTTGAAGTTTAGAAGGCAATTGATAAAACTCATTTAATATAGATATTTTAGGATGGTTTTTGCATAATTTTGTGTATCAATTGAGTTAGTTGTGTAATGATTTAGAGCTTAATTTGTTTATATTTCACTTATAGGGATTTTGAAGGCGTTTAATGAATTCTTAAAGGTTTTTATTAGGTTTTTGAGCTTAATTGAGTAAGTGCATTCATCAAGGAATTGAAGTGAAGAATTTCAATTAAGAAATGAAGTCCAAAGAAGATTACGTACACACTCCATTGTTATGGACCTCTCGTCCTTAATTTCCATTAAATTTAAAGATTTTTAGAGAAAGTACAAGGCTACGCTTATACTCTATGGTCATGATCTTAGGGTGTAGTGGTTCCATAATTTGTAAATTTTCTATTTTTAGCATGTTTTCTTTGTAAACTTGGGTCTAATCCTTATAAATAGGCGTTTAGGTTTAGGTTTGCAAAGAGATCTCTTTGGAAAAGAGTTGATAGGGTAAAACATACAGGGCTTTCTTTATTTTCTTTTCATCTTTTTCTATTAAGTTGTTATTTTAATTGTTCTTACTAAATCATTATTGAATCCTAAATTCTCACGTGACTCTGGATATTTTTATATCAATGTTTGTTTATTTCAATATATGATATTTGCATTTTGAAATCTGATTATATTGATTCATATTGTATTCATTGATTTAATTTTATTAATGATTTAGTTTATGTATAAGTCTACTATGGAGTTCATGAGATCCTATAATATGATTGACTGATACAATTTAAAGAAACTGACTAACTAAAACATTTAGCTGTTTGGTTTTTTTGGATTAGAGCAACCTAATAGTAGGATTTAAGGTCATAATGCAATCCTTAGATACTCTATTGCAAAAGCGATCCAAGTGGAATATACTCCAAATTAAGAACTAATAAGAGATGTAGGTTTGATTAGTTCGGTAATAGGAATCTTCATGGTCTAATATTGCAATTGAGATTGAAAAGTCACTTAGAACTAGGTAGTAAAATAACATAAGCTTTGCTAACGATTATGCTTCTTCTTAATACTAATAAATTATATTATTAATTCTATTATTTTAATTATTATTGGTTTTATTCTAGCATCTGTGTTTTATTGTTCTTTATTTTATGAATTATTCAATTATCCTCTTTAATTATAAAGGTTAGATAATTGAAGAATTATAGGGAAAACATTACTAATTAATTAGATTTTACTCACATTCGTAGTTCTCTATAGGATTGACATTCGAACTCAAATCCAATTTCTATATTATAACTTGACTAAGTACAATTGCTTAATACCGTATGCTTAGCTTCACAATGATCAAGTTTTTGTCACCATTGTTGAGGAGCTAATAGAGTAAACTAATTTGGATATTAGCAAAACCCTAGTTTTTCCAATTATTATAACATGTTTGTAATAAATCCTTTCTTTAGTTTATTTTGATTTTTTTAGACTCGCATCTAACTTTTGAATTATTTTGGTTTATGACTAAGAGTAGCAAAAAATGTCTTGTGGAATTTGACTTGAAAATTGAAAGAACTTCTCACTACCTTCGTAAAAGAGTTTGTAAAGCGATGGATCTATTATATGCATGATCTAAACTTGATAAGTTGATGAAAAATATACTAAACAGTACGAGCTAAAAGTACAAAAGTAATAATCATTTCAGTATTTAAGTTAAAGTGGATTGATTAGGAGGTTTTAGGATAATATAAAGTAAAATAGTATGACAAAAGGGAATTCTAGTAATTTTGTTATGACTTGGCCAATTTGGTATCTTAGAATATTTGGATAGTTTTAGATATAATGGTCAGAATAGTATAAAAAGCGTGGAAATTTATCATAAATTAATTATAACCATAGCCGATAAAATCATTTATGGCTAAGTGTTAATGAGCTATAGATACAAATTATGAGATTTAATTATGCTAGCCGACATAGGTGAATCGAAATTCTATGTAGAAGAGTGAGTAAAGTAATTGTAGAACATAGTAAGTGGATTTGTGTACTTTAGTTGTAGACTTATGCCTTCTTGAGCTTCATTGTCTTTGATTATAAATGTATGATTCCATTAAGCTTGTGATGAATCCTAACTTGCTTGACTAGTAATATTTCACCTTAAGCAAATTTTGATAATAGGTCATACATTATAATAATAAGCCTATTGTTTAGTGCTTTGCCTGAGTTAACTAATATTGTACTTGGTTTGAGATTTATGAGATTTAGGCTTGGTTATTTGAGATATAATTTGATATAATGATGGTACGACAAGGAAAAGATTTACGGGTTAGATTTTACTTAGAAAAATGAGATTTAGGTAAAATAAAGGCTTGAAAAACTAAGTTTCAAGCATATAGAAGTGCATTGAATTAAGAGCTTTGCTTTTGGCCACTATAACTAATCTAGGCCTATTTTGTTGAGTTTTATTAGACTAACTCACGAGGTTTGGGGACTCCTACCCTCAAGCAACTTTAGTTGCACTAGGTTCCTAAAACTTGTAATAAAATGTTTAGTAACATTAACTAGCTAAATGTAGATTAAGATACCAACAAGTACATGTCATATGCATTTGCCATAGGATGGGAGGTTCTTCCCCCTTATAGCACCTATGTAGCCTTTAACCATCTTTTAGCTTCTCCCTTTAACTTATATTTTTGAAGGCAAGCTAGCCTTGTCCCCCTATTTTACAAGTCTATTCCGAGCTTGTCTTCTCACTATGAGGGTCATCTTAGCTTTTTTCATTGTCTAACATATGTTTAGGAGGTTTAACTTATCCATCTGGTTTTAGCCTGCCATTACTACATCAAGAAAGTGGCATTAGCTTCCTACTAGCTTGCTCGTAGCAAGCTAAATCTACCTTCAAAGTATACTAACTTCCAAAACAAACTACCAAATCTAAGTTGAACACCCTCCTTAGCTTCTAACTTAAAGATTGTGGCATTTTCCCTAATATAGATTTATGATTCCTTTGTTATGAGGATAGTATGCTACCATTGATCATCAACCCCATACATCTCATAACCTAACTCCAACTATGATCATCTTCATGTGGACTCTAAGCTTCCATGAGTTTCCTCTTCCCTTCACCCATTCCTCCATCCACCAAGATCACCTCTTGTTAAGTGACCTAATGGTAGGATTTGGCCATTAAAGTACATTTACAAAGATTTTGAGTGGATTCTTGTTATAAAGTGACTCATAACACAACTACTCCTCTAGCAATGATGCCCTCCCTTTAGCAGTTGCTCTTACATTCTAACTTAATCCACATAAGCCCAATTACCAATAAGAATTGCTACGCCCTAAAATTTAAAATGCATTGATAGTTCAACATGTGTTTTTCTTAAATAGAACACATAAGGCTTACTTATCTAAGTGGGTTTCTATTATATTTTAATTTATGAAATCCTTAGATTAGTTTGGTAAAATATTTGCTAAGCATAAAAATTTCAAAATATTTTGGCATAGTGCCTTCTGATTTCAAGACATAACAATTTTACATATACTTCCAATCCCTAATAAAAAACATGTAGAAACTCAAATGCACATTAATACAAAACTTGATCACAGTGCCTCAACCAATTGTTTGGGCTCATAAGCCTAATGACTTCAAAATTAAGCTGCTTGCCCACATTGAGCTCCAACCAACAAAAGTTAAAGGTTTTAGAGTCATAGTAACTCATTATTATATAACATATCAAAATTTTATAAAAGTTAATTCAAGGCATGCAACACCTAATATAAACATGTAATATTTCTAAAAGCCTGTATATGTACACACTCTCAACATAATCAACCTCCTCAGGGTACACACCTCATTAAATCCATACCCAATTGAATCATATGTATCATCAACATAAGTGTCCTCACTAAGAAAACACTTAGTAGTGAGCTTCAACAAGCTCATTATAGTAGTAACCAATAAGTATGTGCAAAATGAGCCATATGTTCCCAATTTAATGCAATAAATAGTGTTCATTAAGTAATTAGTTTAAGACAGAGCAATCAATACATCTTTAGTGCTCTAGAAATATGAAAATAAGAAAGGAGTATTCATGACTTTAACATGATGGGGAATAAGGGGGTCTAATCCTATAGAGCTATTGGGGGTAGTAAGGAACAATTGATTTTTATGATAAACTAAAATAGAAAGAAGTAATCTTATATGAGATTTACAGCTGTTCTTTAGACACCACCATTACAATTCATGCATAATGTTTTGTATATATGTCCTATATCCATTGTATAGCACCTATTATAACTTATTTCCACTTTGGTTTTATTATGCCAATGACGTTCTTATCAACTACCCACCAAGTCACCTAATGTGACTTAAATGCCTAACTACCATATCATACTCAAACTAGATTTATTGGCCTACTTGGTATAAAGTTGTGCCCCTCGAGTTGAGACAACCAAATAGCAACAAACACATAATTATTAAGCCGAGTTTACATATTATTTCAATTTTGAAGGTTTTATTCTAACAAGTAGCAACTATGGTCATTGTGTTACGGACCCTCAATAAAGGCCTAAACCCATGTGGTTCCTCAAGGCCTATGTGAGAAGCCTAAAGCTTAAGTCCATTAAGGCTTCTAGAAGGCAGAAGTTTATGTAATGTAGACCATTAGATTAGATTAATCTTGGACATTCATTTAAAGAGACTACTTGTACATATTAGGAACTTCCCCTCGGTTGCATTCATCAGTTATTTATGTAAAGTTCATTTGAGTTCCAGAGTTTCTCTCTCTAAAACATTTTCTTTCTATCTCTAAAAGTACTTGTATGCTTTGTGAGAAAGCTAACTTGGTTCTCTTTGAGATCTTCGAAGAGTTTAAGTGCCATACGTATGAGTTGAGCTAATCACTCTACACGTAATAAGTGGTATCAAAGCAAGGCTTGGGTTGGGAAGCTACAGTAGGAAACATGATTGATGCTATTGAATACGATGGTTCTCCACTCATTTCCTTTGTTGAAAGTAGACTAAACATTATGGGATAATCTTATGTGGGTGAAGGACCTATAGAAGCTAGAATAGTAAGGTTGGAGCTAGCTATGGTAGACTTGACAAATCAGGTAGGAGGGTTAGAGGATAGTATAGAGAGGCTTAAGGAGGAGCTCTTAAAGAAGATACAATCAGCCTTAAATCAGGCTGTAGAGGATCTTCAGAAGAGAGATGATGCTTTGAAGAGGATGGTAGTTGCCTTAAGAGGAGATTTGGATGACTTATGAACCATGGTGCAATAAAGTAATATGGCATCAGCCAAGAATGTTAAAGAGATTGATAATTTCTTATGGAGCTTAGAAAGGTATTTATGCTCAGGGAATGTTAGATGATGCTTTTAGACTCCGCTTTGCCCTTATATTTTTGGAAGATGTTGCTACATTACAATGGCGAAGAAGGACAGAAGGCACTAGACGAAGTTTTGATGATGTCATTACTTAGGAACTATCTAAGACTAAGTTGAAAGCTTAGTTTTATCTAAGCAATGTAGAGAAGAACGCTAAGGCCAAATTCAAAAGGTTACAACATAAAGGCTCTATTTGGGAAAATGTGAGGGAGTTCTCTAAGTTACTAATGGAAATCCCTAATATGAGTAATAAAGATGTAATTTTGCAAACCAAGATGGATTGCAAGGTTGGGCCTAGACAGAATGAAAGAGAAGGGAGTCCAAACTCTTGTCCAAGCCATGGCAATTGTAAAAGCCTTAATCGAATTCAAGAATGGTGATGGACTTAGGGATAAATGCAAGGAGGACTCAAACAGGAGTAAGCGAGATAATGAAAGGATGGAGACCAGCCTAAGAAGAGAAAGCTAGACTTCTACATAGGAGGGTAAGGGCCTTGAGATCCAGGAAAAATCATCTAAGAGAAGATTTTCTTATTTTCTTTATGTAGGCCTTCATAAGGCCAAGGAATACCTAAATCAAGCCAAACTAGTAGCCTTATGTGCTTGAAAAGACCAAGTAGCCTAGAATGACACTAAACTTGGAGCCTTGATGTTGCTCAATGTTATATAGAGCAAAACCACTTGTTAACTTAAGGGTTGATATATATAAAAGCCTAAGTTATGGGTCACAAAATGAGTGTCTTAGTAAATATGAGTGCTATTGACATTATCATCTCAAAAGAGGTAGGTGCCAAGAATAGGCTGGAGTTAGAGAAAAGCTAAGGAAGGCTCAAAATGGTTCACCCTAAAGAAATAACAACTATTAGGGTAACCTGAGGAGTAGATTTCAAAGTAGGACATTAGAGCGAAAAGGAAGCACTTGAGGTGGTTCCCTTAGATGACTATCAATTAATAGTTGGTATGATTTCTTGACAAGATCAAGGTTTGCATTGCTCCATCTTCATATTGTATCTTCGTAATGGACAAATCTTAAGAGTGTGTAGTTCTTGTAAGCTAAAATTTGGGCCTAGCTATTAAGTTGCTATCAATAATGCAACTATCTAAGGAGATAAACTGAAAGGAACTTACATTCTTGGCTACCATAAAGATGGAAAGTGAGGTCACAAAGACTCAGGAGACATCTATCAAAGAAATATTGAGGAACTTCCTAAGTAACCTTCACCTATAAAGGAAGTAGATCATGTAATTGAGTTAGAACTTAATGTTGAGCCTCAATTAGCAGTACTATACTAGATGCCACCTCCTGAATAGAAAAAACTTCGACAGCAATTGAAGGAACTCCTAAATGCTGGCTTTATTCAACCTCTAAGGTGTCCAATGGTACCTCAATCCTATTTTAGAAGCAACATGATGGGTCCTTATGGTTATACATAGATTATAGGGCCCTTAACAAGATTACGATCTAAAATAAGTATCGCATACCGGTACTGTTCAACTTATTTGATCAATTGAGTAGAGCAAGGTGCTTCTCTAAATTACACTTGAGATCCAGTTATCACTGAGTTAAGATTATAGAAGGTGATGAACCAAAGACAACTTGCGTTATAAGGTATGGAGCTCTTGAGTTTCTTGTTATACCTAACCAATACTTCCAACTACATCCTATACTTTGATGAATTGAACACTAGCTTCATTTTTAGACTGATTTGTAATAGTATACTTGGGTGATATTATGGTGTATAGCTAATCCTTAGAGGATTATGTACAATACCTAAGAAAATTTTTCTCAACCTTATGAGAGAACCGGTTATATATGAAGTTGGAAAAGTATTCCTTCACCCATGAGGAGGTAACCTTCTTAGGCCTTGTGATGGGTCAAGGGAAGATCAAAATGGATTAAGTCGAAGTTCAACCTATTCAAGAATGGGAGAAACCCTTTAAGCCAATGAAGCTAAGATTATTCTTGGGGTTAACTGATTATTATCGTAGGTTCATTAGTAGGTACTTAGGAATCTTAGCCCCATTAATAGATCTACTCATGAAAATCAAGAATGGAAATGGGATATAAGATGCTACGAGGCTTTCGATAAGATGAAGAGGGCAATCATAATAGAGCCAATCATAGCCTTACATGACTTTATTAAGCTATATGAAGTATGTACAGATGTGAGTGGCTTCACTATTGGTAGGTTCTCATACTAGAGGGACATCCCTTAGCTTATAAAAATCATAAGCTAAATGGCATAGACAGAAGATACAACATCTATGAGAAAGAGATGACATCAATAATCCATTATCTTAGAGTATGGAGGTACTATTTGTTGGGGAACCAGTTTATGTTAAAGATCGATAATGTAGCTACCAACTACTTCCAAACTCAAAAGAGGTTGTTAACTAAACAAACCGATGGTAGATCTTCCTAGCATAAGTTGGCAATAGGTGACATGCTAGAGAAGGTTAGATTGAGTATCCATAGCTAGTCAACCAATGGGTGCCATGCTAGAGAAGATTAAAGAGGGACTAAATCATGACCCTTAAGCAAAGACTTTAGTAGATAGCACCCAATAGGGAAAGGCTCGTAGCTTTTGGTTAGAAAATGTTTTACTATATATGAAGGGACCTTATCTGTATGTTCTCTTATACTTAGGGCTCAAAAGGGAAATCCTTAAAGAATGCCATGACTCACCATGGTAGGACATCAAGGGGTTCATTAAACCTTAGCCTTGATTGGCCTAACATGAGGAATGATGTGGAAGCATATGTTAGGACGTACATTATATGTTAATAGGATAAAGTGGAGAACCAGGCCCCAATAGGTCTTCTACAACTCCTTCCCATACTTGAGAGACCTTGGGAGAGTGTCTCTATGGACTTCATCATAAATCTCCCAAAGTCTATGGAATACAAAATTATAATGGTGGTAATAAACCGCTTTTCATAGTATGCAAAGGAATGCCAAGCCAAGGAAGCTGCTAAGATATTCAGGAAACATGTAGTAAAATATTAGAGAGTACTTACATCCATTATTAGCAAAAGAGATAGGTGGTTTATAGGGAGATTTTAGGTAAAATGATTCAAGTTGATGGGCTTAAACTTAAATCTCTCCACCAATCTGCACCCATAGACCAATAGGTAAACCAAAATGATGAATTCCTTGTTGGAGCTATATTTAAGACATTATGTGAGCGCTAATTAGAAGAATTGGGCAAATTTATTGGATATTGCCTAATTCTCCTTTAATCTACAATATAATGAAGCTATTAGAAAGAGCCCTTTTGACGTTATGTTAGGGTTTCAACCATCTCTACCCCAAATACAGTTGCAATAAAGTATAGAGGTAGCAATTTAACAATGCATGACTTTATCGAGAACTGGTAGGAAGAAGTAGACATAGCTTAGGCCTATTTACATAAAGCTATTAAGAGGATGAAGAAATTTGCTAACCAAAAGAGGAGGGACATTGAGTATATAGTAGGAGACCTTGTCGTGGTTCCTTAAATACAATAGAACAAGGGGGTGCTTCATGTAGACTTTATGAGGAGAAATGTGGGACCAAACAAGGTGATAAAGAAAGTTAGGAAGGTGGCTTATAAGTTGGAGTTACCACTACGATTGAAGATTCACCCAGTATTTCATGTCAACATGTTAAAGCCATACTATGAAGATGGGAGAGATCTAGAGCTAATGAAGATGGCACATGTTGATAGGCATTTTTGGATAATTATTATATGGGCTTATATTAGTTGGCCTAGTATCTAAGTCTGGTCTAATGATTCAGTCCAAGGATGATCTCCATTGACTCACTGTAAATACTAAGTAAGACCCCTAAGTAAGGGGACCCTCTTTTCTATTTTCTTACTCCCATAATCATTCAACAATTTTACTCTCATCACAAGAGGGTTGACTTAGGCATTGAAGTGGTCATGTCGAAGTACCCTTTGATGCTCCTTGTAGCCATTTTCTTGTATTGCAGGTGTTCATGTATCGGAATGAGAATCACCGGTTGACAATTGGCACCGTCTATGGGATTTGAACTTATGACCACATGGTTAAAAGCCATGTGCTCTATCGATTGAGCTAAGATGGAGCCAATTGTTCACTGGTGATTCTCATTTCAATACACGAACACTTACAACACAAGAAAACGGCTACAAGGGGCACTAAAGGGTGCTTTGGCATGGTTACTCCAATGCTTAAGTTAGTCCTCTTATGATGAGAGTACAATTGTTGAATAATTATGGGAGTGAGAAAATGGAAAAAAGGGTCCCCTTACCTAGGGGTCTTGCCTAGTATTTATAGTGAGTTAATGGAGAATGTCCTTGGACTGGATCAGTGGGCCAAGCATAGATACTGAGCCAACTAATATAAGCCCTCATAATAATTATTCAAAAATGCGTATCAATACTTGTCCCTCACTCTCTTTGGTGACAAAGTCGGAAAAGAGAATATTTAGGATGGTTAATTTTATGGGATTTCTCGAATGGTTTGTAATCCTAACTTGAAGAGGCTAGAGTACATAAAGAAGCAAAGGCTTAAAGAGGTGAAAAGCAGGAGTAACTGAAGCATTTATAAATATAGGTATGCTTAAAAAGGTAAAGGCCTAAAGAGGCTAAAGTGCCTAAAGCTTGAAGAGGTGAAGGCTGGAAGAGATCGATATGCTTGAAGAGGCAAGGGCCTAAAATAGTCGAAGTGCCTAAAGAGGTCGAAGTGCTTGAAGAGGCAAGGGACAAAAGAGGTTGAAGTGCCTAAAGAGGCAAGAGCGCTTGAGGCGGCAAAAGCGCTTGAGGAAGCGAGAGCTCCTAAGGAGGCTAGAGAACCTGTAGAGGTAGGAGCCCTTAAGGAGGTGAAGAGTGCTTGAAGAAGTGAAGGCCTAAAGAAGTTAACTCGCTTGAAGAGGCTGACCCACCTGAAGAGGTAAGAGAGCATACAAGTCATCTAGGTTAGGTATGACCTATGTCGAGTAGAGCCATAAAATAGGCTAGTTGACCTTTAATCCATTAAAGTATAGAACCTTAGCTTACTTACTCGTTGTCCATACCAGTCATAGGACTTAGATTACTTTACCTGTTATAGCTAAACGGCTTGGGGTTTTCAAGAGCTCATCGTCTATCAATTAGACAAGGTAATTAAATTTATACTAAGTCATTGTCCATTAAGTATAGGACTTAGAACCGTCAAGGAGTTTCCCATTAGCATATTCCATCTGCTAATGATTAAAATAGAGAGCATTTGATTAGCCTTAATTCATCTTTGTATTCATTGTTCATGAGTCAAGTATGGACATTAACAATTGATCGCTATGAACAACAACATAAAGCACATAGCTCAAAATAAATGATTGAATGAATCGAAAGTAATGACAAAGAATTTTTACTCATCTTTCATTGATGAAAACCAATATACGAATGGATATGTTCCTTATTGGCCAAGTGAACTGGGGTACTTCCGTGTGAAGTTGGCTTAGAGGCAATCTAAGTTTGTAACCTCATTTGTTACAGTGTTCAAATTATGGAAGCAATTAACTACTTGATGACTTATAGTTTGGCAACTTGGAATGACTCAAAAACTCGGCTTCTTGGCCACTGCCGAAATCCAATAGAAATAACTCGGTCATGTTTCTCAGCTTCCTAGGTAACTTAACCTCTTGGCTATGTTGTAAGCAATAGAAACAGCTCGGCAAGATGTTTCTTAGCTTCCTGTATCTCTTGGCCTCTTAACCATTGTTACTCTTAGTCGAGATTACAGATGGCTTAACAATTGAAAGCCTACTAATCGACACGCATGCTAGGAGTTCTCAACACATAAATCACTCTTGGAGCATGGATTCACGCGTACCACAACTCATGCATCATATACTAACTTGATTAAGTCATGGAATGAACTTAGATTAAGTTGGCTTTCATCTCTTGTTATTTAAAGTTCGAAAACTGAAGTCTGGCGTGTTCGATTGCGGTGGCTCAATTTGAAGTTTGAAAACTGAACTATGGTGTGTTCCAGCATTCTTGTTAAGATGGAGGCTCATACTTCATTACAACGTTATACTTCGTCCAGTTTGGGCTATGAACCTCGGTGCCGAGTTGTCCTCATGAGAGGCTGTTGAAGCTCAATTTGAGGCTATATGACTCGAATAGAGGTGAACTTAATACTTGTGAAGTTGGCTTAGGGAACTCAGTTCAGTTCTGAGCTGTAGTTCATGCATCCTGACGTGTCTGCAGTTAGCTCGAAATTTGTAGATGTCAGAACACTACCAGGCTTCTATTCTTAAGGAGGGCAGTCAAGGGGTTACTCGGCCGTGGATAACTCGACACTGTTTGTCGAAATAACACAACGTTTAGCCTTCTTAGCCTTATCAAGATACGGCTTAGCAAAGGATAACTTGACACTGTTTGCTGAAATAAGTCAGCATTTAGCCTTCTTGGCCTTATCAAGATACGGCTCAGCCAAGGACAACTTGGCACATTAGGAGTTTAGTCAACTATTGGGAGCTCGGATCGATAATGGAGTAAAAGTGTCTAAATCTTCGGGTATGCCAGCATCAGCTATCTTCGTATTCCATTGATGATCGAGCAATGTGTTGATAGATTTGATATTACCATGTATAACTTTTAGTTCAATATCTTCAAGTAGGTACGCTAGCTTTTGGTCCCCCGAATTATATTTATCACTAGGCTTGAAGTTTTCTGTTTGGTGATCTCAATAGCTCTGCAAGAGCTTCTCAACTAAGGGCCTCATCATTCCTCAACCTTATCAAAGTACATCTCGGCATGTAGACAACTTCGGCCTTGAATTCAATTACACGACCTTGACTTCAACTTGACGGAACAAATAAGCCCAACATAAGTCGTTACGGTCTACATGAATAGCATAGCAGCCCTTGCTTATTGCAACAACTCGGCCATGGAACTTAGTCAGCGACTCGGCCAAAAGCAGTTTACAACGAGAACTTCCTCGATGACTTGGCACGGAGCTGGGCTTGATGACTCAAACTAACTTAACTTTTTGGCAAATATTCACGATTACTCTTCTACTAGACATGTTTAGCCTCTCGACCATCTTGGCATGGAGACTGCACCCACTATTGAACATGGTCGACCTCTTGGCCATCTCAACATGGAGTTTGGAGACTGTTGAAGGGTTATATGATTCGTAGCATAGGGGGTAAGTATTGATAGACAATTTTAGATAATTGTTATGTAGGCTTATATTTGTTAGCCCAGTATCTAAACTCGATCCAATGATCTAATCAAGGAACAATCTCTATTAACTTACTATAAATACTAGGCAAAACCCTCGGGTAAGGAAACTATTTTTTTTATTTTCTCACTCCCATAATCATTCAATAATTTTACTCTTATTATAAGAAGATTGACTTAAGCATTGGAGCGACATTGGAGCGGCCACATTGGAGCATCATCTAGTGCCCCCGAAGCTGTTTTCTCGTGTTGCTGGTGTTAGTGTACTAAAACAAGAATCACCCGTCAACAACACAAGCCCTTATCGGAATACAAAATTCTTATGATAAATAGGATGAAAGAGTAGTGGAGGACTAAATGGTAATTAAGCAAGGCCGTTCCAACTGTGTCAAGTACCTATGGAAAGGATTGGTTGAAAGTGAGAGTAGTTGGGAACTAGCTGAATTATTGTAGCAATTTGAATCATTGATCAACAAGTATCGAAAGACAGTGATGAGGGCATCACTAGATTTAAGTGAGGGGAAATGTCACAAACCCTCAATAAAGGCCTAAACCCATGAGGTTCCTTAAGGCCCATATGAGAAGAAGCCCAAGCCTGAGTACATTAAGGCTTTTAGAAGGCAAAAGTTTCCAAAAAGGTTCCAGAATGTCTTGGATCTTTGTATCATAGTAGGTAAAGTATAGGTAACATTGGAATTGTAAATGTAATAGAGAGCATTAGATTAGATTAATCTTAGCATTCTACTTATTCTTGACACTTGAGGACCTTGAGACTCCCGAGCATAAGGATCGATCTCCAGTGCTTGATACACTAGTCTGAATGAGCACATCCAAGCACTACACAAGACTTAGCATTGAGACAATTACATACAAGTGTGTTAGGCGAGCACTAGCGCTCGACCAACAAAAGTAACAAAATAAGTAAGAGGTAGGGATGAAGAAACAAGCACATTAGAAGATGAAAAGAAAATGCATTCATTTAAAGTTCTTACAAGACTTTAGGGCTAGAATCCAAGCCCCAAGTACAAGAAAAACGAAAAACTACAACAAGAAAGAAAAGGAAGCTTTAATGATCTCTACTTGGCTTTAACCTAGTTGTTGTAACCAATAGGCCCCTCGGCTATGCTACTTGGCATACACAATTTCAAGATGCACTCATCGTTTATCAGATGGGCCAAAAGCTATATTTATAGGACTCAGCCAACCCTTGGGAAGATTTTCGATCTATTGCAGCTGTATGGACATGCTTAAGCATCCCTAGTAGCAACACACAAGCACCCACTATGGCAACATGCAAGCATCTATTGAGGTGCAAAGCTCGTACACTTGAACCTCCCCTATGGCATTCATGCCACTATGGATAGAGGATGTATTGAAGGCCTCCCCCAATTCCTCTATCTAGCCCATTTGGATGGCTACTCCGATTAAGTAATGGAGGGATAACCTTTGATCACTACTCGATGACCATGGACCATGGCTAAGATGTCTACACCCTTTGATCAATACTTGGTAGCATGCCCCCACTAAGGCGGAGATGTTTATTGAGCTCATAGGCTCACCCTAGAAGCTTAGTCTCTTCTAACTTGACCATTACTTCAATAAGCACAGTACAAGGATGGGATTGAAGGCTAAGGACTTTGGGATTCTTAAAGCAAGTCCAAACTTAGGAAGTTTCGAAGAAAACTTTAACCAAAATTTGTCTAAGTTTCAAGTAAGGATGGAGACAAGAAACCCCCCCATAAGACCTTTATTAAGGTAACTAATGGACAACCAAACCATCTAAGTGTCCTTACCAAGCATTCAATGACCTAGATCTCTTCAGCACAAGGATCATCATTTAATATGGCTGCCTCTACTTTGCCTAAGGTGTCATAATTACTTCCTATACTGTACTCTACTCTAAGTGCCATAACTGTACCTTGGAAAGGACCAAGCATCACACCAATCACATCAACAGTTATGTTATGCAAGTAGGTGCTCGATAGTGTTTCTCCTTCGACTAGAGCATGTAGCTTTGTTAGCCTCCTTGAGTTCACTTAGAGATAGCTTGGACCTTGACCTCCAGAGCTTAGGTTGAACTACTCTCCTCATCACCTTGACAAGAAGGACAATACCATAAGGGAGGGGGTGGTTCTAAGGGCTCAAGTGTTGAAAGGCCTTTTTAGTCCAAACTTTACAGGCCCTCGCTTCAGTGTTTAAGCATGTTCAGGATCCCCAAACACCTCCTTAGACTAAAGTCTTGATCCCCCTTTGATAGGCTAACTTGCTCAACCCCTAACAAATGGGTTAGTCTAAGCCCAAATGTAAATAGATGATCGATGTGCTGGGTATTAGCATGACATGCTTGAGGTTTTCCCCAAGCACTCATCCAACCTTACTAATAGAAGAGCTTAAAAGCCTCCAATGAGGTTATTAGGGTGTCTGATTCCTTGGTGCCCAAGCCTTGAGCCTAGAGGACTCTAAGTCCTTGGGATAGCCTAGTTCGCAACTCAATAGATCCACTCTAACCTCAAACCTTAAGTACACATCAAATGCTCAACACTTGGGTTGAAGAACATAACATTGGGGGTTGCCCTACGCATCTTCTACTCTCCTCATTGATTGCTAGGTGATAGCTTACAATAAGACTTATGAATCTTGATGTCCAAGTTATGGCGGTTGCCCATGTTGATGGGACATGCTCTCTTATTGAGGTTTACCAACTAGTAGAAAGGAATTGTCCATTCTCATACTTAACACACCTCCATGCCCTAACCATGCACGAGCCAATCCTTGTTTGAAATGTGTCCCTAGTGGGTAAACTTCATACCACATAAATGGAGCATGAAGCTACAAATACAAGGATTTGACTCCCAAGCCCTCCCCTTGCACTTGAAACACTTAAACACTTTCCTTTCCTTTCTTTCAAAACTCCTCTTGCTAACTTTAGTATCGAAGGGTTCTCGTTGCCAATGCTACGTAACTTTCTTGTGGCTCCACCAACACTAACAGCTACTAGACCACCAAAAGATCTGTTTAGTGATAAACACTATCACCGATACACATTTGGGTTTGCATCACTATTTGCAAAGAGGATTCCTTAAAAGTAGAGATCAATGTTGACTCTCATACCCCTATTGCTTTATTAACTCATGTTGCTAACCTAAAATTCCGTCGATGTCTTAATGGCGTGTAGGAAAACTCTCTAACCTGCAGGCAATGAAGATCAAAGTGATGCCTAGGGATATAAATGTAGTAGTTAATAGTTTGGCTAGAGAAATTTTGTACTCAAATAAGATATAACTTTTATTTATTTATCCTTTTTCTGAATTTCGGATTGTCTGAAGAGTTTAGAACCCTGAAGCTAGTGGACTAGAGTTATATCAAGCGGTTAATCTCTTTTTGTTTTATATACATATTTTGAACATCTCTTTGTAATATAAAAGACTGAAGAAAAATAAAAAGCTTTGACGTTTTCTACTAACACGATTGTTTATATGTCCGAATGCGAGGTCTCATAATTCATCTCTAAAAATGTATGACGTTAATAATTAAGTGCTTACACTATTGATGTGCAAGTGGGATCTGCTGCATTATAAACTTCAAAAATTGATACCACAATAACTTTCTTACTTCTAATTGTTATTACGTCACTAAAAATGACTTCCAATAAAATCATTGCAGGACCTCTCCATTAAGAATTGCCACGAATTGGTTCGGTGTTAATTACTATTTCATTGTAAGGACATTGCCCCGGATTTAGTGGACCTAAAGTCCAATCATTTTACCAATCGTAACAAGTATAATCTATATATATATATATATATTAGAATAAAGAAATTACGATATGATAACTAGTCTTTAATGCTTTTACAAACAAATAAGTAATGCATTTTCTCTCCCATAATCCATATTTCATCACTATTTATGACTTTTATTTATGGAGATGTGCGTTGACCATTAATTAATCCATAATAATTTAATTAATAGAATCATTGTAAAAATACTTTGTTTTGAATTACGATGAATTTACTTCATAACATCTCTCAAAACTCTATAAGAATGCTGATGTCATAAATTTACTACATCTTCATAAAATTATAATAAAGTCCATAAGTTTACATAAAAGTTCAGGCAAGATTTACGGTTGGCATTTTCTCATATTATTCATAAAATTACTCATAAACATTATTCTTCCTTTTACTCAAAGATTTACGGTTGGGTGGTTGGTGCTTTTCATGTAAGCTAGGATTATTATGCTTCCACTATAATCGTTTCTTCCTTTCGCTATTTGGATTGGTGGAATTGTCTTTATCATCAATGCATGTAAAAGCATCCACTAATTTCAAGTTGGTGGTCTTCGGCTCTTTTTCATTACAGAATAGTAAAATTTCAGTGCTCCCCATTGAAGAGATTAAGTACGTCTCATTATTTCCTTTGCCTTCTTCATATGTTAAAGAGGTCGAATGGCTATACTAGATTAGGTAAGACTGGGAATATTTAGCCCATTCAGATCCAATATACAGTAGCTTAGATGTTAACCTTGCGAGTTTTACATGAGAAATACAAGACAGTAAGATATGCATAGGAGTTGAGAAATAGGTGTGTTTACTTTTTTGGGATAAACTATTTCCTAAAAAATAATCAGAATAAAAATAATTTGTGAAATCGCATTTTAAAAATATGATTTAGCTTTTTCCTTCAATACTTTCATGTGGCAGAATTCAAAAGAAGAATATTAAAGGAATCGCATATTCGCAATGCAATTTATATATCACAACTTGGTTATGAAATTTTGCTTGTCCACCAAAAAAAAACACAACTGCACATAAGCCTTTGCAACTTGAACAACAACAGGCAGTGTAATGTTTCAAAATCGTGTTACGAGCATACAATTTTAAAATTGCATAATCCAAATGCTATTTCCATACAATATTACACCATGTGGCTACGTGTAAGAGAAAAAGCCAAATTGCATGTACAAAATGTGATTTAGCTACAGTATTCGATAAATTTTTTCACCTGCGACCCCTTTTTAAGAAATGGTTTGCCTCGAAGGGGCGAAGACACGTATTTCTCCACGAGAGTTTCCCTTTTTGTGTTTTGATTTAACATGTCTTCATGCTACTAGGATGAACCGTGACATGAGACAATAATAAAAATAATGGATTTTAAAATTGATTTTTCGAACGTGTGTCATGTTAATGGAATAGTGTGTCAAACCGTATATAGTAATAAAACTGATAAGTATTCACTAAGTCATTTTCATGAGGAGAAGTACTCGTCTAAATAATAAACTTTAACTCACTACTTAAATCTAGTTGAATCAAATAGAAAGTGATCAAAAAGTAACAACTAATAGAATACTAAAGACATGGGTTTGTGACATGCTTTTAATATAGTGGTGAAGTTATGCTATTAGGATATTTGGTATGGCTTTTAACTGGTTTTTGATAGAATTTACTTGAATTCAATATCAAGTAGAGTATCTCACTCAATTATGTGCGAAAAATCTCCTTTTAGTCTCATTTTCCTACATGATCATTTAAACACTTAAGCCTTATTACGCATCTAAGTGTTTTGGTTCTAGAGATTATGAAGTTAATTTCCTCTTGTTCTAATAGTTGTAAAAACACACATCAATACTCTATAAACTCATTGATATATGTTGGAATTTACATAACTAATCTTCTCTCAATCACACAATCATGCAACTTCATTTAACTCTTAAGAGATTTCCTAAGACTAATCCCTTCTCCGTCTTGTAATCACAAGAAAACACATTAAGACATTAATTTTCTAGCACCTCAACAAGCTTAATTAGAGCATCAAACACCAAAATCCCAACCAAATACACAAACCCATACTAAAACTATATGGTTTCACCAACTATATCTTCTAAATTATCACAAACCTACAAAAACACACTTAATCACTCATTATATTTATAAGATTCATAAATGGCAGCAATAATATAACAGTAAAAATACACAAAATAAACATCGAGAGAAACATTAATAAAATGAACATCAACACTAAACAAAGATTTAGAAGTCACCCATTAAATGGAAGAAAATCTTCCTAAAAACTGCCAAATCTATATCTTTCATAGGTTCTTTAAGCATTAAAATAACGTACATTAATTAACCTAAAAACTAATAAAAAGAAAAATAAAAATAAAAAAGGGAACCGAAGGTCCTTGCTATTCGGCGGCTAAAGGGGGAAAAATGAAAACTAAAACCTAATGTTTACTCTCCGGTTTCTGTTCAGCAAAGTGGGAAAGAGTATATATATATAATAATCTCTCGGGGTCTCTGTTACGATCCGAGAGGGCTAGTCGTAGCATTCGCCGTATACCATACAAAGAATTGCAGATTGAGTTCTCTTACAACCGACGACTCTTCTATATAATACATAAGGCTACAGCTACTGCTAACTACCAAGAGTACGCAAGCTTAAGCAATATCATTTTATGATAAATAATAATATTATAAAAACATAACACATAGTCTATTTGTATAAAAGTTTACAAATACATAGTCTGAAATGTGTTTGAAGTCAGACTAATATAAAAATTACATATTCAATCTATAATTAATCAAAAGTACTCTCCGTCCTCATCCAGCTCCTACACTGATCTTGGGTAAAAAACTAACCTCGGGCATGCGACGGCCCGACTCCACAAAAAGGTCGGCCTGCGAAAGAAGACTATAGGGGTATAAGCCTACTAGTTTAGTAAGATAATTTCCCTCAACCATACAGCAATCAAGTTATACAACAGTTAAGTTCAATCAAATGAATGTATGACAAATAGTATACCAAACAAATACATACAGGTGACCAGGTACTGCATGCAACTCAAATTTAACGCCCTCCGAAGTCAGGGTTGGAGATTCATTGGTACAGTCAGATCCAGGTATCATATTAGAACTTATTTTGTAACGAAACTCTGTATTTCATATCTAAAATGTAATGGTACATCAATTACCAACTTTATCAAAACGAGTTCTACATATGATTGTGAGTAGGTTCACATAGCCCTCACTCACCCCTAAATGAAGGCCTTTGAACTAAACCCTTAGCTAGGCGGTTGTCGCCTCCAACACCTAGTCATCCGTGGGCTAGTGTAAGGTCATATCGTATGTATGTATTGTACAAAATCTATCATAATCAATAATCAACCTATGTATCACCTCTCACTACCTCCGTGTAATGTGACTGCTGAAATTAGTTATGCAGTGCATGATTTATGCATGATACAAGTTAACTTTTTCTAGTCGAATAAAAATTAAGTCTTATTTATTCAGTGATCATTCCAAGCTACAAACAATCAATCTAGTAAATCTACTATAGAATAATCATTATATTATTAAAATTTGAAGTAAATTCACCATCAACAACAATTATCATATATAAGCATAACACAACCCCATACACATTCATTTATGAATCATATCTTATATTCATTAACTACAATCACCAACAAGTATGGAATCGTTAAGAAAAACTCACTCAGTCATGACTAGCTCAAGGGTCGTAGTAGTCTGAGGGCAGCTTAGGGTTGATATCGAGAACACTTGAGAAAGGGAAATTTGTAAGTTTGAGAATTTAAAGTTAACTAATATTATAATTTGTAAGGTCTATTTCACCTAGTTACGTGAAATTATTGATTCAAGCTTTTTATCGAATCGTGTGTAACTTTTTCGTTTTAGCTCGGATCGTTATGAACTTATAGTCCATTTTGATCGTTTTTTAGCGTATTTTCTCGTAACGAGGTCTGTTTTGGACATTGTGACTCATAGTTTAAATTGTGATATAAAAATATCACAAAAATTATTATTTAAGTTTAAAAATTATAAAATATTAATTTTCACTTTTTCTTAACATCTTTATGATTTAATAATTATTTAAATCATATATTCGATATTCTTATTATTTTGAGCATATTTTTCTATTTTTGAGATTTTTAACTTTATTATGATTATTATTATTATTATTGCCTTTATTATTTTTATTACTTCTCATTTATGTGTTTCACGATTTATACATACATACATACATACATATATATATATATATATATATATCTACACCTTTCATATTCATGAATTTAGTAAATATTAGGTATCATATATACTAATACATATTCGGTATACTATATATGTACTATACGGTATACATATAATAACATATACTACATATTATATATATTTATATAGTATTTGTTGTAAACTATGTATATTAAATATTATATATGTATTGTATGGTATATGCCGTATACCACAAAGCATATACTTTATATTATATGTCTTATATACATATAGTATCACTTATAAAAATACACCACTACATATATACTATACGACTATACATTTATATATATATACAAAAATAAGTATACATGTATACATATATATATAGTTTACGGTACCAATATGTATATATATATACTATAGTTATTTAATAAAAATACTTAATACTAATTATATATATTCCTAAAAAAAAAATAATAGCACATACTTTTTCGTATAATACACCTATGTATATACATGTATACATACCTAGCCTTATACATACATATATAGTTAAATTTAAGTATTCATGCACATAGACATGTAATAGTAATGTTATATGTAAAAATACCATATTTATATATGTGTATACTATATAATATACATCTATACTACTAAAATGAATTACTTACCTATTATTCTTAGTTTTCCTTCTTCTTTTCTTCTTCTTTTTCTTCCTTCTTTCCTTACGTTCTACTTTCAGTTTGTTTCCAGGATTTCGGTTTTTGCTTCCAGATCTTTTTTCTTTCTTTTTTTTTTTCTCTCCACATGTTTAGCAAATGTTGAAAAGGCAAAACAAATCTTATCCTAATCCTTTAATTAATGAAGATAAAATAAAGGTAATCATTTCAAATTTTTTTACCATTCAACACTTGGCATTTCTTTTTCTCACATAGGCTGCTGGTTTGGATTTTTCTAAATTGATTTCTGAACATGGCAACTGAAGGAAAGGAAGAAAAGAAAGAAAAGAGATAAATAGAAAAAGAATGAGAAGGAAAATAAAAATAATAATAAATATATGTAGCTTTTCGAAACATATAAATTATGACAATTCTCATCATAAATTAATTTTTAAATTTTTGTGAAATTTTATCAATTTAATTGGTACCTGTTACAATTATAATTTTTATAAGTTATTATAGCGATTTTGTTAAAATTTCACGCAAATAAGCGTTTTAGTCGAAAATTGCAATCGACTATAATTTTATCACCATTGAGTAATATTTAACTATTTTATAGATTTATGTTTATAATTTTAGGGTTTCGAATAAATTCGGGTTCAATTTTTTATTAATGATGCATAAACCAGTTTTAGGATTTTAGTATACGATTTAGGGTTTCAATCAATTCCTAGGGTTTTGTTATTGGTGTTATATTTGATTTATTAAACTTCGTAATCTTTTATTGTTACTAGCCTTATCGACTTATTGTACAATTTAGGATACTCGAATTTAAGTTAAGGTTTAACTACTGATTTTTCTAGGGTTTATAGTCTCCAGGTTGTTTCAATGTCAATTGAAAATGGGCCAAGGTGCCCACGTCAATGGCCCTGATCCAATTACAATTTTGCATTCTCCTGGAACAAGTTTGGAAGAAGGAAAAATTGGCTTCATTCCACCGTGAAAAGAAAAAGCACCAAAGGGAGTGATCTTGTGGTCGGCCTACAGAGATCATTTATCAATGCACCAATGGATAGAGAATCGAGGCTCCTTGTGTCACAAGTCCAAATGAAAATAATGTCCTTGCTGGTTTATTAGTCTGCTCCTTACAAATTGAAATAGGTCCCACATATGCTTCCATGCGTGAATATTCAAATAGGACACAAAATGTTGATCCTTCGCATGCGTAACAATTGAGACGGGTTCCAACCCGCTCGAATCAAGCTTTTGTTTCTTGCATATTTTTATACTTGTAATAAATTAGATATATTTTTCTTAATTCCACACATTTTTTTTCCTATTACAAGTATAAAAAGGTACACATTAAAATGGCAACTATTCGAGATAAAAATATATAAATACAATAGACATTTAAATCTCAATTTTTTTTTATCATTTTTCACTGATTTATTGCATTTCACCCTCCTTGTGAGTAATTTATTATTTTTATGATAATAATTCCATAAAAATGTTATAAACCACACAAAATTTATAGAATTTAATATTGAAAAAGCGTTACATAAGATAAGTTCACTGAAAAGAGGAATGATGAAATTCAACTGATTTCCATGCAAGCATGGGGAGTAAAAAGCCGGAGGACAAAAAATGGTGGAATATAACTTGTCCCCATCAAGATGAATGAGACGAGAAGAGAGAGAATATGCCTGTTCCGCTAATAGTTTTTGACTAGGATACACCACTACTTATAGCTAAACAAGTATATGATACAGTTCCTAACACAGCTGCATTCCCACATCCGAATCAATGAAATGCCTACCCTTTTTCAACAAGGAATTTTCTTCTCTGTTCTTCACATCCGAATCAATTTATCATATACTGTTTTTCTAAAATCCTTATGTCACAAGCCCATCTTCTCGATTCCTACTTATTTTTTCCCCACCATGTGACACTTGGAGGCACATTACAGAAGTAAAGCTTGGTGATGTAATGTTCAATGCATTACACTGAGTGATAAGTACAAGTTCTCTGTTGGTTTTGATGGGTAAAATTAATTGTATCCATTACATCGAATAGATGTTCGGTGTTACCCTCTCCGACCACATCTTCACAATTTCTTTCATTTTCTTCAAAAACTCCTAGAAAAATAAAGGCAATAATTTTCTTAAATTTTGATTTAGACACGAAATTATTTTTAAACTTTCAAATATTACAAATTATCCCCATAAATTTTGATTAATTCATAACATAAATGACATTTCCATTTTTATTTAAAAAATAAAACTATAGTCAAAGATTAGGAGGTCTTAAAATATATTTCGGTAAGTACAAGGTGTTTCCACATGAAGATCAAAGTTTAGGAAAGTCATTTGCAACCTATGGGGATTATTTGTGAATTATCAGATAAGTTTTATAAGAATACGGGTCCTTTTTCGAAAAACATTACAAAAAAGGGCTTCTTATGAAAAATATTACCAATATAGTATAGTGAAGACGTATGTTGCTTTTTTTTTTTTTTTTTTTTACATTGAAGGCACATCTATTATATACGCTTTTAATGTACTATGAAGTTTGAATTTGAATTGAAAGTGTATGTACTAGGTACGCCTTTAACTTTGAAATTTAATTGAAAGTGTATGCATGTATTAGATGCGCATTCAATGTATACATCTTTAGTGTAGTAAATAAAAATAATTTGAAATTAAAAATAAATTGTTATTCAACTTATTAATTTCTCCCAATCCTACACAATTAAAGCATGTACTTCTACCCGTACACTACAAACCGAATGAAAAGTTTGCTACAGAAGTTGATTGCTTAAAATAACAGTCATTGAAACACCTCAATAAAGATTGCAAGTAGGAAAAAAAATTAGTGCACGGAATGATCATCCATGGACTATAGGAGTCGATTACAATAAAAAATAATTGAAAATTGTAATGTCGAGGTAAATAAAGAATGCCATGAACTGTGATCTTTGATAAAAACTAAATTGTATTTTGAACAATCAAAATATATACAAAATTTTTCATGACTCAATGTTAATGTCAATATAATGGTAAAAAAAAAAAAGAAAAAAGAAAAAAACTAAACAAAACATATCTACTATTGCCAACGCTATGTAAAGATCCTCATTGCACGAGAACTAGGTTGACTAGAAGGGTTAGATGTGGTTAAGTGATGCCCTCACCCATGGAGGACTATATGGGAGTGGAATGTCACTTTTGAGGTACTGGTGGGGTCGCAAGATCAAGATAACACTAGAACTCAAGAGTCATGTAAGAGCTAGATCCGGCCATAAAGCTAGATTCAACTCCTAAGGAAGAGGCAACTCTTGACCTGTAGTATGTGTTGTATTCCTTATTGATCTACCCGAGGTCAGTGGAATGATGCCTATGTGGTGGGATATCATCATCGAGGTATACCCGACGATATCTCGATCGAGCCTTGTCTCCTCAAACTCTAGCTCTGCCTTTAGGTGGTGCATGAGAAGCTAATACATCTTTGTCCACAGGTGGTCCCTATTCGCTGTCATGCTATAAGTAAAGGATGAGGCCATTGTGCTACTTAACAAACTGAAGTGCTCCATTTATGTTCCCAATGCTATAAGATAGTCAGGTGCCAATTGCATACTCATAAGCAAGTCCACCTGAAATAAGTAGAAAAACAAGTATCAGAATATATGATGGCAAGTATGTACGAGTGTAGAAACTAATGGACAATTTTGCATTTATTTACCATTCGACCAATGACAACTCTCTAGTGTGTAATGTAACGTTGGGTGATCTATCTATACTATGGCCAGTAACTCTCATCGACCCCTCGAGGACCTTAGATGTGTACTAAGAATCCATATCTCTATCCCTAAGCCTAGATGTACACAGAGTGGTATTGATCTAGTCAACACTCGTCCTACTTCGAAAGTCTAATTGGTGGAGCTGCTCAAAGGTATCAACATTTTGTAGGGCATACTGATATCTACCAAACTATCGAACAACATGGTCTAAGAAACACCACTCAATGATGTAGAAATATATGAGTGGTACCCGGATAGTCTAAATGTGTTGCCCAACAATGTAGAAGTTAGTTAACACCACTCTGTATAAGGCTCCCAAACAACCTAACGGTAAGAAAAAAAAAATCAGCAAAACAATAAGGATTAGCACTTACGTCTGATAGAAGGACAACAAAGAGAAGTTCTCATATCATACCTATTGCATTTTTTACATATCAAATGCTATGTGGTATGCATTTACTATATGCATCAAATGTTGAGTAGTATCCCGCACTACCTTCCATCTAGCCGCTAATGGCCTATCTTAGTCGATAATAAAGCCATGTCAACTAAGCGGAGTGACATGTAGGAATCCATCCCAAACCTAAACCTGAAGTAGAATTATGCGCCCCCGACCCCATACCCCGCAAACTCATGAGTGTCAGATGATGAGGTAAAGCATAGTTGTCGGTATAATCATGCCAAGCAAGCACCACCCTAACTAGATTGCCCAACTACAAAGAAGTCCGCCAGCAATTGTAGGAACATGAGATGAATACGATTAGAGGATTTATCTACAAATATGAATCCCCCCATTAGGCTGAGTATGTACACATGTACGTACTGTCAAACCGTCTCATCGTCTACCCTATAGGGAAGTACCTAGAAGTGCTCTCACAACCATGCAAGAAATAAATGAGTACCCCTCATCCAAGTAAGCCTAATGCCCAGCAATCTCTCTCCTGCATCAGTTCAACTCTCCTCATCATCTCTCTCGGTCCGACCCACCATAGCAAAACCCTCTACTGGAAATCTAAACTGGACCTTAGCATCCTATAGTATAATGGTCACCTCTTTAGTGGGTAGGTGGAACGTATGTGTCTCTAGCCTCTATCTCTCAACTAAAGCTGTTGCGAACCGTGACCAAGAACAAATAAGGCTGGTCGCTAAGTGGGTCCAAGTTTGTAGAAAGCTCGAAAATGGTTAATGGGGAAAGGTACTAAAAAGAGTGACAAAGACAAATGAAACTGTAAGCAAAAACCTACGAACAGCTATAGAGGATATGACGCACCAATGGAACTTCCGATGACTTACAGCAAAATTTGATATGACGCATGAATTGGTCCAACGAGGTTACTTACCACCTAACCTTGCTTAAGGGAAAGGATAAGAGTGATGCTGAGACTAAACCAACAATGTTTACACAAGAAAGAAAAGTATTCAAGTGTATTAAAGGTAATCTAATAAGTTATAGCTACAATTACAAGGGTATCCATACCTGTAAGTTAGGGCAACTTGCCTAAAAGGGAAAAGACAATAAAGACATTTCCTAAAGAAGCAATATACGTGATATAAAAGGGTAAAAATGAATATACAAAGAAAATAATCATTGGTGCTATAGATTCTACATATGATACTGTACACATGGCAATGCTACATTGGCAAGATTGTTAGGAGATGCGGACAAAAAGTACGAACAAGTGGGCTTGTCTGAGCAAAGATAGCCTAGTCAATTTGGATTCTCTGTATCTCGACTTCTCGGCAAGGATGATGCCGAGTGATTGGTCGGCTCCGCATTAAAGTACTCATTAACTCGGCATAACACAAAATAATGGGCAGTCATACGGCATGGCATTAAAAGTGACTTAGCAAGGAAGTACTCAACCTCGGTAGGGGTTGGTTGAAACATTAGGATTCGTCGTACTAGCCCCTATAGTCCTCTAGCTCAACTACTGGCCAGAGGTCCCGTAGCTTAATTTCCATCAAGAGCCGTAATCAGATGCTACTCCAACATAATAAATGGAAATTGTGCAACTCTCCAAAAATTAGCCTCCCATATGTAAGGTTCTACCCTAAGATGTATAGGAATATCCTATTTATCCTTATGTAAGGACATCTCACTACATCGTACTCATAGTGCATAGTTAGCCTCCTACATAAACGATCAATGAAGTTAGCAAGTAATATAGCTTTAATGAAAATTTTGAATGTACTTAAGAATGATATTACTTACCTTCCCCTCCCAAACGGCTTATGAATGGTAAATGGCTTACCTCATAAGTACATATAGATTGATAGGTCCTGGCTCCATCTATCCTATGATCACATACAAACATGGTTAGTAGATATAAAAAAAAATGTACATCTCATTATGCTTATGTATGCAGTATAACATAATGCCTAAATAGAAAAGCGATATGTACTAGCCCTATTAATCTCTAGACACCTCCTCCTATTATGTCCTTCTTGCCTACATGTGCAGCATTTAGTTTTGTCTAACCGCTCTCGAACATCCATCTTTATGTCATATCACTTATGCTTAGGTTTACCTTTCTTTCGTAGTAAGTCAATGTTCAAGTGGAAATAAGAGAAGCTAACTTGCAGCCAATTTAACTTGCCACCAATTAGGTAGAAATGAGCTTAGTAACAATCTATCTAGTTCGCTCACTTATACCATAACCTTATTGCCGATTTGTTGTCTACCTACATGCTTGCTACAGTAGCACATGCGTAAAAGCAAGGGATCCTATATATTTGCCACTTTTGACACGTATATGTATAAGCCCTAAAGTTAATTGTATGTATCCTTCCTCCTCCCTTTAAACCTGTCCTCGTCATTCGATTATCAGTCAAAACCTTAAAAAGATCATATTTGAAGTTGAATGAAATAACTTTATGTGCACTTACTCACCCTCTCCAATACATTCATAGAGCGTAATCAGTATAGATCTTGCCAGAATCGATTACTTCCTTAGCATCCTTATGTGTCTCCTCTCAATAGGCAATACGGTTGTAAAATATCTTCTTCACTAATGCAGTAATGTGTAATCTACATGCATATTTCAAAACAGAGTTATAACTCTTAACAACATTTGATGTCATGTATCTAAAACAATAATATATGTCATATGCAAGCGTCCACTTATCCAAATCAACATTATTAAACTATGCAGGAGCGTCCTCCTTAGCCTATGCTAACTACTCCATAAAACATTTGAATTTCCTTTCTTGTGCCTAAACACCTACAAACCAGATAAGTTTCTTACAGAATTGGTCTTATAGGCTGTATTGAAGTTACTAGTAACGTATTACAGATAGTATCTTTAAACCGCAAATGGTGGCTACCACTCTACTAATGGTTCCTTATACACGGAATCAATATCGGATGCTCTATGGAATGTAAGACATAAGGTTTGCCCTTTTGAACAACTACATGCACTATAAGCTTCCGTAAGAACTACCCCCAAGTTTCTGTTCATTTTGTGTCAATAAGATCAAAGGCCAATGGAACTATTGAATTGTATCCAGCCATGCTACAAGGCACCAACAACTTATGCCCATACATTCTGTATAAGAACATGCCATCAACACATACAATAGACTGATAGTATTTACAGGCTTTTACATACGACCCAAATGTCCAGAAAACTCACTTGAACACTTACCTTGCTTTGGCAAACTACTCTACCCCCAATGCACTTGTGTCCCCAAATTGCTCAACTTCATTGCATTCAATAGTCTCGACAACTCATTATACGACTTCTCCCAATTACCATATACTATCTCAACAGCGTTCCTCTTAGCCTCGAAAACTTTTCTATTGTTTACTATGTATCTGTACATGTTTTGCACATTAACTGCAAGATCATGTATCTTAACATCAGGATTCTTTCGTATACCGTTAATGAATAACTTAGCCATTATGTTACTGTCAATTCGAGGATGGTCTTGGTTTATCATTGAGTTCACACAAGTGTGCAAGCCCTCTAGAATTGTGATTTTGAGAAGACCTTCTATTTTCTTCAAATAAGCTCATAGCCTCTACTTATAACGCTCTTCTTTCTTGATATAGTAGATCATGCATACAATTGGTTTCGATATCTCCATATGGAAATCATAGTGGTTCCTTATGTGGAATGATTTTATCGCATCTATGAGATCCTTTTTCATATAAAAACGCATGTCGACACTCAAGTCATTAGAACTGTTGATGTTACTACACATTTCATCAACGTCTCTCTCAAATGTCACATAGCCATTGCCATTGTACCGGTTGTTGTAAAGTAAGGTAAGATTTCTCATAAGCCTATCCATCGATTCATTTATTTGTGGAAAGTCCTGAAACTGATTGTTAGACAATACTTCACCAATACGATGATGGGGCTTGCTTGGGCCAGGTCTGTGAAATGGTTGGACTAGAACACTACTCTTGACAACATATGGTCTCACCTAAGGTTCTCCTAAATCCTTAGCGTAGTCATCTTTGAGTCCAACATCATCCTCAACACCATCTCCATTTGCCTCACCCTACCCATCATTGTCAACATTTATGCCCATGTACATTCTCTCCACATACGGATCATAAGACTCTTTGTGTTCGATAATAGGACCCAATGCTTCATCAAGCTGCTCTTCTGTGATATTAACATACTCGTACTTAGTGAAATCCATGTATGGTTCATTTGATAGATCTACATTTGTTTGCTCAACACCGGTCATTGTTGAATGAACATTGGGATCCAGAAGGGTCAGATTGTATGGTTCATGTATTTTATGCTCAACCTGAGCACTCGATTCCCCGATGTGCCTTATGTACACTTTTTAAATACTCTGTTCCCTAAAAGACTTAGTCATCTCAATGAAATTCTTAACATCCTCATCGTCTCTAATAGCTATTAACTTATAGGTAACTCCAACATTATGGAAAAAGGGATGCTTGTGCACGAGTTCAACATTACTCAGGTTAACTCTGACGCATTACAAATTCTCCAAATAAAATGAGAGAGGTTTGAATCCTTCCTAATCTTTAACTTCTTAATGGGCTTCATGTCATACTTCAGCCCCTAGTTACCTATCACAAAATTTTCATTCATATACACAAAACTTTCACATAATTTGCTATTTCCACCCTAGTAATACCACAATGAACTAAAAATTTAGATGACATTAAAAACCTCATTTATATACCAAGCAATAACTTAACAAAATGCACGAAGTCATCTCGTTAAGCTGTGTTACGTACTACCTAACTTAAACTCATTAATTTGACCTAACACATTATAAATGCTAGAAAAAATATATATATATATATATATATATATGTAACAATTTCAATCTACATTCCAAAATTTTTTACACCCATATTCATATAACTTATTTATCAAAACATAAAAAATGTCTTAATGAAGACAAAATATAATAAATTTTCATGAAATATCAATAATTTACACAACTTACGGTATATCTATGACTACTCAATATAGATAAGACAGTAATAATTTTTTTCTAAAAAAAAAAAAGCGCATAATGTGAATTACTACTAAGATTGCAAAAAAATTTTGCAAATGCAAGTTATGCACCGGCAGTGCATTAGTTTCCCAAGGTTGTTAAAGATTTGCCCTCAAATCTTGGCCTTCGTTATCATCGGGCACATATGGAGTTAAGTCAGCAATGTTGGATGTGGTAGATTGTCGAAACCTTTGGGTAGCTCAATCTTGTAGGCATTATCATTAAAGCGCCTTAGGATCTTATAAGGTCCATCCACTCTGGGTGATAGTTTGTTCGTTCTTTTGCTAGGGAAGCATTCTTTACTAAGATGGATCCAAACAAGGGCCCCAGTAGCATAAATGATTCGTTTCCTTCCACGGCTTCCCATTTCCTTCTGTTGAACCACAGTCTTGGTTAATTGCTTTGCAATTCTTTTGGTATAACTTGTGAAATTCCTCGATACGCTACAGGCTTGATTAACTCTCCCCTGTTTTAGATGGACCGTTAACTAAGTCCAAGGGTAGGTTCAGGTTAAGTCCATAAACAACATCAAATAGTGATGTTCCAGTTGAGCTATGAGTTGAGTGATTGTAGGTAAATTCAATGATTGGCAGGCTTAAATTCTAGTCATGAGAGTTCTTTCCAATAGTGGCATGCAGGAGGCTATCGATGGTTCTGCTAACTACTTCAGTTTGGCCGTCTATCTAAGGTGGCAAGAGGTACTAAACAAGAGCTTAGTGCCGAGTTTCCACCATAAGGTTTTCTAAAAGAAACTCATGAATTTCGAATCATGGTTAGACACAATACTTCTTTGCACTCCATAGAATTGCACAATTTCCTGTAAAAAGAGGTTAGTGATGAATAAAGCATCATTAGTCTTGCGGTAGGGAGTGAAGTGGCCCATCTTGCTGAACCAATCGACCACCACCATGATCGAATCATGTCTTCTCGGCGTGTGGAGAAGGCTAAGCATGAAATCCATGCTTATATCGATCCATGGCCACTTGGGAATTGGCAGGGGTGTATATTCTCTATAAGGCTCTCTCCTCCCTTTAGGATATTTACACACCTTACACCCTTCAAGTATTTGGTGCATATCCCTCATCATCCCAAGCAAGTAAAAATGCTCCTTCAATATCTTAATCGTTCTCTTTTCCCTAAAATGTCCAGCTAAACCCCCGGCATGAGCTTCTCGAACTAGTAGCTTCCTTATAGAACCACTCAACATGCACATTTGCGTACCCTTCATCAAGAACCCTTCACTTAAGTAAAATCCGTCCACAGCTCCTCTATCACTACACTTGGTTACTAAAGGCCCAAAATGTGGGTCATGCTCATATCAATTAGGTAGAGTGCCAAATCTAAGCACTTTAGCTTACAATGTCGTGATGAGGATATGATGACGAGAAAGTGCATCAGCCACTGTATTAGTTCTTCCCTTCTTATACCTGATGACATAGTAAAAGGTCTCTAGGAACTCGACTCACTTAGCATGACGTAGAAAATGCTTTTGCTACTTGTGAAGATGCTTGAGAGATTCATGATCAGAATATCTGATGAATTCTCTCGGCAACAGGTAATGCTGCTAGTTTTGGAGTATATTGACAAGGGCATAGAACTCCTTATCGTAGACTGAGTAATTCAAGGCAGCACTTCGAAGTTTTTCGCTGAAGTAGGCAATGGGTCAGTGCTCCTGCATAAGTATAGCACCAATGCTGACACCAGATACATTACATTCAACCTAAAAAACATTCTCGAACTCTGATAAGGCAAGTACTGGAGCAGACGTCAACCTACACTTCAAATCTTCAAAACTCCTTTAAGCCTTTTCTATCTATTTAAACTCAATGTTCTTCTTGGTCAATTCAGTTAACAGTACAATTATAGAGCTAAAGCTTTGGATAAATCTTTGATAGAATGAGGCTAAGCTATGGAAGCTCTTGACTTTGGCTGCACTTATTGGTGTAGGCCACTCATTAATAGCCTTGACCTTTTCCTCATTAACACAAACTCCACTCCCGAAATGACATATTCGAGGAATGTAACCTCACTTTGGCAAAATGTGCATTTCTTCAGGTTGCTGAATAATTTCTCGGCACGGAGTATGTTAAACACCAATCTCAAATGTTCGATATGAACAAGAAGGTCGGTACTGTAGGCAAGAAGGTCGGTACTGTAGGCTAGAATATCATCAAAATAAACCACAACGCATTTTCCTATCAATGCTCGAAGCACATGATTCATGAGTCGCATGAATGTACTCGGTGCGTTAGTTAAACCAAATGGCATAACCATCCACTCAAATAGACTATCCCGAGTCTTAAAGGCTGTTTTCCATTCATCTCCCGGTCTTATTCGTATTTGATGATAGCTACTCTTTAGATCTATTTTCGAAAAGATGTGTGCACCATGCAACTCATTGAGTATGTCATTTAACTGCAGGATCGGGTATTGGTACTTAACAGTAATCTTGTTAATGGTACGACTATCAATGCACATCCTCCATGATCCATCTTTCTTTGGTACTAACACAGCTAGGACGACACATGGGATCATGCTCTCACGGACATATCTGCGATCCACCAACTCATCAACTTGCTTTTTCAACTCGGCTGCCTATTCAGGATTAAGTCTATAGGCGGGTTGATTTGGTAGGGCTACTCTAGGTTGAAGATCGATGCAATGCTCAATTCCTCTCAAGGGAAGTAATCCTTTCGACATCTTGGATGGAAATAGGTCAGCAAATTCTTGAAGTAGTTGCAGCACTTTGGCAAGTAAGTTCTCAACCTCTCTAACCTTTAGGAGTCTCCTGACCAAAAGGAGTACATTGTCTTCGATTTTGACTTCTTGTGCAAATTAAGCTTGGAAAATCACTAAGGACTTTTGCTATAGAGATCTCGCAACCTTTTCCTAGGATTCTTGCACTTCCCTAGGACTCATCGGCGTCAATATAACTTCTTCCCATTCTTTTGAAACATGTAGGTGTTTCTATACCCATCGTGTAAGACCCTTAAGTCAAATAGCCATGATCGGCCAAGTATTATGTGGGATGCACCTATGGGCAGGATGTCACACAGAACCTCGTCACTATATCTATCACCAATAGTGATTGACACTTTGACTTGCTCAGAAATGTATAATCCTCCCCTTTCGTTCAGCCAATGAATCTTGTACGACTTGGGGTATGGAAGAGTTGGCAATTTTATGGCCTTAATTACCCCTTGCGCAATGACGTTGGTACAGCTCCCTCTATCAATGATTACAGCGCATAGCTTACCATTCACCTGGTAATTTGTATGAAAGAAGTTCTCTCTCTCTACTCATTCTCATTAGCCACAAAAGTACTAAGAAATCACCGAACAACAAAGCAATAATCAGCACCGCCCTCAGGGGGTATCTTGGCTCCTGAATCTTCCTCAATTTCTTCTAACATCTGATCGCTTGCCACTTCTTCCTCTCCTTCACTCGCACTTTCTACTTCAAACAGGGGCTTATCTCCCTTGATGGTCATGACTTGGCAGTTCGGACATTGACTAGTTATGTGTCCATAGCCAAGACACTTAAAACATTTGATTTCTTGGGTTTTCCGTCCTAAGCTTTGACCCTGGTCTTTTCGAATCTCAGGTTCCTCGGTCTTGTTCTTACTTCGGCCCTCATCTAGTTGGCTCGGTATGTGACCTTGGCGTTCAACCTTGGATCTGTTTGATGCCTTGCCACTCCTTGCTCTACTCGGCAAGCCATTCCTACTCGGCATCATGGTTCTATTACTTAGCATTTGGCTAGCCTAGTTCTACCATTGCCTTTCAACTCTCTGGGCTACACAAATGGTTTCATCTAGAGTTGTAAGGCTTTGCAATTCCATGACATGACTAATCTCAACTTGGAGTCTTAAGACGAATCGTGCTATAGTTTGGGTCTCAGGCTCGTCAACATCACATCGTATCATAAGCAACTGAAACTCTTAGACATAGTCGTCTATGGATCTGTTACCTTACCTTAAGTCTTAGAGTCGTCAGAAAGTGTTTTGCTCGTAGTGTTTGGGAACAAACCTGCTTTTCAAAACTCTATTCATTTCGTTCCATGTTCGGACTTTGCGTTGGTCCCTTAGACCAACATTCAGTAGCTTCTTCCACCACATTACCACATACCTAGGAAATTCTAACACGGCCACCCTAATACAGACAGCATCTTTGTAATAATAGAAGTCGAATCTCTTTTCAATCTTCTCTTCCCAATCGAGGTAGTCATCAGCACTATTGACTCATTGAAGCTCAAAATCTGTACTTTAAGATGCTTGGCACCTCTTAGTGCTCTGAACTCACGCTCATCCATCCCCATTAGTAATATTTGGTATTTGTAGGCTAACTCGACCACGACCATGAGTATCACTCTCGACATCGTGAATCTCTCCCTGTACACTAAGGTTTGACATTCTCAATACAAGCTTTAATAAGGATACTTCATTCAAATGCTTTCTACACATAAATATCTCGAATAGCAGACTAATACTACACAACTCTTGGTCTCAACCTCAAGCTCTAATACCAGGAATATATGGTGTGCCTAGGAGCTCAGTTATCATTAGGACTTATCGGGGTAGAATTGAACTAAAATGGGATCTTCAAGATATCAAATAAAATTAGAGAGAAGTAGTCCACAATCAAACAAGAGTAGCTGACATGAAGCTACTCGAAGGATGTGACTCACCAACGAACATAACAAGACTTAACACCTCACTTAATATGATGCACAAGTTGATGTCAAGGTCCACTCGCTACTAATCTTAAGCCACTTGACAGGATTAGATAAAATTGTAGGGGGTATGGACTTGGAGAGTATTGTCTCACAAGAATAAAGTATTCAGTATTAAGATGTAAGTTATCTTCGGCTTACAAGAGAAAAAGACTATTTATAGTAAGTTCATAGGGTAGCATTACAAATAAAGAAATTACAAGAAAGTATTTACAAAAAGGAGATTCTTAATACATACGAAAAGGGTAAAAAGGACAATAAACCAAAAATGAAAAAGTAGTTAAATGTCAGAGGTGGACAGCTAGCAATACAGCATTGGTCCCGTACAAATATTCTCTGAGCATAATAGGCGGGAAGGGTCAAAATGTTGCGGCACTAAAGGGGCTAAGACGAGAGAAATGGTGATATGCTGAGAGAAAACTACTCGGTCGTTTTAAGTGAGTCTCTCATCACTTGGCAAGAGATTCTTGGCAGCAGTTTGTTGGAATACTCGGCACAAGGTCCTCAACAAGGGAATGCTCGGCATCATCACTACCGAGTGTACAAATCAATGTATGACAATGTGGGGAGCTTAGAGAGTTCAACTACTTTTCTTCGATGTATAGTTTCTTATCATCAGCAGGTTGCTGAAAGAGAATTCTTCGGAAGAGGGATTGGAGGCCTCGAAGGCGCGCACGAGTAATGGGACCACTGAGCAGCAATGCATCACTAACTATAGCAATTGGCCAATTATATTTAGATAGCTGGACCAATAAATAGATGACAATTAGCTTACCTTGTGTATACATCACAGCAACACATGTATTATACTAACAAAGAGATACATTGAAAGAGTAGTGTGATGAATTTGAAAGGGTATTTCTATTCATTGTCAAGGTAAACACTTTTAATAAATTTTCCTTTAAGAAAAAATAATATATCAATCCTTTATATAGGCTTGAATCATAGTCCCTTAAGAATAACCAATACAACTACTTTGGGTCATCAATTCAATAATAGTTGTACTTTTATAAAGTAATCGATCGAAACCATTTCTTGGAATAACAAAAGCATATAAAATGAATATATAATCAAATTAGGATAAAGATGGATTTTAGAGAAGAAAAAAAAAACGGAAAACATAACTTAGGATTTGATAGGATTGATCTTAGGCTTAACATTAATTGGCTTTGTCTCTAAGACACCATAGCGGCAAACTAGGTTACTATGATAAATTATCTAATCGACCTAGTGACACCAATCAACTTGAAACATTGCAAGGTTGACAAGGAACCCTAAAAGAAACCTAACTCAACAAAAAGGTAATTGTTTTTTTTTTTTAAATGGCTAGGTAGAAAAAATAGAAGTGAACCTAGAACATGTCATGACTAATACTAATTGCTATTATAATATGAATTAAGAGTTATGTCAAATTTCTATAAAGTTTATAAGTGGAAACATGGTACGTGATTACTATTGTTTGTTAGATGAGCATGTTAATTTTATAATGTAATTTAGCTAACAATTGATTAACCATTAATTCCAATTGTTTATTCTATGTGCTTGAAAACTTATTTGAAAAATGACTTTTAAAAATGAATGTACGTACCTGATCCATATTTAAAAAGAAAGAAATAAAATGACCTTAGAGACTTGTTCCACACTTTTAGAAATGACATTAGGGATTTGCTACACTTTCAAAACTAACTCTAATACCACACTCCATACTTTCAAAATAAGCTCCAGAGATAAGATGGATTCACAATTTTACAACCAACTCTAAGAGTAGTATGCCTTCACTTTCAAAACTATGCACATCTAAAACACTATTAGCAAATAGGTCATGTAACTTAGAAGCACAAATTTTAATGAGTTATAAAATTTCAAAATGAATATGCACCTATTAGTGTAACATATTAACTACCACTTTATAATTTGTCTCTTACTAAATATATTTCTTTACATCAATCAATGTATCTCTATTCCCTCAATAAGCTTTAGAGTGCTATATTTGACTTATGATCAATCATAAAGTTATACATGTATCCACAATTAAGCTCAAATCTCTAAGGTTTGCCTAATTTGTCAACCCATAAATGCGTGTTTCAACATAGAAAAATTAACATCTTCCTTTTCAAGCAAATAATACCCAACAATCAAATAATTGCTTTCTTAGGTATGTCACATGGTAATATAATAAAGTGGCAATGTAATTTGATCACTTCGTAATATTGACAATTATTGTATGGGGAACTAGCTTAAACTAAAATTTTAAGGGGAAAAAAGGGCTCACACAATAGGGAAGTAGGGATTCATTCACTTTATTCTTTTGCTTTTTTGTCTTGATTCATCTACTACATCTTCTAATCATGTGTTATGGTATTTGTAATTCCCTTCGTAAAGCATATGTCATACTTTTGCACCAATGAATCTTACAAGTTTTATAGTTAATAGGTTACCATTCTAAGCATTAATAAAACACACCGTCCAAACTCTTCACTATGATAACTTAAAAATTTGATCACATCTCATCTTTGCACACTCATAAGCATTGAAGAGGATTATTTGTATAAGAAGGTCAATTATAGCATGTCTTATGCATACTCACAATGTACATATGTCTTTGCCAAGTAACAATACTACTAACAATAATATTATTGAATAATGCATTCTTTTTCTTTAGAATCTATACAAACCTAACATATCCAAAATAAACATCTCTATGTAAAGGTTCAATGAGAGAATCAACATTCTCATGTTGATATATACTACGAAATGACTTCTTTTCAAGCAATAATACTCCTTACAAAATTACATTTATTGTCAATATTTGATTCGGGGAGGACTTGTATATGAGCTAAAAGCATAGAAGCTTTAAAGACTATAAGGGAGTGATATTTTTGGTTTTATGATTTTTATGGCCTTTTGAATGAAATTTATAAGAACTAATTAAAATTAAGGGATATGAACAGTTCATGAACTAGATATGATACACCAATCCATAAATTGAATTGGGCCTCTATTTGATTTTGCCTGATATTACTCATAATTAGAATTATATGGTGGTTTTGATTACGTCAATTGATATGACATACAATTGATTTAATGATAGGGATTGTTTGCCGTGATTCTATGAAGAATTGATATGAACAAGTTTTTAAGAGAAAATCTCTTAATGTTTTCATCAACTAGTAAAACTGGCTACAATGTTGCAAATGAGAGCATTTATAGGAAGCCTTAACATCCTCAAGGTAAAATAGGAAAACAATTGCTAGTAAAAAGGACTAAAAGTAATTGTCTAATTATAAAATAAAACCGAAATTAAACACTAGAAAAAAATATAAAAATATTAAATAATTAAAAAAAAATCAAAATTTTGCAAGTCTACAATTCTCATATAACATGGTTGGTGGCCATGTAACTCTCAGATCTTCATGGCCCATGCAACACAACCTTACCATATTCATACTAGTCAATAAAGATCAATACGATCATATTCAAGGCTGTATACCTCTTTGTTTACTAAATATTACTTGCAAATTTAAGGCTAAGCATATCCTCTTGATTCACTAAATAAAAATAAGTCTTCTAATTTCATGTATAAGGAACCTTAAGAAGACTCACCTTTGAATCTTACATTGGATGTCTGTAATACCCCAAGATTTCGAGCTAATTCAATAACCCTAAAATTCTAACCCCTAAATTTAAGGCACTAAACTAAGTTATCAGTTTTACTTCAAACTTTACAGTAAAGTTAAAAAAGTTAGATGAAATAGTTCAAGTGAAGCCAATTCCTCAAAATAAGCTATATAAAAATATTAATTTGAGAAAAACGTTAATTTATCAATAAAGTCAATAATCATAAAATTTAAGCTTTTAGATATAACAAAATATTAGAGATAAGTTAATTAATTTTCAAAAATAACAAATGAAGTTGAATTATACATAATATATATGTATTTACATGTGATATGCATTATATGTATTTACATGTGATATGCATACATATCATAATAATAAATTATTAAAATAAGGGAAAATTAATAAAAAAATTAAATAGAGAAGTCATCAAATGATGTGTTAAGCTATGATTAATTGCAAATGATGATCAACACTTTGTTAAGTAGAGAATGACACATGGTGCCTAGGAAAACGTAAAATTGATATATGTAATTTTACTTTTTCACATGCAAAAATCATAAAACCTATAAATAGGGCTCTAAACATCATTTACAATATTTTGGGAACTTGAAAACACAAGAAAATAACTTTTGCAAATTCGAAAAAAATTTAAAAAAAATAGTGGGAAAATACGGTGAATTACGATTCTTAAAGCTATAAGCAACTTGATAAGGAGCCACTCAGGACTTAAATTTGTGGTGGAGAGAGATAGCGGGCCGATATAGGGAAGTGGTCAGAGCATTATGTGCCGGTGAATAAAATTTTACTACCTGATTTTCATTAATTCACAAAAAATATCAAATTAGCTCATAAAATTATGAAATTTGGTTTCCCTTAGTTATTTTCCATGTACTTTCATGTCGTAATTTATTTTCTTAAAATAACATTGATTTATGGTACTTGCTTAAGAATAGGCCCTGTTTAGATGAATTTTAAATAAATTTTTCAAAATATTAAATAATGTTACTTCAGCCTAAAAATTTTTGTGTAACACACTTGTATAATGTATTAAATTTCAGTAACAATAATTTTTGAAAATCTCCATGTTTACTATTTTTTATAATTATTTTGAATAAAATTGCTAATTTTATCGAATTATTGAAATAATTAGTTTTTGATGAAATTAATGAATGAACCTTACATGTTTAGACTTCTAGATGTTTATAATGGTATTTGGAATATTAAATTTTTATCTCACTTATAAATTTATTTATTTTCCTCAATTTTCCATAATTTTGAGCTAAAACCACTATTTTCGTAAAAATAAATAATAGCCAATTTAGTGTAATTAATGATCAATAACTAAACCACATATTTTTGTGAGTTTATAGGATTTTTTATGAAATTAATTAGGCTCGTATACTATTATTACGTATTTTCCTGATATAAGCTTATATATTGGCTTAATATGTAATATAGTAATTAATATTAGTAAGATACTTGTCAAATCGTGTAAAGCGAACACATTGGGGTATATTAAGGGTTACTGGATAAGTTTGGAAAGTGTGATTTTTAAGGTTTTTAGTTCAGTGCTAAATCTTACTTGGGTCAATTATAGAGTTAGGATAGCGTATAGTCGAGTCATAATACGAAAGTGTATTTTTAGGTTTTTGACAATATTGATCATTCTTATTTCTTAATATATATTAATAGTACTCAAAATAATGATTGTGATGACATAAAGTATAAACCCTGCAAATTTAGCTATTTAACAGTAGAATTAAACCCTAATACTATAGAAAACTTGAAGAGTCATTAAAACTGAGCAAGATAAAAATGTAATAAATCATAAATTTAAATATATTATAAATAGTAAAAAAAACCTTATAAATTGATTAAAACCCTAAATCGTATACTAAAACCCTAAAAAAAAAACTGACTTACACATCATTAACTAAAATTAAACTCGAATTTGATCGAAACCCTAAAATCATAAATATAAACCTATAAAATAGTTAAATATTACTCAATAGTGATAAAATCATAGTCGAATGTAATTTTCGACTAAATCGCCTATTCGTATAAAATTTTAACGAAATTGCTATAATAACTTGTAAAAATTATAATTGTAATGGGTACCAATTAAATTGATAAAATTTCACAAAAATTTGAAAATTAATTTATGAGGAGAATCGTTATAATTTATATGATTCGAAAAATTACATATATTTGTTAATAATTTTCATTTTCCTTCTCTTTCATTTTCAATTTATCTCTTTTCTCTCTTTTCTTTCTTTTCTACAAGTTGCAACGTTCTGGAAATTGAAGACCAAATTTAGCTGCCCACGTGAGAGAAAAAAATGCCACATGTTGAGTAGAAAATGAAAGAAAAAAAATTGGATAATTATTTAGCTTAAANATAATGATAATAATCATAATAAAGTTAAAAATCTCAAAAATAGGAAAATATACTTAAAATAATAAAAATATCAAATATATGATTTAAATAATTATTAAATCATAAATATGTTAAGAAAAAACGAAAATCAATATTTTATAATTTTTAAACTTAAATAATAATTTTTGTGATATTTTTATATTACAATTTATACTACAAGTCACAACGTCCAAAACGGACCTCGTTATGAGAAAATACGCTCGAAAACGATCAAAATGGACTATCAGTTCATAATGATCCGAGTTAAAACGAAAAAGTTATATGCGATTTGATAAAAAGCTCGAATCGATGATTTCACGTAAGTCAATAACTGATTTAAGTAAATAGTACGGTTTAGCATGCTGGTTTAGGTATTTAAATCCCTAAACTTATTACTTTCCATATTTCATTAATGTTAGGTGATTCTAAGATCGAGACCGACTTATGTTTGAACTATTATAATCTTTGACATCATTTATGACCAAGTGAGTACTCTCGATGACTCTATACTTATTTTGTGCTTGTAGTTAGTGCACATGAATTAAATATTAATAACTTAATGCATGGGGGTTCGGGTTATACATGTGACTAATATTGATTTATTACTGTGCAAAATACTGTTAAATGTGATTATATAATTGATTGTTGCATTATTTGGATGATTTGTTGATATTGTTTGATCACCTCATAAATTGACTTAATCATATTCAACTCAACTAAAAATTAAATGGTTCACGCATAAAGCACAAACATTGCATATAATGTTCCAGCCGTCACCTCACGCGGTTGGTAATGAGGGGCCTTGGAGGGATGGATTCCCACATGATTTGATCAGTACAATGCAGGAGCATTGGTACAATAAGACCCTACCCTTAGCTCGCGGGTTTTATTGGTGTCGAAGACGTTAACCGTGGGTGGCTAGGGGTCGCGTCTAGAGACCACTGCTGTAGAGTGTAAGCGTGGACTGCGTGAGCCCGTTCACCGCTAGACTTAGTTATTTATATACTATTGACTGATGGAAGTAGAAACCTGTTCTATGAAACAAGGAATTCCTATATAATGATATGAGGGTAAAAACCCAGATGCTAGAGCCCGGTTGTGATTGGTACCGATGTATCTCCAACCCTTACTTCGGAGGGTGTTAAATTCCGATATTATATGCAGTACTGGTTAACTGCATATATATTGTTTGACATACTGCTTGTTCGTGCATTCATATGTTTGGTAATAAATTGTTTGATAACTTGTTTGCTGGTATAGTATGGGGTTAACTCACTAAGCTTTTGTAGCTTACTCTCTAATAGTTTTCTCTTATAGGTTACTAGATGATCGAGCATGGGTTAAGAATCGAGAGTTGAGTGCCAACATCGAGATGCATAGAAGTTAGACTTTGAGGACAAACTATATAGTTATTAATATTACATTTAAATTTTGTGACTTTAGTAGGATTGAGTTTTAGAACTTTACTACCTAATCTTATTGTTTGGTAGGAGATACCGATTCTCTGCGGTTTTGTTGGATTGTGGCTTATCAGATATCTATAGTCACATATACGTGGTCGTAAGTTAAATAAATAAATAAATAAAAGCTTTAGTGACTAATTGTTTAGAATCTTGCAATCTCTGACTTGCAAGATGATTTTCAAATCATGGGTGCACACATGATATGAAAATTTTAGGCAATCCTACTAGGCCCCCTTTAGGGTCATGATATAAAGTTTACTAAAATCGGATAAGAAACGAGTAAGATAAGTCAAATGAAGATTAAAAACACAGAAATGAAAGCTTATAACAGTTTATGTTCAACTCATACTTAATTTGAAGACTGTGTTATATTTTCATAGGTGTGATAAGTAAGGAATGACCATGTCGTGAAGTTTAGGATTTTGCACTATTACTAAGTCTAGGTAAGTGGATCTAACTCATACTTAGAGTAGATATATTGCTACTCATAACACTGCGTACTGTTTGATGTTGTGTTGATTGAATATGGATATATCTTGGGTGAATTGATATGCTATTATAGTGGGTGCTAATGTGGTGATTTTGAATGACAATAATTGTATCTTGATTAAATTGTTATGTAACTATGTTGGGTGATGATCTATGCTTACAATTGAATGTGCTAACTAGGGAAGTTAAGTAATCTAACTCAATCTTCTAAGTGTTCACCTAAGTGAACCCCAAGTGAAATACTAGAATTCTGCTAGGGAGAGTTCGAAAAACTAGAATCAAATCACTAGGTTGAATAAAATTGGAATATTGATTGTGTTGATTGATATTCTTGAGTTGCTATTGCATGGCATGGCATGGCACAGAAAGGGACCTACGAGTCAGAAGTTTCATAATGAGGCTTCTAAGTGATGATGGAAAAAGCATGGCTTTGTGAACTTAGTTTTTGGAAGCATATAAATTACATTGCCCGAACAATGTCACTATTTTGATTGTCAAATTTGGTAAAGTACAGCATGTGGTCTAATTTGGCAATGTTACCGCTTTGATTTGGTGAACTACAGTGTGTAGTCTAATTTTGTAAAGTTAGGGGCCTTATTCCCAAGCAGCTTCTTGTTGCCCCAAGTTCCTAGACGTTGTATCCAGATACCCAACTATGTTAACTAACCGAAAGAAGTTTGGAGAGCATAAGATATCGGTGTTGATGCATGCCATGTGCATGAGCATAGTATGCTACATGGCTAGTAGTAAATGCTTGATTAGGCGAATGCATATATGAAGTTGAACCTACGGGTTATGATTGAAATGTTTCGATTGTGATATGCAATATTGTCTATCATATTATCTATATTATGTTGTATGTTATCCACTCTCACTCAGTTTCAATAGTTGAGGGGATAAAATGTTTTATCTTCAAGTTAACTGTATCATAAAGGGCCCAATGCTAAAGGGGGATATATATACTAAGAGTGTAAGTTGGAGTCAATGACTTTTGTATGAAGCTTGTATTAAGTCAGGAATTTTATTATTGTGAAGATGATAAAGGAAAAAGCTAGTTCATTTTTTGATATAAATATTATGTTGTACACATAAGTTGTAATAGGAAATCCAACTGAACTTCGATGTAGAAACCTCTTTATTATGTAAACAATGTTGTCTTTTGATGAATAAGCAGGTTGAGTTAAGTTTTCAACAAGTAATCCTGTGTAATAATACATCTTGTACTATGTCAGGATGTGACAATGTCCACTTCAATCGAAGATAAATGTGTAATATATATATACAAATATATAATATTATAAACAACTCGCGTTCCTTCCACTCATCATATATTTTGTAAATAGCAATCTTTAAAATTGTCGATGCTTCAAACAAAGATGCTTCAATGATAAACATGTCATCCAATTCCATTCCATGGTCTACCTATTGAAAATACATCAACAATTAACCCATTTTTTTAATAGAAATGACTTATTACTCTTCCTTTAATAAGTTAATCTTCCCTCTTCAATAGGTAACTCAGTAGTTACCCCAATCTCTATTGTTCCCTTGTAACCTCTCTCTTTGTTTCAATTTCTAATTCATGCTCTACTTTACTTCCAATTTCCTTCTCACCACCAACTTCTTCTGCAATCTTAATCTCTCCTAACTTAATCTTACCTACAACATCTATGGTATCATGAAATTTATCAATTTGACCTACATCTTCATTCCAAAGTTCCTTGTGAATATATCTTACTCATAATTCTATCTCTTGCAATAATTATAGGAACACCATCTAATTACAAGTCTTATTACGAACTTGTTTGAACATTGATATTCCAGATCCCCATAACCTAAACATCTATTGCATCTCAAATCTTGACTCTTCACCTTTTTATCTAGCCCAATAGTGTAAGAGTCAAATGAATCAACTCTATGTTAACCACCTTAAATTTCTCTCTTTCATTACTACGATCTCTAAATAGTCCACAACCTTGGCTACATATTGGTCTATGAGATCACCTACTTATAGCATCACATAGGTTATTTCAATCACCAACTTGCATACTTCCATTCAAATTATCCTTCGATGCCCTAATGTTGGCATTTTGTTGGTCCATGAATGATTGCATCAATGCTATCACATCACGTGCCAAGGTCTACCTATATCTCCTATCTCACCCTTACCTAAATCAGCTTCATCTTCATACTTGATAAAAGAAAGAATTCAACAATTCTTTTTTCAACAATTACTAAAACAAAAACCTTTAAAAACTTAACTCTATTTTAAACTGGTTTTCTCATTTTTTTTCTCTTTTGTTAAATAAAATAGAACCAAGAATTTTTTTTATTACTTAGTAGGTAGTTGATGTTAGCTTAACATTATCTGCGTTAGCCCTTATCTTCTTCCCCAACATGATGTTGTCTTCTTCATTACTTCAAATCACCTACACGTCTCTTTGAGACACATACTCAAAGTTAAATACAAAGATTTGGACAAACACAACACCACCACCACTTTCGTAGATCTAAATGTTTATTCATCACTAGCAAATCTTTCAATTTCGGTGCCCTTACTATTTGCTAACTTGTATACCTCTTAATAGTTAAGAAACCTAAATCTTTTAGCCTAACCCTAAGGATACAAAATTCTTACGCACCAAAAGTAAATTCTTTTATCTAATCAAATTTCAAACTAAGAAACTAAATCTTCCTATTACTGCAACTTCTGCTCTAATACCAAGATGTTATAGGAATGATCCTTATACGAGGTAAATGCATTGAAGCTTGAAAAACTAATAGGAATGGATATTTTTGGGTTTTTAGATTTTATAATTTTATGCGTTTTTTTAAATGAAATTAACAAGAGCTAAATAAAATAAGGGATATGAACAATTGGATATGAAGCACCAATCCGTAAATTGAACTTTGGTTTCGTATGATTCTAATTGATATTATGTGGAATTAGAGAATTAAACTAGGGTTTTGATCAAATTAATTGATATGATGCACAATTTATTCAACTAAAGGGATGTTTGCTTCAATTCTATGAAGAATTAATAAAAACGAGGCTTTTTATTAAATCAATTATGTGAAGCCTTGATATCCCCATGGAAAATTTGGAAAATAACTACTAATGAAAAGGAGAAGACTGATAAGAATCAACTTCATGGACCCATTACCAAAAGCCGACCTAAGGGATTATAAGGACTCACCCAATGAGTACTAACCCAAGGACTCTCCAAGGACAAGGATTCTAACATCAACTAAGGTATGTTACACTTCATCCACCTTAAGCACTGAGCTGTGGTTATGATAGGAATAGTTTTCAAGCAAGTAAATACCACAAGTCTTCCAAAGCTAAGCAAACAGCCATTTGACTAGTCGAAGCCTTAGAACAATGCCTAGTGTCTAAGCTCCAATCTAGCCCAAATTACCCAAATTAGGTCGGCCAATTCATCAATTCCTTTTCTAACCTCTTTCAAGGAAATACCATCAGTTGCCTTGCTACCAGAGATCCAATACTTACAGGGACAACCGAACACACATAATATTAAGCTCACCAATGATAATTTAACACATGCCTTCTGGCATAACTTCCTAAAATGATTCCTCCTTCCATACATTGTACTATATAGTGACGTTTTGACCATTTTTAGCATTTGTCTTAGGAATCTTTATATCTAATATGTAATTTTCCCACTTTTGTCTTTTCTTTGAAATGTAACCTTAAGTAGGCCATATAATAGCCTCACTTGTAGCACAAACATCACTTCTCACGTTACTAATGCAAACATTTTGGTTCGAGAATACTCATTATGTCTTCTCTTCCTTAACTCTTATCTGCTTCGTTTTTGCAAACAGTAGTGGTAAGTGACCCTAATTCTCACTTATGTATCATATCAAGTGAATATTTGCTGAGTAGGATTAGTTGGTATCTCATATCCAATTAGTAGCTGCTTAGGTTTTGCTAAACTGGCCTTTATTTTCCTTATTCCTTTTCTCGTTGTGGTGCTTCTCTGTATATATGACCTTGAAGATGCATCAACTTTGTTGATATTAAAGCACGTTTCTAAGGGAGTGTGAAGCTTACAATGGAGTTCTTATTCATGATGCTATTAGTAACTACTGTGTTCTTTAGTAGTTACTACGATGGTTTGTAGAGTTTATAGAGTTGTGGTAAGGTGTTTGAAGTTGACTTTTGAAGTTATGAGTTAGGAAGTATTGATTTACAAGAGGCAAGTGAGTAACTCCCATTATTTTGTTTTACTTTGTTTCTTGAATATGAAAACAGAGCCTATTGTGAATCTTATGTCAAGCTGTATTGTATGAAGTTTCAAGGTGTTAGAGTATACTAACTGAGATTCTAGGTAGTGAGTAGTAACTAATTGAGAGTGAATAGTGGTTTTGAAGTATTGTTGAGCAGTTTCGAGTAGTAGGGTTTTGTTGGGTGCATATTGCTAAAGTTGTTCTTATTAAAGGAAGTAGTGACAAAAATTATTCCACAATGTTAGATTCTAGTGTTCACATAGTTATTTGAGACCAAGATAGTGGCACTCAAGCTAATAGCAACTAGTATTGAAGCTACATGCCAGGGTCAATTGATGATAAGCTTGATAGACTCACTATCCTTATCAAGAGTCTAGTCACAACCATGTGAGGTATGAGACAATAGCCATAAGGTGCACCAAATTGTATCCAAGTAGAAGGTAAACAAGAGCTAAGATATGGACATACAAGCCGAGCTAATTGCTAAGCATGACCTCATAGAGTTAGAGGAGTAATAGGCTACCTTACTCAAAGGAGGTTAAAGATGTAAGAAATCGAGGAAGTAGAAGAAGAGCTTGATAGAGAGGGAAAAGAGTATTGCGAAATGGAAGAGTGAAGACATCGAGCTTCATGAGGATTTGATAATGTTAAAGTCTATATTTTGACCTTTACAAATTAGTAGAAATGCTGATGAATACCTAGACTAAGAGAAGGTCGAGAAAGTGTTTGATTGCTATAGATATACTGAGGTTGAGAAAGTTTGAATTGCTGCTCTTGAGTTCTCTAGATATAACGCCATGTGATGGAAGAACATGAATGCGACCAGAGAAAGAGATGGACAAAGAGGTGTACAAACTTGGGAAGACACGAAAAGGCTGCTAAGAGGAAGATTTGTACTTGAGACATACTTGCATGATACCTTTGCCAAATTGCAAGAGCTTCGCCAAGGAAACCAAACTGTGGATGACTATGTCAGGGAATTTCAGATGTCGATGATCTGAGTTGACATGGATGAGCTTATAGCTTGAACTATACTGAGGTTTATCTTTGGAATTAGATATAAGATTCGTAACATTGTGGAACTACAGAGGTTTTACACTTTGAAGGAAGCTATTAAGATTGTTGTTGGTGAATTTTGGGAGTTGGAAATGTCCTACAAAGAAAAAAAAATTGCTTGGTACCGAGGCCAGTCCAGTGCGGCTACTCCGATGCCTAAGTTAATAAGTGGGAATGAGGAAAGTAAAGTAAGTGGTTAAGAGTTATTAGGTATCACTTACAGAGTTTCTTTCCCGTGTTTATAAGGGACTTTTTGTGTCTGAAGTAATAGTTATCAAAATAACTATTAGGATACATGGAAGTCTCTTGATTAGACACGTTCCCTGAAATGTAGGGAGAGCAGACAATTATGTAACCATGCTTGTGATAATTGTTCGCACCATGAATTTGAATTCATATCAGGAATGGATTGTGTTGTTAGGTGGAATGCCAAAAATGTCAATTTCTCGATAAGGTGCTAAGAATATAGATTACCCGACCTATCAACAGCTCAATGGACGAGTAAGTGAAGTTATATCAATGCTTGTCAAATCGAGTGGACGAAAATTGATTATCAACATTTGCCCCCATCTCCCGTATTCGCGAATTCAACAAAGGGAGTAATATATAATGCTTTAGAGGTTGAGTGGGGGGAAAGTCACAATTTTCAATTTCCCACCTATTTAAGAGATAAAAAAGTAAGAGGCATGACACCTGTCACCTCGATCATCATTACGCCATAGGCCTAATAACTGTTATAGGGTTGTCTACCATTGGATTGTTGTCTTGACACATGCATCAACAATCTACACCACTATCAAATTAGTACATCATTACTGTCAGAAACGAGTTTGCAGTTACGAGGGTGAATTGTTTGTATATAAAGGACTGTTTAAAATCAAAATAAATTTCTCCAATTGCATCTCTAAACTTTCGTTTCTTTCTCGTCTTCACTCTCAAATTATTCAACTTTTATTATATCATTCTTTATAACCATTCAGGTATGTTTCGTAATGTAGTTTGTTGACTTATCCTCTCTGATTCCGAAGCGACGAAAACTAAGGCTACTTCTCTCCCCCCCCCAAATAAGGAGCGAGATGGCGTGTTCCTCTAATAGCTCGGCCAACAGTGTTGAGGAACTCGAATTAATGGTCTTGCACTGGATAATTATCTTGAGGACAAAAAAGGGAGATCCAGGGAAAAATATTTATACAACAATATTACTTACTTTCGTGAGTCTCTAGATAGAACTACTAGTGCTACCAATAAAGTCCTTGTCACAAAATATAACCAGTACTAGTAAGACCTTCCCGGATCATGAAATCTTAGGAGGTTGAGAGAGAAGAAAAGGGTATGTTTCCCAAAGGAGCACAATTCCACATATACTTGACATATTTAGATTTTGGGTCCCTTTCTTAGTGTTTGTGAAGGGCTTCTTCAACTACTTTCAAATTATACTAAGTATGTTCTCACAAAACACATACTGATTCTGCTGGCTTTTGAGATAGTTTGTAAAGAAGTTGAAGTTAAGGCTATGCCTCAACTGTTATGGTATTTCTTCACAATTAGGAGGCAACTTGATAGGTGGTACTTTGCCACTACAACGCATGAGCATAAGTTCATGGATAGGTTAAAGTCCAAGATTTAGAAGTGGCATGATAAATGTGTATCAATAATGTTTGATAAGGAGTTGGACTTTTAGACTTAATGGACTAAAGTAATCCGCACAAAGGATATAGAACTGATGCTGAATGATGTCGCAGTGGTGAAGAAAATATAAGAGAGGAGGAGGAACAAAATGTTCTTCTGGGATGTCGATAGAATTATAAGGCATTATGAAAGCGAAGAGTTGATCTTTTCTGAAAAGGAAGGTATGCTAATGAGTTACCACCGTGCTAGGTATAGCAATAAGAGGAAAGTTATTCTTATGACTTGGGGGGAAAATTAATACCTTTAAGCATCGCTTGGCATGGAGAATGTAGGTTTATTCTTTTCCCCTATGTTAATATTAACGTGTTTGCTCATCTTGTAGCTATGAGTGCTGGTGAGGTAAATCTTACCAGGGTGTTGCTGGTCCAGGCCAAAGCCAAAAAATCAAAAGTTGATAAGAGGGTGGCCACTGTAGCCACTGCAGCCACTACTACTTGGCCTACAGTCATGAAGAAAATAGTAAAGGAAGACATAGCAAAGCAAGCTGTAGCACAAAAGAAAACCTCCCAACTAACCAAGAAGTGAAAGGAAGGTGAGAAGATAGTACTAGCCGAGGTCGCTCATTCTAGGGAGCCTTTGGTCAAGAATATTCAACCAACTATTGAACTGAGAAAGGGTGGTCAAGAGACCTAACCCCATAGTGAGGCTGAAGATACCACTACTATCGAAAGGTCATTGTTGATGGTGGAGATAACGCCGAGTGATGATAAGAAACTGGGGAAGGAACTTGCCAGCTAACCACTTACCAAAAGGTCCAAAAATTTGGACAAGAGGGCAAAGGAGGCAATGTGGTCCAAAGCTCTCAGCATCAGTAGTGCTAAATTCATCACCAACAAGGAGGTCAATGAGTACTTCGTCCCGTGTTGGAGCCACAATATCTTAGATATTAACTCAGCCCTAGGAGACAAGATAAAATCTTTAGCCTTAATGGAGGGAATTATTCTTCCAAAGGGTAAAGAGATTACTAAGAAAGATGTCAATAGGGTTAGTGGTTGTAATAAGGTCCATATCGCAACCAAGTTATATGATGTAAATATCCATAGCCATCTTTTAACTGTTGAATTTACTTAGTTGCTGGCCTTTTCTTTTTTAGATAAGCAGCCACATTTTGACAACTTTGGATGAGGTCGATAAAGAAACGAAGAAGGTAATATCCATATTAGTCTTTATGTATTGTGTTAAGTCACTTCTAATACTCATCATACTAAATGAAGTTGTTGCAAAAATTTGAGGATACATATAATGCCTCTAATGCTTAAATTGCTGCTACTGAGAATGTAAGGATAAGGGTCGAGATGGAGGCGAGAAAGCTCTAGAAAGACCTTACTACTAAAAAGTTGGCACATACCTTAACTGCAGATGAAGTCTCTAGCCTGAAGGCTAAGATTGAAGAGCAATACAAGGAGTTTGAAGGCCTAATGGAGGAGCTGTAGAAGGAGAAAGAAGAGTACTAAGGGCTAGGCAAAACTTTTTGCACTATGAGTGATAAGGAGGATAAGCTCAAAATGCAAATTAAAGAGTTGGAGACTAACAACATGAATTTACAAAGCCATGTTAATGAGCTGGAGGAGACTGTGAGGAGAGGACCCTTTGTTGAAGAGGCACTCAATATAGTCACCCTTAGTTGACAGTATGAGACTTCTAGGAAAGAAGTTATTAGAAGGGGTCCAAGCAACAAGAGAGGAGATCTTGAAGCTTCACCCTGATTACAATCTCTCATCTTCACCGATGTTGACGACAAAGTCAACAGTTGCAACAAGGCCGATTATGATGAATCAAGTGCCAAGATAGTTACGAAAGGTAATAATGAAGCTCATGTTGAGGATCCAAGGGAAGATGAAGAACATCAATCAAAAGAAATCCTCTATGTGAGGAAAGAGAAATATGCTTGCTTTGAGACCCCCAAGCATTGAGAAAGAAGCTTACTTGGAGAAAGCCCCAGCCTCTGATCTAAAAATTACTTCTATTGACTCTAAGAGTGGGTCGTAGAATTTTCTTTGTATTCTTTGTACATTTCGTTCTAAAAATAGGCTGAGTATTTATAACAATATTTTTTGAATGAAAAGTATCTTTCATATAACTATTTCTAGTACATTTTTTTTTCATGCACTGCGTTTTCCCAGCATGTATGATGTACATGTTTTATTTCATACGTTCTTATTCATTATCATGTTTTATTTCACATGCTATGTATTTCTCAACATGTTTTATTTCAATTATTTTGGCATGTTTTATTTCACAAGCCCAATTCATGTGTCTTCATAGACATTGTTCATTAGCCATTTGAGACATGGACTGGCCACATTACTCAGCTGTCAGATTAATTTATGCAATTCATTAACCACGATACGCTAGAACTTACGTTAGTTCGTTTGCTGTGTAGTCTAAAACTCATTAACTTAGCAATCATAAAAAGATTAAGAAACATAATAAGACTTCAAATATAATTCTCATAAACAAGTACACTGTTGTCTTACAAGCAAGTAAGTTATTGCCTTACAAACAAGTTGAGATGAACATCATCCAAACAATCAATTGAAATATAATTTCAAATTCTCGGCATTCCATGTTCAAGGGATGATTGATTTATCCAACCTTTCTAGTCGATAGGCCCCCTCGCCAATGACTTCTTGAACCCTAACAAGATCTTCCTAATTCAAGCAGAGCTTTCCTTGACTTACTCGCATGCCAGTTACTTTCATCTTTCGGCAAACCAAATCTCTAAGTTGAAAAACCTTGTCCTTTACTTTTTTATTGTAACACCTAGCCACTCTATGCTGGTATGCCATAACCTTAGCTCTTACAATATCTCTAATTTCATCAATGGTGTCCAAATTTTTCGTTAATCCAATTTGATTAGCCATCACGTTGAAGTTTTGCATTCGTAGATTAGGTAAATCTAACTCAATCGATAAGACTGCTTCCGTGCCGTATGCTAACCCAAAGGGAGTCTCCCTTATGGCAATTATGTGGGTGGTTCAACACTCCCATAAGACATTTAGCTGTTCATTGACCCATCTCCCTCTTACTTGATCTACTTTTCTTCTTAGGTTGTACAAGATGTCTTGTTCATGGCTTCAACTTATCCATTCGTTTAAGGGTGTGCTATAGACATATAGTTTAGGTGAATGCCATACTTATCGTAAAATGCTCGAAACTTGTTGTTGTCGAACTATGGGCCATTATCTATGATTATCATGTAAGGAACTTTGAACCTTGATATTATGGAATTGAAAACAAATGCTTCCACTTTCTGTTCGGTGATCTTGGCCACTGCCTTAGCCTCTACCCATTCAATAAAGTAACCCATAGCAACAATGACAAATTGTCGTTGGGTAGTAGATTTCAGAGAGGTTTTGAGAATATCCAATCCCCATTAGGAAAAAGGCTAAGGACTGGATAAGTTGCATAGTTCAGTTGTAGGTGCATGACTCGGTAACTTGTGTTCTTGGCACTATGGACAATGCTAGATAACTTTCTTTGCATCTTCTCTCAAGGTTGGCTAATAATAGCTGAGTCGCAATGCTTGAATATATAGTGTCTGCGCTTTTATGTGGTTATTGCATACACCATCATGTAGTTCAGATAACACCCTTTGGGCATCTCTCGAAGGAAGGAATTGAAGATAAGGTTGTGATATGCCATCTTTATACAGCTGACCATCAATCAGCATGTAATTCATAGCTTGGTAAACTAATCTTCATGCTCCTTTGTTGTCCTCAAGGAGAGTACCATCTTTCAAATAATCTACTAAGGGATCCATCTAAGATTCTTCTTTTGGGCAAAGAGCCAATTCACAATTTGTAAAAGGAGTAGATAAACTTTTCTGTAGAAGAAATTCAATAAAAAGTTTATCACTGAAGTCGGGGAATGCCATATTGGCTAATTTTGACAACTTATCGGCAACAATGTTCTTGCTTCTCAGAACCTTATAGATTAAAAAAGATTGAAATTCTTCTACGAGCATTCATACTTTCAACAGGTACTTGCTCATTTCTTTTTCCCTTGCCATATAACTTCCCATAACCTGATTCACCACTAGTTGTAGATTAAAGAACACCTCAAGTTTCTTGGTGCCAGTCTCTTTTGCTAGTTTTAGTTCAGCAATCAAAGCTTCATACTTTGCTTCATTGTTGCTAGCCAGGAATCCGAATTTTAAAGTATAATTAACTCTGACATTGTGAGGGCCTTAAAGAACAAGGCTTGCACCACTTCCTTCTCTTGTCAAAGAACCATCCACATAAAGGTATTAGATAGGTCTTTCAGCAACCTCTACATTATCTTCCTCACCAGTGAATTCAACCACAAAATTTGCCAACACTTGAGCTTTTAGTGTTATTGTAGGTTTATATTATACACCATGGGGACTTAGCTTTAGAGCATATTTCATAATCCTCCTAGAGGAGTTAGGCTATTACAATGCTTACCATAATGGTTGATCAGTGAGTACAGCCTCAAAATATTACTTCAATTTCCTTGCTAAGAGAACCACTGTTAAAACAAATTTCTCGATTTTTGTGTACTAAAGCTCTGGCCTTTGCAAAACATGACTTACGTAATAAACGGGTTAATGCTCTTTGTCGTCGATTCGAACCAATACAAAAGAAAAAGCTTGATAGTTGACTGATATATACAAATATAAATTCTCTCCAGAAATGGGTGTCAAGAGTATTAGGGGTGATGCAAGGAATTCTTTGAGATCATTGAAAACTCTTTCACAATCATCGAGCCATTTGAATTCTTTTGGATTCTTTAAGATTTTAAAGAATTCTGCATACCTATTTGCGCTTCTCTACACAATCTTATTAAGGGCAGTTATTCGCTCGGTGAGTTCCTGCACTTCCTTAACCGTACGAGAGGTTTTCATGTTTTTTATCACCTCAAGCTTTCTCGAGTTGGCCTTAATGCCGGGTTGAGTGACCATGTATCTTAAAAATTTTCCTTAAATTGCGCCAAAGATGCACTTTTGTGGGTTAAGCTTCATGTTGCATTTCCTTAGTGTAGCAAATGTCTCCTCAAGGTCAACAAGATGTCTATCCTCCTTCATGCTCTTCACTATCATGTCCTCAACATATACTTTGACGTTTCTATGAATCTGGGGTTTGAACATCTTGGTAACAAGTCTCTAATAGGTTATACCGGTGTTTTTCAACCTAAAGGGCATCACTATATAACAATTAACAATATGTTCCAAAGTTAGTAACAAATCACATATCAACTTCATCTTCCTTGTCCATCTTGATTTGGTTGTAACCAGAAAAAGCATCCATAAAAGAAAGCAACATGTATCCAGCGGTAGAATCAACCATCTGATCAATTTTCGGTAGTGGAAAAGAATCCTTAGGATAGGCCTTATTGAGATCCGTAAAGTCTATACACATTTGCCACTTGTCGTTAGACTTCTTGACTAGCACACAATTGGCTAGCCAAGTTAAATTAGGCTCTTCCCAAATAAATCCTACCTTTAATAACTTTTGGACTTCTCCTTCTATTACTACTTGTCTCTCTGGTGTAAAATGCCTTTTCTTTTATTAGACCACCTTTGCACTCGGATCAATTTGGAGCTTGTATACCATGATCTCTCTCGGGATACCTGACATGTTCAAAGGGGATTATGTAAACACATTAGCGTTGGCTCGTAAGAAGTTGATCAAACTTTGCCAAATATCTACTAACGAGGGATTCCTAAACTTCGTTGTTTTCCTAAGGTCATCTCTTAAAGAAATTTCTTTAGTATCACTCTCGACATTTTCTATGCCGATCAACTTACCTTCTAGACATGTTTTTACTTAAAATACCTCTTCTCGTCTTAAGGTCCTCGTGTATAAGGACCTTGCTAGTTGCTGATCCCCTTTGCATATGCTAACTCTCATGGGAGTAGGGAACTTAGCTTTAAGATGTACATTTGAAGGGATAATGCTGAATAGATGCTGATACGGTCGTCCCATGATCATGTTGTATGGGGACCAACAATTGACTACAAGGAAGTCTACTTTATCCTTTGAGACATGCTTGTCATCGCTAATTTATATCAACAAAGAAATTACTTTGGCTACTTAGACAAGTTAATTGTTGAAGGCATATAGATCATACTTATAAGATCTTAACCATGTTTTGATCCTAGGTCTCATTTGGTTAAATGCATGTTGAAAAATGATATCTGCCGAACTTCTTATGTTAACAAGAATTTTTTTAACCTTGAAGTTGGCAACTTTTGCACTGATAATGAGCGCATCATCATGCAATCTCTAAATGCCCTCAATATCTTCCTCTACGAAAGAGATTGTGTTATCAATCCTGACCTTCTTGCCTTAGATGTTGCAAACATAATTTTTAGCATTCGCCAAGCTCAAAGAGCTTGACTAGCTTATAGTAGGTTCGCCGATAATGGTGTTAATCACTCCATTGGGTACTCTACTAGAATTCGCATCCCTTGCATCTCTCTTGGTTACAACTAGCCGAATGTCATTCTCCTGTTCCTTACATCTCCTTTGGGACATCTTTTAATATTTTCGACATCATGCACTAGAAACTTTCGCAAATGCACACATTGAATCGCATCTTCAATCACATTCTTGAGCTAGATGCACTCATCTATGTTTTGACCTTTGTCGTAGTACGTATTGGAATTTCTCCTTAAAGGATTTCCTCTCATTCTTTTTGGTTGTTGCAGAACGTCTCTTTACCTACGTACCTCCATCAATATGTTTGAAATTAGATGATTGATGGGTGTATAGGATGAAAATGTCAGAATCTTTGGTCTCTTTCTCTCGGCATTTGAACTTTGATCATCATCTATACTGAGTTTATCCTTTGTACTTTTCCTCTTGTCATTTTTTCTTTCTCCTCTATTATGATTGGCCTCTCACCGGGCCTTTATGTTAACCTCCTTTCGAATGTATGAGGTGGCCTTAGCCTTGAACTCAGTAAAAGTTCTCAACTTATTCTTTGCGAGAGACTTGAAAAAGTCTCCATGGGGCTTAACTCAATCGATAACGGCATTGAGGGTCACACTTATATCTAATTTTGGGATTTGAACCATCTCAACCATAAACTTGGCCAAGTAGTCTCTAATTGACTCATTTGATCTTTGTTTAATTATATTAAGGATTGAGGAATCCTTAACAAGAAGCCTACTTGCAAGGAAGTGTTAAAGAAACACTTCTATTAGTTCATCAAAACAAGAAATGGTGTTTGGTTTCAAGTGTTTGAACCATGTACTGGTTGCATTCCTCAAAGTTGAGGGAAAAGCTTGATGGGCCACTACATCACTTAAACCATGCAACTTGGCCAACGTGCAATAGTACTCCAAGTAGTCTTTGGGGTCTTTCATCTTGTCATAAGTTTCAAAGTGTGGTAGCTTGTGTGTCGTAGTATCAATTCCTCTAAAATCTCAGGAACAAAGGGACTCTTCTTGATTTGGAATTACTTGCTAACTGCAACAAAGGTGCTGACATTCAAGGGTCTTATATGGTGTACCTGTTATGGTTGCTTGCCTTTGTCATTCTTTTTGAATGTAAGAGCCAAGGGTCCCATCAAAACCTCAGCTTGCTTTCTCAACAACTTAGGTGAATAAATCGCAACGCTATTCTTACCATTGTGATCGCAATGCTCTTTGTTCTAATTTAGACAAATATTATTATGAAGAAGGCTAAGGATTTTTTCATGTTTTTTATTTAATTTTGAATTTTCCTTAGCCAAACTGAGACAAAGTTGCTCAAGTCTAACTAATCATTGCTCATTAGTATGCTAACTCCCCTCTTTAAGGTATTAGGAGGAAGTGCCAACACCTACACTCTTGGTCATCCTAGTTTTAGCCATATGGGTATGTTTAGAAAAAAAACATATGAAACCAAATGTTGTTGGTAAATTTTGGGGAGTTAGAAATGTCTTACAAAAAAAAAAAAAAAAAATTGCTTGGTACCAAGGCTAATCCGGTATAACGACTCCGATACCTAAGTTATTAGGTAAGTGGGAATGAGAAAAGTAAAGTAAGTGGTTAAGAGTTATTAGGTGTCACTTACAGAGTTTCTTTCTTATATTTATAGGGGACTTGTCATGTCTGAAGTAGCAATTATTGGAATAATTATTAGGATACGTGGAAGTTTCTTGATTAAACACCTTCCCTAAAATGTAGGGAGAGCAGGCAGTTATATAATATAACCATGCTTGTGATAACTATTTATGCCATGAATTTGAATTCAAATGAGGAATAGATTTGCGTTATTAAGTGGAATGCCGAAAATGTCAATTTCTCAGCGAGGTGTGAGAATACAGATTACCCAATCTATCGGCAACCGAATAGACGAGTAAGTGAAGTTATATCAATGCTTGTCAAATTGAGTGGACAAAAATTAACTATCAACAAAGATAGCATAGAGTATCAAAGAGCAAAAGAGGAATGCCCAATCCGACCTAATCCAAGTTCTTCGTAGAGTGTTATTTCATGTCAAACTAGTCACCCTGAACCATGAAGGCCTAATGAAGTAGAAGAAAAGAGTAACTAATCTAATGATAGCCAAGTTAGCCTGAAGAGTTGAGTTGATGATAGAGCCTACCTACAGAAATTTGAAAAAGGACAATCCTTAGGTTGCAAGATGAGTGGGATAAAATTCTTTAAATGCTTAAGTTACAAACACATGGTTACTGAGTGTTGTAACCGACATGTTATGTTCCTCTACGGTAATGAAGTGGATAGTACTGATGAGAGTGAAATAAAAAAGGAAGAGAGATGTTAGACAAACTGAAGTAAAGGACAAGGAAGAGACTTGTGTTAATGCTAACTAGGGTAAATTAATGACGCTGGTATTAAGGTGAGTATTAAGCACAATGCCAAGCTCTAAGGAGTAACAAAGAGAGAACCTCTTCCACACTAAGCATGCCGTTAAGGGTTAACTATGCACGATTATAATAGATGGAGGGAGTGTTGCCACCAAGACCCTTTTATAGAGATTAGATCTACTAACCTCTAAGTACCCTTGACCTTATAAGCTACATTGATTACATGATAAGGGTGCCCTACACTTGACCAAACAAGTAGTTGTGCCATTCTATATTGGGAATGTCTATAAGAATGAGGTTGTTTGCGATGTCCCCATGGGAGCTTCACATTTATTGTTGGGAAGACCTTGCTTATTTAACCAACGTGTCATATACAATAGGTATTAGAACACCTATACTTTCACAAAGGATGGTAAGAAGATAGTGCTACAAACCATGACCCTAAGCTAAGTAAATGAAACTTAATATCAGGCAAGTGCACCTATCAATTTTAATATAGCGGATGTGAGTCCGAGTCGATCCCTCAGAGATTTTGAGTACTAATATTAACTTTAGCTTTATTATCTAACCAGAAAATTGTGATAAATTGAATGAATTAAAAATACTGAAATTAACAACTAAATTACTTATGAGACTTAATTACGCAAATTAGAAAGCAATAAACTACGAACGACTTCAAGTATGCAATAATGTATTTAGGAATTATTTCTCCTAGTGTTTAACATGTAACCTTTTTAAAATATATCCAATTTAATTTCTGTTATTCTTGACCGGAGGAATTCACAATTAAAGCTAATATCTTTCTCAAGCATATTAACCCTAATCCTAAATTATTTACCGGAATCTCTTTACTTAGTAATATAACTTAGAATTGCATTAATGTATAATGAATTCCCATGCAAACAATCAACTTTCCAGAAGAAACATGTATCTTATCTCTAAGTATACATGTAATTCTCTCCAATTATGCTAAGATCTAATTACACATGCAATTTCTCAATCAACATGCATAATATCATATATTGATACTCTAGAATTATCAATCAACAATTAACAACATAATTGAATCAAGAAAAGATAGAAACTTTATTGAAATTATAATTCAATCCAAGGGTTACATGAAACCCTAGGTTCCATAATCCTAAATACTTGAATTCTAAGCTATCATAACAAATCTAAAAACGAGTTTCATCAAAAATGTAAAATAAAGCATGAAAACCCCTCTTAATTTGATGAATAATATCTCTAATCTTGAAATCGATGTTGTTCTTGCTTCTTGATTAATGTTCTCCTCAAGTCTCCTCTCGTCTCTTGTGTCTTTCCGTTTCTGTAATGTCTCCCCCTCTTTTAAACCCTAAGATATCCTTTTATATATGTATTACACGGATTCTATTTTCGTCACCAGACACGGCCTAGGACACGGCCGTGTCCCCAGGTCGTGTAACTTTCTACACTAAGGCAAAATTTCTACACAACTTCAAAACTTCATAACTTCTTCGTTTGAACTCGGAATTGAGTGAAACTTGATTCCTTTTCTTCCTTTTCGAGCCTAGAACGCATTTAAACCCTGAAATTAACATTTTACTCAATTAAGTATCAATTTCTTTAAAGAAAACAAAAAATGTAAGGGAAATGCTATAAAATCACCATATGAAATATGTTTAAAATCAGAGTTATCAAAACTCATAACCAACTCACCCAAGCTTGTAAGAACAAGGCTTTAGTGTTAAGCTAACAAGAACTTCGAGCTGTTGAAGAGGCTGATGATCCTATGTTCTTGTTGATTAGAAGATTGTTAGATGATGGACTGCCAACCTCTGGCCCTTCACTCGCGTATGCCTTCAAGACTTACAGTCTCTTGCAAGAAGGATATTATCACATTAGCCTGTCAAAGGATAAGTGCTAGTATACTAATTGACAATGGAATTCCCTAAGGTCTCAGCTCGGATGCATTCTTCTTTGCATGGACCCTTACCTAGTTACTGACTTGCCTAGTGCTGAGGCTGACTTGCTAAATGTCGAAGTTAGGGTAACCACGCATCGAGCCGAACTCTAATCTACATATATGATAATTACCCAGGCTGAGTTACTGAGTGCCGAGGCTAAGGCCTTAATGTGCCAAGCTTTACTTATTCAACCTATAGAATAGCAGCATCCTTCTTTTGTCTCAATAGTTCTAAATACCATCCATCTGTAGCAACCACAAGTTCATTGCAACTTAGCTACTTTGTCTTAAGAATCACAAATATGAACTTATTGATAAGTCGCCACCTATCCTTACTTTTTTGACATTTGTACTATATTCCCTTTTCATCATTTGTCTTATTTACGCTTTTCGTACATTTTAGGAATCTCTTTCTTCACTATCTTTTATGTAATTTTCTTTATTTGTATTATTACCTTAAAGGACTTACTATAAATAGTCCATTTACTATAGCAACAACGCATCTTACATCCTTTTAAATATTGAATCTACTTATTCTTGTGAGATATCTCTCTCTGAGTACAATTTTCTTACACTCTTATCTAATCTTGTTGAGTAGCTCGAGATTAATAGCGAGTGGATCTTAACATTAGCTTCTTAGTACTCTTCTAACTCCGCCCCACTTACTGAGCTAGTTGTGCTCACATCCCTACAGACTCTTTTGCAGGTGTTGAGTGAAGGCAAGATGTTCAGGTACCACCGTTCCCAGGTTAGTATGCTGCTATGTAGGAAAGTGAGGATCGAGGGATTTAACTGAACCTGAGCTTTTGGCTTTGTCTTTAAGTTTTGAGGAAAACTAAATGGGAATTCCCTGGGAGCCCACTAGTTTTCTAACTTATTGTATATAGATCGTAAAACCTGTGGTTTTTAATAAACTCTGATTGTAAACTTTACCCTTGGACGTGAAATGTTTGTATAATTACTGCTGTGGTACTAAACAGCAGATTGTATAGAACAAGTATTTTGTAAAAGCTCTACCACAGGTTTGGATATTAACAGATGTCAGAACAGACGTTTCAAGCTGGTTGAGTTGTACGCCTTGTGTAAACTGTGTCTACGATAGCAGCTGTGAAGTTAGCTTCTATCTTAGATTAGTTTACACGGCGGGACTGTTATAACTCTTCTTGTTCGGGGCGTGACACCTAGCTAGATAATCTTTGATAGATTCATCTAATCTTTGTTTCATCATGTTAAGGATAAAAGAATCCTTAACAAGAAGCTTACTTACAAGGAAGCATTGAAGAAACACTTTTGTTAAATCCTCAAAACATGAAATTGTGTTCGACGTCAAGTGCTTAAGCCATGTAATTGCCACGTTTCTTAGTATTAAGGGAAAAGCTAAGCAAGCCTCAGCATCGCTCAAGCTGTACAACTTGGCCAAGATGTGATAGTACTCAAGGTGATATTTAGGATCTTTCATTCCATCATAGGCTTCAAATTGTGGAAACTTAATGTTCCGTGGTATCACCTCATCCAGGATCTCAGGGATAAAAGGGCTTTTCTTAATTTGAAATTGTTTACTCTTCGTAGCAAGTTGCTAACATGAAAGGGTTCAACATAGTGGACCTGCTATGGTTGGTTCCCCTTATCATTTTTCTTGAGCATAAGAGCCGAAGGTCCCATTGTAACTTTGGGTTGCTTTCTCGATAATTCGGGGGAATAAATTGAGTCGTCATTATTCTCAGCATTGTGATTGTCGTGTTCCTTGTTTTTACTTAGGTGGACATTACTATGGAGGAGACTAAGGATCTCTTCATGTTTTTTGCTCAATTCTTGGTTTTCTTTAGCTAAGTTGAGGTAAAGTTGCTCTAACTTAGCCAAACGTTTTTCAGTGTGCCTACTTCCCCCCTCGAGGTGGTAAAATGAAGTACTAGCACCTACACTTTTAGTTAATCTAGTTCTTGCCATGTGGGTATATAAGAAAAAACAGACGGCACTTAAGGATTGAACATGAATTAAATCTAATCTATTATGTATGTTTAGGCATAGTTAAAGAACATCAAGGAGATGGTAAAGACTAAGTAAACCAGTAAAGCACAGGTAAGTTGGGATCCATGTGTGGCAGCATGTTAGAGTACTGTGTCAAAGTACTTAGAGACCAAGAAGTGCATTTGCTTGTGACTCTAACTTAGATGAATATGTGTATGCCTTATGTATGATTGTTTACTTGAAATGTGGACTTAGAGTACTGCCTTATATGATTATATTTGATTTGCTTTGCCATGTAAATTTATTGATCACCCCTAACTGGAAATAACCAAAGACTAATCCTTAACCTAACTAGACATGCATAATAAACCACTAATGGAACGATTAGGTATGCTAGACCAAATACTAACCCCCTTCAATGTGGATAGTTGAAATGATCATTTCTCCACTCTTAATTAAACTAAGTGACAAGAGATGAGGTCGTGGCAAGGTTAGAGGCTACGGTTCAAAAGTAATCTTAGGAGGAGAGCATTCTCCATTGCACAAGCCTAGGTTTGGTTTGATTTATGTCACATTGAAACTCTTCAATCTAGATTAGAGCAGACATAATTTATCTAACCTCACAATGGACTAGTTAACATTGTGCAATGTCTCTTTTGGGTTCTTGCATTGCATTCAATTAAAATGTGATGTTAGAAAACCATGTTTGTTCTTGTCGTACACTTTTGTCTCTATCCCACTTACTAAACTAATTGTGCTCACATCCCTATAGACCCTTTTGCAGGTGTAGACTCAAGATAAAGAATGTAGTACTATAATCACCCTTAAGCTAGTGTACGTTGGGTTAGGAAAGTGAGGAGAATAGAAGACTTCCAAGAACTTGAACTTTTGTTTAGCTTTTGTTATTCCTTTATGGAAACTAACTAGGATCCTGTTGGCTGCCCACTAATTTCATACTTTGATATACAATAACTTCAAGACTTGTGGCATTTGTAACTTTTTGTGTGACTGGAATTTTTAGTGTATGAAATACTTACGTATATACTGTTAGGTTATTAAGATGTATACTATAGGTTATATTAAATAGGTGTTTTAAGAAGCTATATCATAAGTTTTAATAATAAGTATAGAATAAGATGCTTCAAAACGGTTGAGTCAAGTATGCTTGGTGTGAGCTAGGTCTATTGTAACAATTGTAAGGCTAACTATAGACACACCATTTTTTGTTCCCTTTAATTTTAAAGTTTTTATAATAGGGTAAAAGAGTCCTAATTTAGGAAAAATCACAAAAAATAGAAAATTTAGAAAAAAAAATCACAAAAGGTAGAAAATTTAGGAAAAATTCACAAAAATATAAAAATAATAAAAAAAGAGAGAAAAAAAATATAATAATAAAAAAAACAAAGTAGAAGAAATTTTTAGATAATTTAAATAAAATAAGATTTTTTAAATTTAGCTTTAGTATTTTTGGGTCTTAAATAATGAGAATAAAAAGGGGGATATTAAGCCTAAGCTTAGATTTAATTCTAGTCTAAGTTGACCTAATCTATGTATGTAATTTAATTACATACTTGGATAAGGCATAGGCTAATGGTCTGATTGTATTACACTCTAACTAAACTTTGCATTAGAGCTAAAGGTCTTGGGTTCAAATCTCCTACTAGGTACTTTGTGCCTTTTTCTTTTTTTCACAACAAAAGCACACGTAGCAAGGGGCCATTAGGCTACGAGTCAATGCCTAACACGCGACACTCAATAGTTCAACCACATGGTTGACGTAGTGCTACGTCAGCATTTGATTCTCCCCTTTTCCTTTCTCTTTCTCGCATGCAAAATAGCCCATACCCTACACTTTGCCTTAATCTTTCACACAAATTCTATGAGTGAGCACACTTCTTTTTTGTTCAATCTCGCACTCTACATGGCCCTCGGTGAATTGAATCCAAAAACATGGTCAGATTCATTCATTTAACCATTCAAATTGAGTTTGAAAAATAAGAAAAGAGAGGAAAATCTAAGATTTAACATTAATGATAAATTAGCCATTAACGTCAATTTTCCTTAATCAACCAAGGCAATTGATTAGCTCCACCCTTATCCTTATCTCTCTCACACACTACTGTATGATCACAAGCCCCTATAACTAAAAATCTAAAAAAAAAATCTCTCTTGACCAACCACTAATTGTGATGCCTCAAACACAGCAACAACTACAGTGACTTGTACACTTATACGTTAACCCCAAACACTTTGACCCCATAATTTGTTTCATCCTCAAGTCGATTCTCTTTCACAAAACACATACATACACTGCAAAGTCCATCTTCAACCTTTAACCCAAATACGTCAAACTCCATCTCGACCTGGCTACATTGACCAAACTCAACAATAACCCCTTGCAGCCTACCGAACAAACCTGGCCATGCTAATAAAATCTAAAGACAACTCCCGTAGCCTACCAAAGCCACTTACGTACATAACCTAAACCTATTGTTGTGACCTCCATAACCCCATCCAAAATCACACTCTTACTTCCAACCCAATCCCTTGACTTTTAGCCACAACCCCGTACAACCCAAATCCACGAACACCATACTCACCGAAACATGACACCAACAACAACTCTAATCCCCTTTACTGAACACACTAACCTGGTGCCATCAGTTCCACTCCCAATCTCTCAAACACATAAAACATACATGCACCAGTCTCTTTCTCTAACTACTAGAATCTCTTTCTCTCTCTTTCTTTTTCTGAGATTTCTTTAACTACAACAATGGTTGAAGAAATCTAATCCCATAATCAAGATCCTCACTCCACCAGCTATCCATTCCACTTACTCTCTCCCTCAACCGCTTCCCCTAGCTCGAGAACCAATAACCTAAGGTTGCATTACCGTCGGCCACCATAAAAACCACCACTATAGGTGGTTTTGGCATCAAACCAACTATGTCATTATTTTCCCTACACTCAAAACACCCCAGCTACATCATCTTTGTATCCCCAGCAGCCACTAGTCATGTTGCCTAAGTTTACCACCACCGTTCGCTTGTCAACCACCACTAAACTACTTCCATTCGCCATGGCATTGCTCTTATACCCCCTAAGTCCAATAAACCACACACAAATATGTCTTTTCCCATGAAAAACTTGACCAAAAACACCCTAAATGGCATCCTTCGCATGCCTCCTCTCTCTTCCTTGTAAAGAACATGTGCAAGGCATGTAATGGGTCAAATCGACCCAATTTCCAACCTACGATGCGAGTCCACTCTAAGCCTAATCCCCCTTTACTTGCATCCCAGTTCCTTTAGTCCAGTTCTATTTTGTTTCAACGTTGTAGTTTTTATTTATTTATTTACTTTTGTGAATGTATTGTAAATTGCAATTAAAAAGAAAAAAAAAAACAAAGAAACGAAAAGAAAAAAAGAAAATGAAAAAGGAAGAAAACAAAAAAAGATAAAGTTTAGTTTTATTTTTATGTTTTAGAGATAAATTAATCATAAGAAAGTAAAATAAGTAGGAAATAAAATAAATTAGTAAATTAATGGATTTTATCACTTAGAAAATTGCTTTTCAATAAAAACAAAATAAAATCAACTCTTCTTAAAATTAGGACACTTTTAGAACTTTCAAAAATAAAACACCCAAATTAGGACCCTATTTAGGAATTTTCTTAAAATAAATGATTAAAAAATGTTAATCTGGATGTTTTAAAAATTAAAAGTCATCTATAAATTAAAGTTTTCGAAAATGAACTACGGAAGTCTAATCCCAAACAGTGGATATGTAAGCACTTGTATGTAAATGTAAGGCAACTTAAATTATGAAAAAAAAAAAAAAACTATTTTTCCCACTATTGATAATTTTTTTATGGATATTTTTTTCTTACTTGTAAATTAGTTAAACTCCTCAAATGGTATTTTTGAAAAATGAAATCTAAATTCAAAAAGTTAAAAAGTAATACTTGTTAAGTGTTTAATAAGATAGCCCCTAGATCCAAAATCTTTGGTTTTCAAAACATTTTTCTTAAAATCGATTTTTTAAATAGACCAATTGTCATGACCCTAAAGGAGATCTAGTAGAATGACCTAAAATTTTCATATCACCTGTGCATCCATGATATAAAAATTGCCTTGCAAGTCATAGATTGTAAGATTCTAATTTGATTTTTAATTAATTAACCTACTGTAAAATATAAATAGCTATAGATATTTGATATTTCATAGTCTCACAAAAACATAAAGAATTGGTATCTCCTACCAAATAATAAGATAGGGTAAATCAACTTTGTAATTTTCAAGAAATACTAAATTATACAAATACTTAATATATAAATATTTTCTACTAAAGATACTTTTGTACTAGCTATACACTTATCTATTAACTCTAATGTTATCATACTTATCTCCAATTTGTACTCAACACTTGAAATTTATCCCAGTCCCAACTTAAATAAACCTGTAAAAGAAACTATAGAGAAATAAGTATACCACAACTCAATGAGTTCATTCCTCACTACTATCGTTCAAATAAGTTATCAAATATTATTAGTACACATACAAGTTTCTCTACACACATGATGAATACACTCTCAAACAAGTTATCAAATATTTTTATCATACCAAAAATATGTTTAAGATTGGAAAAACGCTTTTAAAAAATACTTTTCTTAAGAATCTGCAAAGCTAACACTGTCTATTAGTATACTAATTGAGTCATAGACATGCGACAAATATAATCAGTTATTTTGGTTAGATATTTATATTTTCCAATTTAAGAAGGTGATCACATGGATGATAGCATACAAATAAAACAATCATTCAAGAAACAATCAATATTAACCAACAAGCAGTATACAACATCAAACAACAAGCAGATAGCAGATTATCAGAACTCCCCTCACCTAGATTAATGCTCATTCTCCAAGCTGTTAGGGTTTGCAAAACTGGACAATTGAATACCTAAAAGGATAATAAGACTCATAAGTATTTTGAAAAACTAAGCTCCTTAGTTAACTAATATCTATTGTAGTTTACCTGATTTCTCACTATAACTCGAGCATGACATGAATATAGTTTAACTTACTTATTAGGGTAAATAGGAAATATATTTGTAATTTATGCTATTTTACATATTTAATTATTTATTTCTCCTCATTATTTGTTTATGGGGTCCATTAGGTTAGTTATTCTACTTATTCTTATCAGTTTATATTACATCTTTAGTTGCATGTGACTTTTTCATTTTAGCTTCAATATTTATAATCTTATAGTTGATATTTATCACTTTTGGATGTTTTTTTACGTAGCGAGGTCCATTTTAGATGTTAAAATCCACATTTTTCAATATAAGTATAAAATGCTACAAATCTTATTATTTTAACTTGAATAATTTTATTTATTAATTTTGAGCTTTTCTTTATTATTTTGCAATTTAATTAATTTCTAAGTTTTATATTTTTATTATATTTTATTTTTAAGTCCAACTTGTATTAATTTCACTATTTCTTCTTTTTTAAGCTTAATTTACTAATTATGTTTATTTTGTTATTATTGTAATTTTTCTAGTTAATTAATTATTATTATTTTCAAATTATTTTGTAAATTTTCAACTTAGTTATATATTTTAGGTAAATTGCTAACGTGATACTTTCCTTTTTGTCCATGTGGCAATTTGTTAATTTTTCCTTATTTTTATATTTCCCTAATTTTGTATTATTATTATTACTTATATGTATATGTTAATATAATTTATTAATTAATAAGCATACAGGCTTTAATTTTCTTTTAGGGTTTCAACCCATTTTATGTATATATATATATCTATTTTATTATGTTATATTAAATAACCATATTATAAGTATGTATGTACTTGTATTTATATATATATATATATATATGTATGTACATATGTATCCTTAATTACGTATATATATACTTAGCATATTAGTATATATACATATATGTATATGCATACCATACTATGATTGTACATATATCTATACATGTATATATATGTATATACATGTATTTATACTTTTAGTATACTATTATTATACATATTTATATACATGTACATGTATTTACACTCAATTTAATACATACTTTTATATACGTATATATATGTATATTTATATTTTCTTAATATGTTTTTAAGAAATTTTGATGCATTGCATATATATACATATCTATATGCACTTTGGGTTTTCATATATATATATATATATATATGTATAAATACTTAGTATTTTTTTTATGTATGTTTATGTACATATTATACTATGTATATATAACGTATATATGCATGTATTTATATATATACCATATATATGTATACATATTTGTACGTATAACTAACTAGATTTATAACATATCCTTACATATATCTATATGTGCATATTAGAATATTTATACATAGAATCACAATTTGTAAAAGAAATAAGTTTCTATACACAAAATCTAATAAATGTACATAAAGTTTCAATTGCAAAATACTAAGTTACATGTACAATACATCTAATATGATAATATATGCAAATATACAAGAAAATACCTAAAACCTAATTTACATAATACAATAAATACAAAGAAAATATAAAGGAAATGTATTTACTTATTTTGAAAATGTTTTGGTGTAGAAATCCTTTTTCTTTCTCTCTCTAAATATTGATGAGAATATGGGATATGTAGAATAGTTAGAAGTAGAGTGATAGTCAAAGAAAATGAGGGAAAAAACAAAATGGGAAGAGAGAGAGTGTGTTGTTGGTTTGGTAAAGGTGAAGAAGATAAGCTAATTATGTGTGTGATTTGAGAAAATTGAAGATTATTAGAGAAGGTTCTAGAGGATTGAAATGTGTCATGGCATGGAGGGAGAGAAAAGAAAAAGAAAAAGAAGAGGAGGAGAAAAGAAAATTCTAGATGATAGTGACATGTTGACCTGGTCAGCATTTTAATTATATAATATTATATATCTAACACATATAAATTAGGAAGGAAAAGAAAATAAAAAGAAAAAGATAAGGAAAAAGGAAAAATAAGGAAATGAGTGCATAAATAAATAAAATAAATTTTTGAATTTTCTTTAAATATTTCTAACCCTATAAATATTATTTAGAATAATAAATAATATAATTATAAAGAAAATTATAAAATATGTTATTAAAATTTATTATATAACACATGAACTAAGATAAATATTAAAATTAGGTTCAAATAATTAAATTTATATAATATTTATTTATTTATATATATAAGATTACTAGCATATAAAATAATATTATCAATCTTGTAAATTAATTTAGTACTCTTTACATTTATTAACATTTAGAAGTTATCTCTAGTTATTCATTAGCAATTTTATATGATTAAGCATACCGATTGATAATTATACCTAATTAGGATTTTATCATTGTAAAAGTAAATTTGTATATTTATAAGTTTAAATTTTTAGTTTTCAGGTTTTTATCTTATTCAAGTTCAATCTCTAATGTTTACACACATATAGGGTTTTTTCTCAAGTTCAACTATATACTCAAAATACTAAACATGCAGGGTTTGCTCCAATATCTAGGTTAAATCAATCTACCTAACCAATTTAACCTAGCTAACTCTTTTTCCTAACTCTAGTCGAGTAACAACTCCAAGAATTTTTCAAAATACGTTTAAAAACCAAGTTTTTCTTAACTCCCAATCGAGAGTTAATATTAAACAAGTTAGGGTTTAATATTAATAGAGTTAAGAAAAATAATAAAAACTGAGAAAAAATCAGGCTCGACAACTTGATAACTCCACTGGAGAGGTCAAGAGAGCTAGCTACTTAAAAAATTTCCGACATTAAATTTTCCTTTCAAAATACCCATGTTATTTATTTATTTGTTTATTTATTTATTTCATGTAATATACTTTTTTTTTAAATTGCTACATTCATTTTTGCATATAATATGCTCTGGACATTAAGGGAAATGATTGCATCAAGGATGCAGGGTATATGTAGTCAAACTTAAACCATATTAGGACCATAAGACTGGGGGGCTATTATGTAGGCTCTAGGTGCTGTGGTATAATCATTGCTAAAGGTTGATTAGGCTACTCCCACTTAAGTTTTAATGTGACTAATGAAGGCATTTTCTAAAAACAAGTAAGGTCACAAAGCTTAAGGACTTTTAGAACCTACCCTAATTGCATATACTTCCTTTAAAGCTTAAGTTATATACTACTCCTAAGAATTGCAACCCTACTAACGTTTGAAAGTTTAATGCAATCAATTTGTGTAAAAGTTAAATCAAACAGTCAAGTTGCAACTTAAGGAATAATGTAATAACCTAAACGGTCCTAACATCTACATGTTTCCATGTACATTCTTTTGTTTCATTGGTAACCAATTCTTGATTATGAAACGTTTAGGCCTAAACTAATGAATAATCAAGCGAATAATCAGAGAACCAATAAGCTACAAGACCTCCTTAGGATTCGTGAGTAGCTACTAGAGGCTAAAATTGCCTCTCTAAAGGAAAAGCTTAAATGTTCTAAAACTCATAACTAGGCCTTAAAAGTCCTTCTTGGACAAGTCATTAGAGAAACCTATTAAATGCCGGAGGACCTTAGAGCTTGTCTATGAGACTGTTTAGGGTTTTTCCATTTCATATCTAAGGAGCCTAAAATAAATGTCAAGTTTCATTAAATAAAAATCAAGAATAAGTGTTAGGCCTTCTTCCTTTCTTTTATATACTCTAATTTTTTTAAATAATAAATGTTCTTTTTAGTTTAGCATTCTTTATTCTTCAGTATTCCCTTCTTTGTAAATAAGTGCTTCAATATAACTCATCTAACCAATTTCCTCTCTCCCTTAGGGAAATGTAAATAAAATCTATTGACTTGTAAATAAAACCCTAAAATCACCATCCTTATTTGTAATTAGACTTCTCAATGTCTATAAAATAAAACTTTATCTTTCTCTCACACAAAAAAAAAAAAAAATGAATGAAAAGAAAAGTTACTAATAGTTACAAATTCTTATGGGCTCAACCCAAATATAAAGGAGCCAACCCAAGCACAAGCCTTTGGCCCACTTAGGTAACCAACCTAAATGCATCCAATCCAAACAAAGCCACTTAGCTCATTAAGGAATCCAACCAAAATGCAAGCCCCTTGGCCCATTCAAGTAGCTAACCTAAACACAAGCCATTCAAGTAACCAATCCGAACCCAAACCACAGCCCATCAATGTAACCAAGCCAAGCTAAAACCCTTAGTCCATTGAGAAAACTAAAACTAACTATGAACCAAGTCAAATACAACCCAAGTTTCGAACTTAGATAAAATGAAAAGTATCAAACTGGGGCATATTTTAAGAAACTGAAGGGCAAAGTCAATCTTCACCCTAAGGTAAATAAATATAGATTTACCCCTAAAGAATTGGTAATTCACTTTTAAAAGGTTTAAAATGAAAACAAGCAAACGATATCTTACATACTATCCATAAACACTTTGAGAGTTAAGTGACACTATAGTGAAGATACTTTGGGCTCATTCCTTAAAAGAGGTCAATTTTGAATTTAATATATAGATTAAAATGAAGTTAAGCATTCATTTTCAAATCCCAAAACATGATTACCTCTTGTTGACCTTATTGGTCCAACTTGGAGTATTTCCAAATCTAAACCTTGTTAAGAACCACCCCATACTGAGACAATTCGAAGGATTAAGTTCATTGGTTAGGAGATAAGAGTAAAATTGGTTTGTGCTTGCTTTGGTGACATTTATTTAAAAACAACTTTTATTTCTAATAAGTTATTAAAGAGGAGCCAACCCCCTTTCAAACACCTCAAGCCTGCATATACCTCACTTAAGCCTATATGCTTAGAATCTATGAATTTAGGGCTTTGAATCTCTCAAAGACAAAAACTTAACACTATAGATAATCACCTTTTGGGCCAAAGGAAAATGAGAGTAGTAAGAAATAATGGGGCTACAAAAGAAAAAGAACAAAAAATTTAAAAAACATAAAGAAAAAAGGAGAAAGATTTGGAAATTAGCCTTATATGTAAGAGAAAAGCCTTAACGAAAGAAGGCCCAAAAGTTGTAAAGCCCTAAATCACATGCCCAGCTTAAAAACACACGCCCAACATATCCATCCCAATTCACAAAACAAAAAGCCACTTTACACATCCTTAATCACAAACGCAAGGCCTTCCCACCCATAATACCACCTTTACTTAATAAAGTTCTTCTAATCATAAGAATGATTGATATTTAATAAAAATTATTTTTGAAACTAAGGTAAGCATACTTTTAATTTTTCCTAAAGGTTCTTAACTTATACACCTAAGTTAAATAAAAGCATTTCTTTCAAAATAGACCTTCTCATTAGACCTTTTTTTGAAACCCTTTTAACCAAATGCATAAATTCATAATGTTGGACTGAAAAAGACCTAATGGATTGATTAAGGTCTATTACTTGCAAAATAAACTATAATTTTTTGGACTGCAGTCAAGAGTATAATCTAGATCAAGAGTTCACAAGGAAGCCCTCTTCAACTAAACTGATCATGAGTTACCTTTTTCTTCAAAAAGGAATGTTTAAAATCACAAGGCCCTACGAGAAAGCCTAGCTTCAAGTTTAAGAAACATTTTTAAATACTAAGAAGAATACGAGATGCCCCACATGATTACCAGGAAAGGGGATGATTATAATATTTGTTCCTTAATAAGAATTTATACCCATTAGCAAACTTTTAATAAGAAAAAAGAAGAAAATTAAAAAAAAAAAAAGAGAGAGAGAGAGAAAGTAAAGGCTTGTCATAAGTTTTTTGTCCATTTTCATGTCCATTTCGACCTGAGTAGCCAAACTTTCAATTCAGGTAATTTGTTTCCTTTTCAATGTGGTTACACATTTTAAGCTGATCATATTAATCTAAGTCATCAAGGGACTTAATCCCTAATGCTTTTTTGTAATTAAATGGTTCTCACCAAATTCTTTATTCATAAATATTTTCAAGTCAAGAAGTTTTTCAAACAGGTTACATTCCTCACTTTGCTTCTTCAATCTTTAATCCATTCTTTAAGGTTCTAGCAAGCTCTTAGAGTGTTGTTTTGTCTTTCATCATTTTAGGGTTCTAGCTAGTTCTTAAAGTGCTGTCTTAACTCATATCCTTTTTTAGGGTTCTAGCCAGCTCTTAGAACGCTGTCCCATATTTCATCATTTTTAGGGTTTTAGCCAGCTCTTAAAGCACTATCCTAACTCATATATTTCTTTAGGGTTTGCTAACCAAACCATAAGGCACTTCCCTGTTCATCAATCTCTCTTTAAGGTATTAGTAAGCCTGTAGGGCTCTCCCCTTCATCAATCTCCCTTTAGGGTCTTAGTGAGCCCATGAGACACTTCCTTTCATCAATTTCCATTAAAGTTTTTAGCGAGCTCATAGGACACTTCCCTATTCATCAATCTCTCTTTAAGGTTTCAACGAGCTCGTAGGGTGCTTCCCTTCATCAATCTCTCTTTAAGGTCTTCAGAAGCCCGTAGGATACTTCCCTTTATCAATCTCTCTTTAGGTTGTTAACCAACCCATAGGATGCTTCCCTATTCACCAATCTCTATTTAGGGTCTTAGCAAACTTGTAAAGCACTTCCCTTTATAAATCTCTCATTAGGGTCTTAGAGAGCCCATAAGGCACTTCTCTTCATCAATCTCTCTTTAGGATCTTGGCAAGCCCATAGGGTACTTCCCTTCATCAATTTCTCTTAAGGTCTTGGTGAGCCTAAGAGGCACTTCCCTATATCAATTTCTGTACAATTTTTTAGCGACCTAGTGGGTGCTTCTTCTAAATCAATTTAAGGTCGCTAGTCCCTAAGAGACACTCCCTCCTAAATCAGTGAGCTTAGAAGAGCACAACTAAGTTTTCCAAATCAATTCCAATTTAGGTTACTAGTCCTCAAGAGATGTTTTTGCCTAGGTTAGTGAACTTAGAGGAGCATGGCCAAGTTTTCCAAATCTATTCCAATTTAGGGTTGCTAGTCCCCAAGAGATGCTCTTACCTAAGTTAGTAAGCTTAGAAGAGCACAACTAGGTTACCAAATCAATTCCAATTTAGGGTTACTAGTTCCCAAGAGATACTCCCACCTAGGTGAATGAGCTCAAAAGAGCACAACCAAGTTTTCTTAAATCAATTCCAATTTAAGGTTACTAGTTCCCTAAAGATGCTCCCACTTAGGTTAGTGAGCTTAGAAAAACACAACTAAGTTTTCTAAAATCGATTCTAATTTAAGGTCACTAGTCCCCAAGAGATACTCCTACCTAAGTTAGTGAGCTTAGAAGAGCACGAATAGGTTTTCGCAAATAGATTCCATTTAAGGTTACTAGTCCCCGAGAGATGCTCTCACCTAGGTTAGTGAGCTCAAAAGAGGAAGACTAGGTTTTCCAAATCAATTCCAATTTAGGGTTGCTAGTCCCCAAGAAACGCTCCCACCTAGGTTAGTGAGCTCAAAAGTGTACAACTAGATTGTCCAAATTAATTCCAATTTAAGGTTGCTAGTCCTTGAAAGACGCTCTCACCTAGGTTAGTAAGCTCAAAAGAGCTCGATTAAGTTTTCTAAATCAATTCCAATTTAGAGTTGCTAGGCCTCAAGAGATGCTCCTACCTAAGTTAGTAAGCTCAAAAGAGTACAACCAAGTTTTCACAAATCAATTTCAATTTAGGGTTGTCAGTCCTCGAGAGACACTCCCGCCTAGGTTAGTGAGCTCAAAAGAGCATGACGAGGTTTTCCAAATGGATTCCAATTTAGGGTTTTTAGTCCTCGAGAGATGCTCCCGCCTAAGTTAGTGAGCTTAGAAGAGCAAGACCAGGTTTTTTAATTTGATTCCAATTTAGGGTTGCTAGTTCCCGAGAGACGTTCCTACCTAGGTTAGCAAGCTTAGAAGGGCATGACCAGGTTTTCTCCAAATCGATTCCAATTTAGGGTTATTAGTGTACCAAAAATGCTTTCGCCAAGGTTAGTTAGCTCAAAGAAGCATGACCAAGTTTTAATTAAGGGTTTTAGCTAGCTCAAGGAATGCTTTGCCCATTCACCTAGGTTAGTTGAGTTAAAGGAGTATAACGAGGTTCTCATTTAGGGTCCTAACCAGCTCAAGGAGCACTTCTCCCATTTACCTAGGATAGTCAACTTAAAGGAGCACTTCTAAGTTTTCTCGAATCAATTCCAATTTAAGGTTGCTAGTCCCTTAGAGATACTCCTACCTAAGTTAGTCAACTTAGAGGAACACAACCAGGTACTCATTTAGGGTCTTATCCAACTCAAGGAGCACTTCGTCCATTTACCTAGGATAGTTAGCTTAAAGAGCACTTCTAGGTTTTTCTATAATCGATTCTAATTTAGGGTTGCAAATCCCTTAAAGACACTCCCGCCTAAGTTAGTCATCTTAAAGGAGCACAACTAGGTTATCATTTAGGGTCTTAACTAACTTGAGGAGCACTTTACCTAATTCACCTAGGTTAGTTAACTCACAATGGTATGACTAGGTTTCAATTTTTCATTCAGAGTCTTAGCTTGCTTAAGGAACACAACACCCATTCAAATAGGTTAGTCAACTCATATGGACACAAGCAGGTTTTCTATTTCTTTCTAAGGTTTTTGCCAACTCATAAGGCCACTACCCTCTTTCAGTATCTTTTGTGTATCAGCCAGCTCTTAGAGTGCTTTCTCTTTGACCTTTCACTAAATCTTCAATAGACCAAGCCTAAGATAATTAGCTTATTGTAACGCTTCTTAAGACAAATTTACTCCTAGGGAAAAAATAAGGTCTCTATTTTCTTTATGGCAAAGTTTTACCGAAACTTCGCCCTAAAAATAGATAGCTAAAGACACCCCATTTTTGCTCCCCTAAAATTTTAGAGTTTTTAAAATAGGGTAAAAGTTTCCTAATTTAGGGAAAAAAATTACAAAAAAAAAATAGAAAATTTAGAAAAAAAAATCATAAAAAGTAGAAAATTTAAGAAAAATACAAAAAACAAATAGAAAAAAAAATAATAAAAAAGAGAGAGAAAGAAAAAATATATATAATAACAAAAAATGAAGAAATTTTTAGACAAATTAAATAGAATATTATTTTTTTTTAATTTAGCTTTAGTATTTTGGGGTCTTAAATAATAAAAGTAACAAAGGAGATGTTGGGCCTAAGCTTAAATTTAATTTTAGCCTAGGTTGACCTAGTCCATGTATACAATTCAATTACATACTTAGACAAGACATAGGCTAACAACCTAACAGTACTACACTCTAATTAAATTTTGCACTAGAGCTAAAGATCCTAGGTTCGAATCTCCTACTAGGCATTTTGTGCCTTTTTCTCTTTTCCACAACAAAAGCATACGTGGCATTGATAGTTTTCATCCACCCGTCTTACTCGTCCATTCAACTGTCAATAGGCCATGTAATTTATATTCTCAACACCTCACCAAGTAATCAATATTCTTAGCACTATGCTGAGTAACACAGATTCGTTGTTGATTTGAATTCAAGTTCATAACACGAACAGTTATCATAAGCACGATTATATTATATAATTGCTTACTCTCTCTACATTTCAGGGAAAGTGTTTAATCAATAAGCTTCCATGTGTCTTAACAATTATTCCGATAACTACTCCTTCAAACATGATAATCTCCTATAAATACGAGAATGAAACTCTATAACAGACAGTTGATAAGTCCTAGCCTCTTTACTTTACCTTTCTCATTTCTACTTACTAACTTAGGTATCGGAGTAGCCCCGGTACCAAGTATTTTTCTTATCTTTATAGGATATTTCCAATCCCTAAAATTCACCAACAACATTTAACACCATCTGTTTTTCCTAAACAAACCTACATGGCTAAAACTAAAATGACCAAGAGTGCAGGTACTGGTACTTCCTCCCATTACCATGTGAGGGGGGGGGGGGGGGGGGGGGGGGGGGGGGGGGGGGAGTCGACATATTGATAAGCAACGACTAGCTAAACTCGAGCAATTATGCCTCGATTTAGCCAAGGAAAACTCAAATTTAAAATAAAAAACATAAACATATCCTTAACCTCCTTCATAATAGTATTCATCCAAATAAGAACAATGTGCATGGAGATCATGATGCCAATATTAGTGATGATTAAATTTATTCACCTGAGTTGCAAAAAAAGTAAGCTAAGGTCACAACTGGACCCTCGACTCCTGCTTTCAAAAAGAATGACAAAGGCAAGCAACCATAGTAGGTCCACCATGCGAGCCCCTCACATGCCAGCACCCCTATTACATCAAGCAAGCAATTCCAAATCAAGAAGAGTCCCTCTATTCTAGAGATTTTAGAGGAAGTGATACCTCAACACATCAAGCTACCGCAGTTTGAAACTTGATAATCAGTTTTTATCCACCCATTTTACTCATCCATTCGGCTGTCGATAAGCCATGTAATCTATATTCTCAGTACCTCGTCAAGTAATTGACATTCTAGGCACTACGCCAAGTAATACAAATCCATTGCTAATTTGAATTCAAGTTCATGGCATAAACAGTTATCACAAGCACAGTTATATTACATAACTACTTGCTCTCCTTACGTTTTAGGAAAGGTGTCTAATCAACAAGCTTCTACGTGTCTCAACAGCTATTCCAATTACTGCTCCTTCAAACATGACAATCTCCTATAAATGCGAGAATGAAACTTTGTAAGAGACGGCTGATATTAAGTATTTTTCTTATCTTTGCAAGATATTTCCAATCCCTAAAATTTACCAACAACATTTGGTGCTGTCTATTTTTCCTAAATACACCTACATGGTTAAAACTAGAATGACTAAAAGTACAGGTACTAACACTTCCTCCTAACACCATGAAGGGGGGAGTCATCATATTGATGAGCAACGATTAACTAGACTTGAGCAATTATGCTTCGATTTGGCCAAGGAAAACTCGAAGTTAAACAAAAAGCATGAATAGATCTTTAACCTCCTTTATAATAGACAATGCATAGCAATCACAATGCCGATAATAGTAATGATTCAATTTATTCACCTGAGTTGCAAAAAAAGCAAGTCGAGGTCACAACGGGACCTTCGGCTCTTGCTTTCAAAAAGAATGATAAAGGCAAGCAACCGCAGCAAGTCCACCATGCAAGCCCCTCACATGTCAACACCCCGGCTACATCAAGCAAGTAATTCCATATCAAGAAGAGTCCCTTTGTTCTAGAGAGTTTGGAGGAAGTGATACCTCGGCACATCAAGCTGCTATAGTTTGAAACATATGATGGAATAAAGGACCTTGAAGACTACCTGGAATACTACCGTACACTAGCCAAATTGCATGATTTGAGTGATGTAGTAGCCTGCTAAGCTTTTCCGTCAAACTTGAGGAATGCAACCAACACATGGTTCAAACACTTAAAACTAAATACCATTTGCTGTTTCAATGAATTAGTAGAAGTGTTTCTTCAACACTTCCTTGCTAGCAAACTTCCTGTTAAGAATTCCCCAATCCTTAACACAATCAAACAAATTTCTGATGAGTCAATCAGAGACTACCTAGCTAGCTTTATATCCGAGATGATTCAAATCCCAAAATTAGATATGAGTATGGCCCTCAATGCCTTGATTGATGGAGTTAAGCCCTATGGAGACTTTTTCAAGTCTCTCGCAAAAAGCAAGCCAAAAACTTTTGCCTAGTTCAAGGCTAAAGCTACCTCATACATCCATCAGGAAGATAACATAAAGGCCCAGCAAGAGGCCAATCAAAACAGAATAGATAGAAAAAATGACAAGAGAAAAAGTGCAAAGGACAGACTTGGCTCGGATGATGATCAAAGTTTGAATGCCAAGAGAAAGAGACCGAGAATTCCAACATTTTCGTCCCATACACCTGTCAATCGTCCAATTTCAGACATATTGATGGAGGTACATGGGCAAAGAGGCATTCTACAATAGCTTAGAAAGAATGAGAAGAGGAAAGAATGAAGGGAAATCCCTTGACGATAAATTCCAACAAGTACTGTGGCTTCCACCACGATAAGGATCACAACATAAATGAGTGCATACAGCTCAAGAATGCGATGGAAGATGTGATTCAACGTGGGCATTTGCGAAAATTCCTAGCGCATGATGTCAAAAATATTGAAAGACCATCCTAAAGGAGATGTAAGGAACAAGAGAATGACACTCAACTAACAGTAGCCGAAAGAGATACAAGGGATGCAAAACCTAACAGAGCACCCAATGGAGTGATCAATACCATTGTCGGCAGACCTATTATAGGCCAGTCAAGCTCTTCGAGCTTGACGAATGCCAAAAATTACATTTGCAACATCTAAGGCAAGAAGATAAGGATTGACAACACAATTTCTTTCATGGAGTATGACTTTGAGGGCATCTAGAGACCGCATGATGATGCACTAGTTATTAGAACAAGAGTCACAAACTTCGAAGTCGAGAAGATTCTTATTGACACAAGAAGTTCAATTGATATCATTTTTTAGCATGCATTCGACCATATGAGACCCAAGATTAAGTCACAACTAAGCTCTTACAAGTATGATCTGTATGCCTTCAACAACCAATCAATTCAAGTAACTGGAGTAATTTCTTTGCCAATACAAATTGCGAAGATGAGAATGTTAACGAAGATTAGGAAACCCTTGTCAGCAAATATTCGACAAAGTTTAATTAACTTCTTACAAGCCAATGCTGATGTGTTTGCATAGACCCCTTTAGACATGTTAGGTATCTTAAGAGAAGTTATGATACACAAGCTCCAGATTGATCCGAATATGAAGGTGGTCCAACAAAAGAAGAGGCATTTTGCACCAGAGAAACAAACAGTAATAGAGGAAGAAGTCCAAAAGTTATTAAAGGTAAGATTTATTTAGGAAGAGCCTTATCCGACTTGCCTAGCCCATTGTGTACTAGTCAAGAAGTCTAACGGCAAGTAGCGAATATGCATAGACTTCACCGCTTTCAATAAGGCCTGTCCTAAGGATTGTTTCCCACTACTGAAAATTGATCAGATGGTAGATGCAATCGTTGTACACGTATTACTTTCTTTTATGGATACTTTCTCCAATTACAATTGTAGACACCTAATTTTCGCTCCCCTTTTTATTTTTCAAAATAGGTTATTGGGTCCTAAATTAGAAAAAATACAAAAAATAGAAAATTAAAGAAAACCTCAAAATAATGAAAAAATTTAGAAAAAATAGGAATTTTAGAAAAAAATTTTAAAAAATGAAAAAATTTAAGAAAATATATAAGAAATTTGAAAAGTCATAGAAAAATTAAAAAATAAGGAATTTTTAAGTTGCTTGGATAAAATAGATTTTTAATTTAATTAAACTTAAAATAAAGGACCGTTGGGCCTAAGCTTAGGTTTAAATCTAGCCTAAGCTGATTTCGTAAATTACACATATGGACAAGGTATAAGCCAATAGCCTAATAGTAAAGCAACTGGACTAAGCACATGGATTAAGCTAGAAAACAGGAGTTAGAAACTCACTAAGGCATGAGGATGGTTTTTTATCTTTTTCTTTTTAAAATCCACATATTACCACATGTAAAAATATCACTGGGCCACGTGTCTAATTGTAACACGTAGCGCGTTGTGATTTGTCATGACAACAAGATTTCTTTCCCCCTTTTTTCTTTCTTCCCTTTCCTTTTTTGTTCCTCATTTCCTCTTTTATAAAAAAATCATTCACACACATAAGGGGAGGGGTTTTTTAGATTTGAAAAGAAAAAAAAAAAAAAAACACATAAGAGCATAAAGGAAGGGGGGACCTACACTCTCTCTCTTAGCCTACACAGTCACTCTCTCCAAACATACATCTATCGCCTCTCTCCCTCTAAACCTCTTTCTCGGCCTAATCTTCTCTCACAAGCACCCCCACTCTCTATCTCGCAAACTCTCTCTCCCCACTGTTTGATCCCTCCCTCTCTCCTCAACCATCTATCTCACATCTCATACTATACCCACTTTCAAACCACGCCACCCGACCTTCACTGCCCAATACTGCCGCAACCAAAACATAAGACCAAACTAACACACCACCACTCCACTAAACCAAGCCACTACGCTCTCGACCACCCTTAGCCCCTGACCACTCTCACTTTCAACCTTCATCCACAAACGTACATACACACAAAGACCCTCTCTTAGCCGAACCACTCTCACCTTTATCTTGTAGACCTATCTCTCTCCCCACTAATACACGATCACATGACTTACTCACAACCACCTCTTGACCCTCACCCACTTGGTAGTACAACCACCAAAAATATGCACACGACTCACACATACACTCTTAACCTCCTCTCTCTTGCACTATACACATACACACACAACAAACCAAACATACACACATACACCCAGGGCCACGACTCCTTCATCCACCGAATACCCCCCAAAACCCTCACCATTATCTATGACCCAACTAACCCATCCCTTCTCCCTCTTACAAAACTCCAAACACCCACGCACAACCCCCATCCTCTCCTCAAATCAGCACCAATTACTACTCAATCTGTGACCACACTCCAACCCCCCTTTCATACAGACCACCGAGGCAACCACCACCACTGGCTAAATTAGGCGACGACATTGTTCCTGTACCCCCCAAAGCCAATAAGTTCGACACAAAACCACTTTTACCCGCTCAAAATACACCCTGAAATGGCCTCCACCGTATCATTCTAATCATTGCACGTGACCCGGATTCAACCCAATCCAAACCGGCCCAACTCGAAGCCAATCTAGTGCCCCTAAGTCTGACTCGTACATAGCTCTTATCCGATCTATATGAAGCCTTTGGTCCGACCCTTTTTAATAATTGTCGTTGTTGTTTCTATTTTTTTATTTATTTATTTATTGATATATTTTATTTTATTTCATTCTTATAGTTTGTTGTAAATAAAAAAGGGAAATAAAAAGAAAAAGGAAAAAGAGAAAAGAAGAAAATAGAAAAGAAAAAGAAAAAAGAAAAGAAGAACAATTTTTTATTTAGTTTTATTTTTAGTTATTTTAACATTTTAATAAAAGGAATAAGTAATAATAATAAGAATAATAATAAATAAAAACGTTTTATTACTTAGAAAAACATATTTTTCAAATAAATAAAAATAAAACGGATCCTTTCCAAATTAGGGCACTTTAGATTTTCCAACAATATAATTCAATTTAGAACCCTTAGAAAATTTCTTCAAATAATTCAAAATAGGTAAAAACGTAGACTCAAATGTTTTTCAAAACTTAAAATTAATCAACCCACTATATTTTTGGTAAATGAACTACAAAAGTCTAATCTCGAATAACCGATACGTAGACACCTTTACGTAAGTACAGAGCGACTTAAAATATAGAAGTTTTATTTTTTCTTCCACTTTTAGATATTTGTGTAAATTGAATAATTTAGTCGCGTGTATCATAATTAGTTGTTTTAGAAATCAAAAAGGGTATAATTGAAAAGCGAAGTTAAATTCGAAAAATTAAAAAGTGGTACCCGTTTAGGGTTTAATAAATTAACCTCCAAATCAAAATCTCTAGTTTTCAAAAAACTGTTTTTATTGGTTTTTTTTAATCAATAGATCGATAGTTAAGTTATAACCAATCCAATTATAACCAATCCACCCAATTGATTATAACTTAACTCTTTTTCTCAACTTTGGTTGAGTAGCAACTCCAATACCTTTTCAAATTGAAGAAATGGTTTTCTTTAAACCCTAGTCAAGGATCGATATTAAATAGATAAGGTTTAGTACTAATCGATTTAAAGAAGACCTATTTTATAAAAAGAATCAAGAAAGTGAAAAATCAGACTCGATAGCTTAGCGACTCCACTAGGGATATCAAGAGGGATAACCACTTAAGAACATTTTGAAAACAAAATCGCTTTTCAAATTACCCATATTGTTTAGTTATTTGTTTATTTATTTATTATTGACTTCGTATACATATTTATTTTAATTAGCATATTTATTTTATAAATAGCATACACCAGGGCATAGGAGTTTACTTATTCATCAAAGATACAGGATATATGTGGTCAAACCTAGGCCATCTTAGGACCTTAGGGTAGGGAACCATTGTGTAAGTTCTGGGCATAGTAGGGCAACCACCATTCGGAGCCGATTAAGTTACCCCACTTAAACTTCGACGTGACCAAGAAACCGTTTTATAACAAATGCGTGAGGTCACAAAGTTTAAGAACCTTTAGAACCCTCCTTTCTTACATACATTCTTCAGGGCTCGGCAAATGGCTAATAAGATGACATTGTTACAAAATAGAAAAAGCAAAGACAACCTTAAAGCTTCCATATTCTTTTAGCTTTTGTTTATTTGTTTGTACTAATATCTTACATATCACACACATTGGGATATGGAGAGTCATTTGTTGCATCAAAGATGCAGGGTAGATACGATCAAACCCAAGCCGTCTTAGGATCTTAGGAGAGGGGCCATTATGTAAGCTTTGGATGCTGTAGTGTAACCACCACTCAGGGTTCATTAAGCCACCTCACTTAAGCTTAATATGACTAATGAAAGTGTTTTCTATAAACAAGTGTTTTCTATAAATAAGTGTTTTCTATAAACAAGTGAGGTCACAAAGCTTAGGAACATTTTAGAACCTAACCTAATGGCATGTACTTTCCTCCAAACTTGAGTTAATACACTACCCTTAAAAAATTGCAACCCTACTAATTGTTCAAGAGTTTTTGCAAACAAGTTTTTGAAATTTACAGTAAGGTTGCACTTAAGGAGTAATATATTAACTTAAATGACCCTAACATCTACATATTTCCATGTTTTTATTTTTCTATCATTGCATTGATGACAAATCCTTGTCCATAAAATGTGTAGACTTAGGATGGCAAACAACCAAGCGAATGATCAACTGAGTAATAGGCTACTAGACGCCTCTAGGTTTCGCAAGCAGGTGCTGAGAGATGAAATTGCCTATCTGAAGGAAAATCTTGAGTGTTCTAAAGCTTACAACCGAGCCTTAAGGTCCCATTTGGCACAGGTCATTAAGGATACTTATGAGATGATAAAGGACCTTAAGGCTTGTATGTAGGAGTTAACGTAGGGTCTTTCCAGCTTAGATCTAAAGAGCTTAGAATAAAATTCTTGAATAAAGTTTAGGTTATTTGCCTTTGTTTTTGTATTCTAATCTTCCTTTTTCAAAATGATAAAGCTCTCTTTAGTTCATTGTTCTTTTTTTTTTTTTTTTCTAATCTTTGTAAATAGTTTTTCAATAAACAGTTATCTAACCACCATTCAATCTCATTTAGGGAAATGTAAATAAAATCTATAAACTTGTAAATAGAAACCCAAAAATGACCATCCTTATTTGTAAATTATTTTTTGAAAATAAAACTTTAACTTTCTATCTCTAAAAAATAAAATGAAAAGAAAAAAATTGATAAAAAAAACAAAAAAAATGATAAGAAAAGTTATCAACGGTTATAAATCCTTATGGGCCTAAGGAGCCAACACAAGCTTAAGCCCTTAGCCCACTCAAGTGACCAACCCAAATACTTAGTTTTCAAACCACACGAGGTCCCTAGACCTGTTAAAGAAATCAACATGAGCCCTTTGTCGTCATCTAATCCAAATACAAGCTGCTTGGCCAACACTAACTTTAGGCCCATTCAAGTAACCTACCTAAATACAGGCCGCTTAACTAAGCATTCAACCTAAACACCAACCTGTAGCTCATCCAACCGGCCTACCTAAACATAAGCTACTAGGCCAGGCAGCCAATCCGAATATGAATCACGACCCATTAAGCTAGCTAACATGGGCACAATCCTCAACCCCTAACAATAAAGCCAAGCCAAAACCCTTAACTTGTTTAGAAAGCCAAGTTCAATCATGAACTGAACCAGAACACAAAATCAAATACTAAGGCATGATTTGATAAACTAGGGGGCAAAGCCTGATCCTAGGCAAATAAAAAAAGAAAAAAATAGAGTCCTTTTTAAGAAATCGATAACTCACTTTTTGAAAAGTTTAGGATGAGAAGAGGCAAACTATATCCTATATACTAACCTTCGAAACACTTTGAGAGTTGAGCGATATAATTGTGAGGGTATTTGGGACTCATTCCTTAAAGGAGGTTCACTTTGAATATGATACATAGATTAAAGTGAAGTTAGGCACTCATTTCTAAATCGTAAACACAATCATCTATTGTTCACCCTGTTAGACCTATTTAGAGAATTTCTGAATTCAAACCCCGTCAAGAACCACACCATAATGGGGCAATTAGGAGGTTAGGGTCATTAATTAGAAGATAAGGGTAAGATTAGTCTATGCTTGTTTAAGTAACACTAATTGAAGAACAACTTTTATTTCTAATAAATTATTTTTCTTTGATATGAAGAAGAGCTAATTTCCTTTTCAAGAACCTCAAGCCTATATACTAGAAATCCATGGATTTATGGCCTTGAATCGTTTAAAAAAAAAAAAAAACTTAACAATGGAAACAATCACTCTTAGGGCCAAAAGAAAAGAGAGAATAGTAAGAGATGGTGGGGCAAAGCAATTAAAGAAAAAAAAAAAGAAGAAGAAAAGAGGCCAAAGAATTAAGCCTGGAAGCGTAGGACGAAAAGCCCTAAGAGATATTTCACATCCTGGTAGGAGCAATCAAACCAAATCAAAAGGCTGGAAGTCAATGCCCAATAGCCTTAGAAAACACAAGGCTCTAAATCACACTCATTATCCCGGAAACCTAAATTTCCATATCCACACTAACACTCTAAAGCCTCTATTATCTAGAGCAAATTACGTAAGGCCTCCCCACCCACAATACCGCCCTTACACTTGTAAAAGCTCTTCCGATCTTAAAAGATAATTTATCTTTAATAAAAATTATTTTTGAAACTGAGGCAAGCATACTTATAATTTTTCTCCAAGGTTCTTAATTTGTACACTTTGGATTAATAAAAGTATTTCTATCAAAATAAGCCTTTTCATTGATCCTTTTGTGAAACCCTTGGACCAAAAGCCTAAATTCATAAGGTTAAACCGAAAAAGACCTAACGGATTAATCAAGGAGTATCACTTACAAAATGGACTATAATTTTTGGAACTATAGTCAAAAGCAAAATCTAGACCGAAAGCTAGCAAGGAAGACCTCTTTGACTAAACTAATCATAAGTTATCTTTTCCTTAAGAAAGGAATATCTTGAAATCACAAAAGCCCTATGAGAAGCCCTAAGGTAAGGGGCATTAAGAAATTTCACATGATTACCATGGATAGGGGTGGTTATAAGATTGTTCCTTAATAAGAATTTATACCTATTGGCAAAACTTTCAAAAAAAAAAAAGAAGAAAAAGAAAAAAAAAAGAGAAGAGAGAGAAAGTAAAGGCTTGTTACAAAATTTTTCCAATCCTTGTTAGCTCGAATAGCTAAGCTTTTAATCCATGTCATCCGTTTACTTTTCAAGGTCGTCATTCTTCAGTTTAAGTCATTTTTAAACATCCTTCAAACACTTTTTTCAATTCAAGGGGCCTATCCCTACTCTTTTCCTTAATTCATAAATGGTTTTTCAACAATTTCTCCGTAAATGCTTTTCCAAGTGAAAGAGTTTTTTGAAACTAGTTACTTGCCTTACCTTAGTTCTTCATTCCTTCATCATTTTCCTCTTAGGGTTCAAGCTAGCTCTTAGAGTATCATCCCCTTTTCTTTTCTTTTTAGGGTTCTAGCTAGCCTTTAGGGCGCTGTTCTGTCTTTTTAAGGTGTTAGCTAGCTCTTAGAGCCATGACCTCTCTATTATTCTTTTTTGGATCTAGCTAGCCTTTAGGGCGATGTCCCATCTTTCTAGGGTGTTAGTAAGCTCTTAGAGCACTGACTCCTCTTCTTTTCTTCTTAAGGATTCAATCAGCCTTTAGGGTGCTTTCCTGTCTTTCATTTTAAGGATCCCACTAGCGTTAAAGGCATCGTCTTATCTTTTCTAAGCTGTTAGCTAGCTTTCAACCCCTCTTTCGTCACCTTCCTTACGGTCTTTAGTGAGCCCGTAGGGCACTTCCTTCGCTAACTTTCTTTTAGAAAGCCCACAGGGTACGTCTCCTCATCTACTTTCTTTTAGCAAGCCTATAAGGGGTTTCTCTCATCAAATCTACTTAAGCAAGCCCACAGGGTGTGTCTCCATATTAGTTGTCTCTTAGCAATCCCATTGGGCACATTCTTTCAATTGTCTCTTACTAAGCCCATAAGGCGCTTCTCTCATCAAAATCCTCTTAAGCAAGCCCATAGGGCACGTCTTCTCTTAATTCTCTTAGCGTGCACGTGAGGCACTTCTATTCCATTATCATGCCCATAAGGTTCTTTCTTTCACCAGGTTCTCTTAAGTGAGCCTATTAGGTGCTCCTCTTTCACCAATCCCGTACTAAGCCCATGGGGCACTTCTCTTCATCAAATTCTCTTAGTGAGCTCATGAGGCACTTCTCTTCATCAGGTTTCAATTTAGGGTCTTAGCTAGCTCTAAGAGCGCTTCGCCCATCCTACCTAAGTTAGTGAGCCTTGTGAGGCATGACCAGGTTTTAGATCAATCTTAGTTTAGGGTTGCTAGTCCTTGAGAGGTGCTCCCACCTAAGTTAATGAGCTTAATAAGGTACAACCAGGTTTTAGATCAATCCCCCATTGAGGTTGTTAGTCCCTAAGAGATGTTCCTACTTAAGTTAGTAAGCTTAATGAGGTACAACCAAGTTTTAGATCGATCCCCCATTAGGGTTGTTAGTCCTCGAGAGACGCTCTCGCCTAAGTTAGTGAGCCTAGTGAGGCACGACCAGGTTTTAAATCAATCCCCCATTAGAGTTGCTAGTCCCTAAGAGATGCTCTTGCTTAGGTTAATGAGCCCTGTAAGGCACAACCAAGTTTTAGATCAATCCCAGTTTAGGGTTACTCATCCCCAAGAGACGCTCCCACATAGGTTAATAAGCCTTGTAAAGCACAAATAGGTTTTAAATTAATCCCCCATTAGGATTACTAATCCTTGAGAGACGCTCCCGCTTAGGTTAGTAAGCCTAGTGAGGCTCAAACAAGTTTTAGATCAATCCTAGTTTAAGGCTGCTAGTCCCTAAAAGACACTCCCACTTAAGTTAGTGAGCATAGTGAGGTATGACCAGGTTCTTCAGATTAATCCAATTCTAAGGTTGCTAGTCCCCAAGAGACGCACCCACTTAGTTTAGTCAGCATAATAGAGCACTACTAGGTTTCAATTTAGGGTCTTAGCTAGCTCTAGGAACGCTTTGCCCACCTTAGTTAGTTAGCTCATTAGGATATGACTAAGTTTTCTCTTTCAGTTTAGGGCCTTAGCCAACTGTAGGAGTGCTTTGCCTATTTCACCTCGATTCATCAAAGTACAATCAAACTTCAATTGTTCTTTCCATCTTTTGGCCACACCTTAGCAAGCTACCCTTCTCTTCTCCAAATCCCCATTGGATTGGACCTAAGATAACTAGCTAGTTGTAGCGCTTCTTAGGATAAAATGCACTCTTAGGGAAAAAATAGTATCCGTTTTGTCTTTATGGCAAAATTTTACTCAAACCTCACCACAAAGAGAGGCAGTTGTAGACACCTAATTTTTGCCCCCCTTTTTATTTTTTAAAATAGGTTATTGGGTCTTAAATTAGAAAAAATACAAAAAATAGAAAATTAAAGAAAACTTCAAAAAAATGAAAAAAAAAATTTAGAAAAAATAAGAATTTTAGAAAAATACAAAAAAAAAATAGGAAAATTAGAAAAAGCACAAAAAATAAGAAATTTAGAAAAAAAATACAAAAAATGGAAAAATTTAGGAAAATATATAAGAAATTTGAAATGTCACAGAAAAATTAAAAAATAAGGAATTTAGAAAATAATAAATTTTTAAGTTTCTTGGATAAAGTTGATTTTTAATTTAATTAGACTTAAAATAAAGAACTGTTGGACATGAAAGTTTAAATCTAACTCAAGCTGACCTAATCCATATGTGCAATTTAATTGAACACATAGATAAGGCACAAGCCAATGGCCTAACTATAAAGCAATTAGACTAAGCACATGGATTAAGCTAGAAGATAGGAGTTTGAAACTCACTAAGGCATGAGGATGGTTTTTTATCTTTTTCTTTTTTAAATCCACATATTGCCACATGTCAAAATATTACTAGGCCACATGTCTAATTGTAACACATGGCGCGTTGTGATTTGTTGCGACAACAAAATTTCTTTCCCCCTTTTTTCTTTCTTCCCTTTCCTTTTTTATTCCTCATTTCCTCATTTATAAAAAAATCATTCACATACATAGGAGAGGGGTTTTCAAATTTGAAAAGAAAAAAAAAAACACATAAGAGCACAAGGGAAGGGGGGACCCACACTCTCTCTCTCAGCCTATATAGTCACTATCTCCAAACATACACCTACTGCCTCTCTGCCTCTAAACCTCTTTCTCGGCCTAATCCTCTCACACAACCAACCCCACTCTTTGTCTCGCAAACTCTCTCTCCCCACCATCCGATCCCTCTCTCTCTCCCCCAACTGTCTCTCTCATCTCACATGTAACCACTCACAAACTACACCATAGACCTTCACTCCTCAACACCACTGCGACCCAAACACACAACCGAACTAACGCACCACCACTCCACTAAACCAAGCCACCGCACTCTCAACCACCCTTAACCCTTAACCACTCTCTCTCTCAACCTTCACCCACAAACTAACATACATACATACAAAGACCCTCTCTTGGCCAAACCACTCTCACCCTTTGTTTCATAGACCTCTCTCTTTCCCCACTGCCACACGATCATACAACTCACTTACCACTACCTCTCAACCCTCACCTACTTGGTGGCGCAACCACCAAAAACACATACACACTATCGACCTCCTCTCTCTCGCACTACACACATACACACACACACACCCACACACACACACAGAGCAAACTAGACATACGCACTTACACTCGTGGCTATGACTCCTTCACTTGCCAAACACCCCCCAAAACCCTCACTACTGTCCACGAGCCAACCAACCGCATACCCTCTCCCTCTTGCAAAACTCCAGATCCCACACACGACTCCCATCCTCTCCTCAAATCAGCACCAATTGCTACTCAATCCGCAACCATACTCCAACCCCCCTTTTGCACAAACCACCACAGTAACCACCACTGCCGGCCAAACTAAGCCACGGCGTTGTTCCTATATACCCCCCCTCCCCCACCATGGCCAATAAGTCCAATACAAGGCCGCTTTCATACACTCAAAATACGCCCCGAAATGGCTTCTGCCGTGCCATTTTAGTCACTAGATGTGACTCAGATTTAACCCAGTCCAAACTAACCAGATAGGTATGTGAAATTCTTTAAAATCTTAAAGAATCCAAAAGAATTCAAATGGTCTAACGATTGCGAGAGAGCTTTCAACAATCTCATAGAATTCCTTATGTCGCCACCAATACTCTCGACACTTATTTCAGGAGAGAATTTATATTTATATCTATCGGTTAGCTATCGAGCTCTTTCTTCTATATTGGTCCGAATTGACAATAAAGTGCATTGACTTGTTTATTACATGAGTCATGTTTTGCAAAGGCCAAAGCTTCGGTACACAAAAATTGAAAATTTTGTTTTAGCAATGGTTCTCTCAATAAGGAAGTTAAAGCCATATTTTGAGGCTCACTAGATCATAATGCTCATTGATCAGTCATTATGGCAAGCATTGCAATGACCTAACTCCTCCGAGAGGATAATGAAATATGCCCTAAAGTTAAGTGCCATGGCGTATAGTACAAACCCAAAACGGTACTAAAGGCTCAACTACTGACAAATTTTGTAGCCAAGTTTACTAGTAAGGAAGACGGTGTAGAGTTTGCCAAGAAACCTATGTGATTCCTTTATGTGGATCCTTCTTTGATGAATGAAGGAAGTGGTGCAAGCCTTATTTTTCAAGGTCCCCACAATGTTAAAGTTTATTATGCTTTAAAATTCGGATTACCAGCCAGTAACAATGAGGCAAAGTATGATGCTTTGATTGCCAAACTAAAGTTAGCAAAAGAGATTGGTACCGAAAAACTTGAAGTGTTCTCTGATTCGTAATTTATGGTGAATCGGGTCAAAGAAAGTTACACAGTAAGAGAAGAAGAGATGAGCAATTACCTATTGGTGGTACGAACGCTTATAGAAGAATTTTAATCTTTCGCCATCCATAAAATTCCGAGAAGCAAGAATATTACTGCCGATAAGTTGCCAAAATTAGCCAATATGGCATTCCCTGAATTGAGAGATAAACCTTTTGTCGAATTTCATTCGTAAAAAAGTTTATCTACTCTTTCATAGAGCTGTGAGTTGTTTCCTTTCCCAAGAGAAGAATCTTAAATGGATCCCCTAATGGATTATTTAAGAGATGGTACTCTCCTAAATAACAAGAAAGGAGCACAAAGATTGGCTTACTAGGCTAAGAACTACATGTTGATTAATGGTTAGTTGTACAAACGTAGCATATCACAACGTTATCTTCAATGCCTTCCTCCAAGAGATTCCTAGAGGGCATTATCCAAGCTACATGGAGGCATATGCAATAACTACATAAAAGTGCAAACACTATATGTTTGAGCATTGCGACTCGACTATTACTGCCTAACCATGAGAGAAGATGCAAAGGAAGTTGTCCAGCACTATCCTCAATGCTAAAAGCATGAGTTGTTGAGTCATATGCCTGCAACTAAGTTATGTAGCCTAACTAGACCTTAGTCCTTTGCCCAGTAGGGACTAGATATTCTCGGACCCTTTCCAAAGTTTACCACACAGCAACAATTCGTCATTGTTGCTTTGGATTACTTTACCAAATGGACAGAGGCTAAGGCACCAGCAAAGATCACCGAACGGAAAGTGGAAGCGTTTATTTTCAGTTCAATCATATCAAGATTCAAAGTTCCTTACATAATAATCACAGATAAAGGCCCACAATTCAACAACAATAAGTTCTAAGCATTTTGTAAGAAGTACGGCATTCGCCTCAACTATACATTTGTAGCACACCCTTAAACGAATGGACAAGTTGAAGCCATAAACAAGATCATTTTGTAAGGCCTAAGATAGAAAGTAGATCAAGTTAGAGGTAAATGGATCGATGAACTACTGAATGTTTTATAGGGGTACCAAACCACTTACGGAACTGTGATTGGGGAGACGCCCTTCAAGTTAGCATACGATATGAAAGCTGTATTGTCGATTAAGTTGGATTTGACAAATCTACGGATGCAAAATTTCAACTTTATGGCTAATCAAGTTGGATTAATAGCGAATTTAGACACCATTGATGAAATCAAAGATATTGCAAGAGCTAAGGTCGCAGCATTCCAGTATAAAGGAGTAAGGTATTACAATCAGAAAGTGAAGCATAAGGTCTTTCAACCTGGAGATCTGGTTTGCTAAAAGATATAAGCTACCGATGCACGAGGGAGTCAAGGGAAGCTTGGAACAAATTTAGAGGATCCTATCAAGATCCGGAAAGTCGTTGGTGAGGGAGTCTATTAACTAGAAAGGTTAGATGGATCTATCATCCCTTGAGCATGGAACATTGAGAATTTGAAATTATATTTCAATTGATTGTTTGAATGATATTCATCTCCACTTATTTATAAGGCGACAGCCTACATGCTTGTAAAACTATAGTACTTTTTATAAGAATTATGTTTGAAGTCTCATTATGTTTCTTATTCTTTTTATGATTATCAAGTTAATGAGTTCTAGGTTGTACGGCAAATGAACTAACCTAAGTTCTAGCCTATTACAATTAATAAACTGCATAAATTAATCTTACAACCAAGTAATGCAACTAGTCCATGCCTCAAACAGCTAACGAATAATGTCTATAAAGACGCACAAATTAGGCATGTGAAATAAAACATGGCAAGAATTAGTTAGCTGTATGAAATAAAACATGCCGAAAGATACTTAGCATGTGAAATGAAACATGTTAATGAATAAGAATGAGCAAAATAAAACACAGGGAACTCACGGTACGTGAAATAAAATGTATTAAAAACAATTATATGAAAAATATTTCATTCAACAAATGCAGTTACAAATTTACAGCCTATTATATGAAAGATATTTTGTTCAAACAGTTACATGAGAGAACACAAGATACAAAGAATATAAAGAAAATCCTATGGCCTACTCTCAGAATCAGTAGAAGTCATTTTTGGTTTGGAGGTTAAGGCTTTCTTCGAGCAAGCTTCTTTCTCGGTACCTAGGGTCCTAGAGCCACAGATTTCTCTTTCTGCTCATAGGGGATTAATTTTGATAGACATTCTTCATCTTCCTTCAGATCCTCAGCATAAGCTTCGTCATCACCCTTATTAATAATCTCGGCACCTACCTCATCTTATTGTCTTCATCAACACTATTGACTTTGTCATCAACATCAATAAAGTCGAGGCAAGAGAGATCATAATCAGGGTGAAGCTTCAAGATCTCCTCTCTTACCGCTTAGATACCCTCTAACAACTTCTTCCGTAGAAACCTCACGTACTACTGACTAGGAGTGACTATATCGAGAACCTCTTCAACTGATGGTCATCTCCTTACAATCTCCTCCAATTCAACAACATGGCTCTGTAAGTTCAAGCTGTTGGTCTCCTACTCTTTAATCTACATTCTGAGCTTGTCTTCCTCATCCTCATTGTACAAAGAGTTCAGCCCAGCCCCCAGTACTCTTCTTTCTTCTTCTATAACTCCTCCTTTAAGCCTTCAAACTCCTTGTACAGCTCTTCCATTTTGGCCTTCAAGCTTAAGACCTTATCGACAATAAGGGTATGTACTAACTTCTCAACAGGAAGGTATTCTTGGAGCTTTCTTGCCTCCATCTTAGCCCTTATCCTCATGTTCTCGGCAGTAGCAGTCTAATCTTTGGATGCATTATATGCATCCACAATTTTCTGCAAGAATTTCATTTACTATGATGAGTACTGAAAATGACTCAGCAAAATACACGAAGACTTCTATGGATCTTACCTTCTTAGTTTACTTATCGGCCTCATCCAAAGCTATTAGAATGTGGCTGCTTATTTGAAAAAGAAAGGGAGTATCAACAACTGAGTAAATTCAATAGTTAAAAATATGAATACAGATGCTCACATCATATAACTTAGCCATGATATGGGCCTTCTTGCAACCGCCGACCCTGTCGACATCCTTCTTCTTTATCCTTTGGAAGAATAATTCCTTCCATCAAGGCCAAAGATTTTGTCTTATCACCTAAAGCCAAGTCAGTATCCAAAACATTTTAGCTCTAACATAGGACAAAATACTCGCCGACCTCCTTGTTAAGGACAAATTCGGCGTTGCTAATGCCAAAAATTTTAGACTGCATTGCCTCCTTTGTCCTCTCATCCAAACCTTTGGACCTTTTAGTAGGTGGTTGGCTAACGAGTTCCTTTCCTGGTCTCTTATCAACATTAAGCACTACCTCTAGCACCAACAATGACCCTTCGACAATGGTAGCATCCTCAGCCTCACTACGAGATTAGCTATCTCGACATACCTTTCTTGGCTCGACAAAAGGTTCAATATTTTTTACCGGAGGCTCCATAAAATGAGGGACCCTATTCAACACTATTCTCTCACCCTCCTTCCACCTATCGGATGGCCACGAAGCCTTCTTTTATGCTGCTGCCTACTTGGATGTGTCTTCTTTTGCCATTTTATTTACAACAACAGGTCAAGTGGTATTGGTTGCTGTACCTACCCTCTTGTCAACTTTTAATTTTTTGGCCTTAGCTTGGGCCAATAGCTTAGCAAGATTTACCTTACCAGCACCCATATTTACAACATAAGCAAATAAGTTAATGTTAACATGAGAAAAGAATAAACTTACATTCTCTATGCTGAGCAAGGCTAAAAGGCAACAATTCCCTCCCCCCCTCCCCCCACCCCCCAAGTCACAAGAACGACTTTCCTCTTGTAGCTATACTTAACACAGTGGTAACTCATTAGCGTACCTTCTTTTTAAAAAAAATTGGGTCTCCACTTTCATAACATCGTATAGTTCTCTCGGCATCCCAAAAGAACATCTATTCTTCCTCCTTTCCTGAACTTTCTTCACCATAGCCACATCATTCAACATCAAATCTATATCTTTGGTATGGATTAGCTCAGTCCATTGAGTCCAGAAGTTTAGCTCCTCATTAGACACTATTAACATGAATTTGTCATGCCACTTATAGATCTTAGACTCTAACCTATCCATGAACTTCTACTCGTGCCTTGCAACGACAAAGTACTACCCATTAGGTTGCCTCCTAATTGTGAAGAAAAACCGAAGCTGTTGAGGTGTAACCCTGACTTTGACTTCTTCACAAACTATCTCAAAAGTCGCCAAAAGCTAGTATGTATTGGTTGAGAACATACACGGTACGACTCTAAAGTAGTTGAAGAAACCCTTCACAAATGCCAAGAAAGGGAAGCACAACCTAAAATCTAAACATTTCAGGTATACATGGAATTTGTGCTCCCTTAGGAAACATGCCCTCTCCTCCTCCCTTAGCCTCCTCAGATTCCGCGTTCCAAGAAGATCTTGCTAATACTGGTTATAATTCGTGACAAGAACTCTATCAGCAAAATCAGCAGTTCTAATTAGAGAGTCGTAGAAGTAGGCTATGTTGTTATACAGATATCTCACCAAGGATCTCCCTTCTTTGTCCTCGAGATAATTATCCACAGCAAGAGCATTTATCCGGGTGGGTTTATCCAACCTTTCCTTAATACTATTGGCTAAGCTACTAGAAGAGTACATTACCTTGCTCCTTATCTTGGGGAGGGGGGGAAGTGGCCTTAGTTTTCGTTGCTTCGGAATAGGAGAGAACAAGTCGATGAACAATGTTGCAAACCATACATGAATGGTTATGAAGAATGGTATCACAGAAGTTAAAGAACTTGAGAGTAAAGACGAGAATGCAAGAAAATTTGTTTATGACTTTGAACAAAAATGAATTCTGATTCTAAAGAGTCCTTTAAATATGGACAGTTTATCCTTATAACCACAAATTTGTTCTTAACAATAATGATGCATTGATTTGATAGTAGCATAGATTGTTGATGCGTGTTTCGAGATAGAAACCCAACGGTTGACAACTCCCCAATAGTTATTAAGCTTGTAGTGTAATGATAACCGAGGCGATAGGTATCATACCACCTACTTTTTGGTTTCTTAAACAAGCAAGAATTTGAAAGTTGCAACTTTTCAATTAGGATGCGAACCGTCTTGCTTCCTATCTCATTTGGCATCTAAAGAACTACTCCATATACAACCTCTAGAGCATTATGTATTACTCCCTTTATCAAATTCTCGAACACAAGAGTTGGGGGGGTAAATGTTGATAGTTAGTTTTCGTCCACCCTTCTTACTTGTCCATTTAGTTGCCAATAGGCTGTATAATCTACATTCTCAGCACTACACCGAGTAACATAGATCTATTGCTGATTTGAATTCAAATTTATGGTACGAACAGTTATCACAAGCACGGTTATATTATATAACTGCTTGCTCTCCCTACATTTCAAGGAAGGTGTCTAATTAACAAGCTTCTAAGTGACTCAACAGTTATTCTAATAATTGCTCCTTCAAACATGACAATCTCCTATAAATATGGGAATGAAACTAAGAGACAGTTGATAACTCCTAACCTCTTTACTTTAACTTTCTTATTCCTACTTACTAACTTAGGCATCAAAGTAGCCACATCAGACTGGCCCTAGTACTATTTTTGTTATCTTTGCAAGATATTTCCAATCCCGAAAATTCACTAACAACACGTAGTAAGAGGCTATTGGGCCACGCGTCAATGCCTAACACGTGGCACACAATGGTTTGACTACGTAGCTAACATGGCACCACATCAGCATCTTATTCTTCCCCTTTCTTTCCTTTTCCATCTTATTCCCTCTGTTTCTCACGTACAAAATAGCCCATACCCCCCACTTTACCTCAATCTTTCACATAAATTCCACTTGCAAGCACACTTCTTTTTAGTATAATCTCACACTCCACATGGCCCCAGTCATTTGAATCCAAAAACATAGTCATATTCAATCATTTAACCATTCAAATTGAGTTTGAAAAATAGGAAAATAGAGGAAAATTTAGGATTTAACATTAATGGTGAATTAGCCATTAATGTCAATTTTCCCTATTCGACCAGGGCAACCAATCAACTCCATCCTGATCCTACTCTCTCTTATGCACTACTGTGCGACCACAAGCCCCCACAATTGAAAATCTAAAAAAAAAAACTTCCCTCTTAATTGACCACTGATCGCAACGCCCCAAACACTTCGATGCCACAATTTGCTTCACCCTCAACTCGACTCTCTCTCATAAAACGCACACAGATACTGCAAAGTCCATCTTTAACCTTTGACCTAAATAAGTCAAACTCCATCTCAACCAAGCCATACTGACTAAACCCAAGGTTAAACCTTACGGCTTGTCAAAGTGACCTAACTACACTGACCAAACCTAACGACAACTCCCATGACCTGCTGAAGCCACTTACGTATGCAACCCAAACCCACTATCGTGACCTCCATAACCTCGTCCAAGATCACACATTCACTTTCAACCAAACACCTTAACTCCTTGCCACAACCCCATACAACCTAAATCTATGAACACCATACCCACCTAAACATAACACCAACCACAAACCTAATCCCCTTTGCCAAACACACCAACTGAGCACCATCAGTTCCTCTCCTAATTTTTCAAACACACAAAATGCACATGTACCAGTCTCTCTCTTTACTCACTCGGATCTCTCTCTCTCTCTTTAGGATTTCTTCAACCACAACAATGGTCGAAGAAATCTAACCTCACAATTGAGATCCCCACTCCACTAGCTATCCATTCTACCTACTCTATCCCTCAACCGCTTCCCCTAACCCAAGAATCAATAACCAAGGGTTGCACCACCATCGGCCACTACAAGGACCATTACTTTTGGTGGTTCTAGCATTAAACCAACCACGTAATTATTCTCCCTACACTCAAAACACCCCAACTGCATTATCCTTGTATCCCCATCAACCACTAGTCACATCGCCCAAGTTCACCACAACTATGTGCTTATCGACCACTTCTATTCATCGTGGTGTTGTTCTATACCCCTTAAATCCAATAAACCACACACAAATATGTCTTTTCCCATGAAAAACTCAGCCAAAAACACCTCGAACAGTGTCCTTCACATACCTCCTCTCTCCTCCTTATGACGAACACATATAGGGTATGTGATGAGCAGGATCAACCCAATTTCCAACCCACAACTTGAGTCCACTCTAGGCCTGATCCCCCTAACGCGCATCCTAATTCCTTTAGCTCGATTCTATTTTGTTTCAATTTTTAAATTTTTATTTATTTATTTACTTTTGTGAATGTATTGTAAACTGTAATTAAAAAAAAAAAACCAAAGAAAGGAAAAGAAGAAACGGAAATAAAAAAGAAGAAAAAAGGAGGAAAATAGAAAAGGATAAAGTTTACTTTTATTGTTATGTTTTCGAGTTAAATTAATAATAAGAAAATAAAATAAGTAGGAAATAAAATAAATAAATAAATGGATTTTATCACTTAGAAAAATGTTTTTCAATGGAAGAAAAATAAAATCAATCATTCTTAAAATTAGGACACTTTTAGAATTAGGACACTTTTTAGGAATTTTCTTAAAATAAATGATTAAAAAATGTTAAGCCAAAGGTTTTTGAAATTAAAAGTCATCCACAAAGTAAAGTTTTTGGCAATGAACTACAGATATCTGATTCTAAATAGCTCGTACGTAGCTACTCACATGCAAATAAGAGTAGACTTAAAATATGAAAAAAAAAAAATTGTTTTTCCCACTTTAGATTATTTTTCAATAGATTTTTTTTTTCCTTACTTATGATTCAGTTAAATCCCTTAAATGGTATTTTTGACAGATAAAATCTAAATTCAAAAAGTTAAAAAGTAATACCTGTTAAGAGTTTAATAAGATAGCTCCCAGATCCAAAATCTTTGGTTTTCAAAACCTTTTTCTTAAAATAAGTTTTTTAAGTAGACCAATCTTTGGATTAAATCTATCCATCCAATCAATTTAACTTAGCTGACTCTTTTCTCCGACTCTAGTTGGGTGGCAACTCCAAGAATTTTTCAAAATACATTTAAAAACCAAGTTTTTCTTAACTTCTAATCGAAGGTTAGTATTAAATGAGTTAGAATTTAATATTAATCGAGTTAAGAAAAATAATAAAAACTAGGAAAAAATCAAGCTCGACACCAACTTCTATCTTAGGATAGTTCACATAGTAGGATTGTCACGACCTGAAGGGTAGCTTAGTCGTAGCAAGCATCTTATATCGTACAAAGGACCATAGATTGGTTACCCTACTAATTGACAATCCTTCATGCGACATACAAAGCTACTGTTGCTGCTACTCCTACAACTAATTACCTAAGAGTTATGTAGGCATAGATAATATCATAACATAGTTATATTAACATGCATTTCATAATATAACTACAATACATATTAACAAATACACTAAGTCCTTAATGCACTACTGTATAAGCAAACAGATATACTGGATAACATGAAATATCATATAATAAGTCTCTATTTGAGAGTCAACTATGGTAAACTCTCTCAACTCTCTGCTTAAACTCACACAATCCAAAGAGCTCCCCAATGACCTCGAGCATGCCTCGGCTAGGTGTAACAAAGAGATCCTCTTGCAAAAGCAATCTATAGAGGTATAAGCTAAAAAACTCAATGAGCTAACCCTTAACCATAAAACAAATAAGTTATTCAACAATTAATTTACATGCATATAAATGCAACACCAAAAAAATGCTACACAAATACATACAATTAACTAGGTACTACATGCAACTCAAATTTAACACCTTCTGAAGTCAAAGTTGGAGTATACATGGTACTAATCAAATCTGGGTATCATACCTGAATTTATACAACTACGAAACTTTACATTTCGTATTCAAAAATAAAATGATATCTCCATTTTTAGTTTTAAATAAAACTAAGTTCTAAGTATGATTGTGAGTAAGCTCTCATAGTCCACACTTACTCTTAAATGGAGGCCTCTAGACTTGATCCTTAGCCAACTGATTGGTGCATCCAACGTCTAATAATCCTACAGGCTGGATAAGGTCATATTATATGAATGCACCATACTAAACACTTTAATCATAACTGTATAATCAACTCCTACATAACCTCTTGCTACCTCCATATGATGTAATGGTTGGATTTATTAAAATGTGATGCATGATTATACATGATCCAATATAGTTTGATCAAGACAATTATACTTAAATCCATTTTTCATGTGATCAATCAATATCACAAACAATAAATTCACTAAGGATTTCTATAATGCAACAACCAATCCATTCCATGAATTAAAGTATTTTCACTCAACATACATATAACAATCACATGCATACCCCAAACTCTATACATCAAGTCATTTACCAATGAAGTTTGAAATTCACTAACTACAAATACAAACAAGTATGGAATCACTAAGAGTACTCACTTGGCCATAATAGTAATCACGGATCGTAGTAATCACGGATCATAGTAATCTACGGGTAAATTAATATCTATATCAAAATCACCTGATATTTAAGAAATATGAAAAGTAATAAGTATTTGAGTAAAATAACTAAACAATTCATATACTTAGTACTAACTACTTAAATTAGCTATATATTCATATAAAATCCTCGATTTGAGCTTTTTCATCAATCGTATATAACTTTTTTTATTTTAACTTCGATTGTTATGAACTTACAGTTAATTTTTATCATTTTTGAATTTATTTTCACATAATGGGATTCATTTAGATGTTATAACTTGCATTTTTCATTATGGTCTAAAAATATTATGAATTTCATTATTTTGAGTTAAAATTTATAAATTATTATTTTAAGCTTTTTTTTGTAGATTTACGATTTAACAAATTTCTAAATTTTATATTTTTGAAATTTTATTATTTTTAAGTCGATTTTATAACAATTTACTTATTATACTATTTTTAAGGTTAAATACTTATTTAATTCACTTTTTGCTACTTTTGTAATTTCCTAACTTGTTAATTATTTTGTTATTGTTATTATTTACGAATTTAATTATTAATACAAAGTGATGACGTAACAGCTCCTTGATGTTCTACATGTTATTTTATCAATTTTCACAATTTTTCCAATTTTATAATATCAATTAATATTTATACATATATATATCTATTATTATAATTTTATAAATTTTGAAAATTTATCTATCTCTCTCTCTAAAGCTCATAGCATAAATATATATTATATTACTTTATTTAATGATTTAATATTTTAGTATATTTGTACATGTACTATTTAGGCATATACGTATACTTATACTTATACTTACTACTAGTATCCATATTTTTATACTTATATATTTACCTTTATACTTAGGTTCTTTTACATTATTTATGTGTATGTACATATGTAAATTCACAATATAAACTTAAATATACTATATGTATATATGTGTACTATATATATAAATATATTGTTGGACATATATATATGTGTATATATGTATAAAGATAATAAAAATAAATAAACATACATACTATATATGCATATATATACATACATATATTTCTACATACCATATGTTTACATAATCAACTATAACATATATGTACATATAATTATATACCTAAATAGTTATATACACATATGATAACATGTACATAAGAAAATACTAATTTTACATATCTTTCCATACATGTACATGAAATTTTCTTACAAGAATAAAAATAAAAATAAAATAAAATAATACATATATATTTCATTACATATCTTGAAAATACAAGAAATTTTACAAAATATATGTGTAACCAAGAGTACATGGTGTCTTGAAGCTTGTAGACCAAGGACTCCTCTTTCTCCTCTTAGATTTGATGCAAAATACTATTAAAGTAGGTTATTAAACAAGTTGCATATTGATGACTCAAGGAAAAAAATAAGAAGAAGAAGAAGATTAAAAGGGAAAGGGAAGGGGATGATTAAGAGAGAGAGGAAAGTATGTGTTTTTCTAATGTGTTGTAAGGTGAAAAGTAAAAAAAAAAAATAACCACAAGATGTATATACATGTGTAGCCGATCATAAGGAAAAGAAGAAAAGGAAAAATAATAAAAGAAAAAGAAGATAAGATGATAAGACGATTTGACATTTCCTTTATCTAATCTTCTTAATCTTAGGCCACTTAATTAAACACATATGAGAAAACAAAAGTCAAGTAGCAGTTGAAACTAGATCCATGAAAAGAAAACATGGAAGAAGGAAAAAGATATGGAAGAAAAAGGAAAAAGGAAAAAAAAAATGAAAAGCGAAAAGGAAAATTAAAAAAATATCAAGTTGACTTTTCTAAATATATAATTATAAAATTATCAATAATTACAAAATAATATTCGTAATTTTATAAATTTTGTTAATAAATTATTACTCTTTATGTTTATAAATTTTTTTAGAGTTATCTTTATTTATTCATTAACGATTTTATACGATTATACGTATTAGTTGATAATCGTATTCTATTAAAGTTTTAATACTTTTAGGGTACATTTACACATTTTATAATTCTACGTTTATGGTTTTAGAATTTTTGACGAGTTCGAGTTCGAGTTCGAGTTCAATATTTGGTATTTATGCGTACATAGGGTTTAGAGTTTTTATACACGATTAAGGTTTTAATCAATATTCTAAAGTTTTTCTTACTCATAATATATTTAAATTTATAATTTAATAAATTTTTTAACTTATTTAGTCTTATCAACCCATAAAGTTATCTAGGGCACTTAACTCCAATTTAAGGTTTAAATCAAAACTTTATAAGATTTATAGGAACTATTATAACTTCACTAGTTTAAGGCATGACAAAAATAACAAAACATTATATTTATAGAATAAGCATATTTTACTCCTTATTTATTGAAAACACAAAAAAAAAAATATTTCTAATAATTAGCAAATTATTAGAGATAAATTATATGTGTACTAAAAATCATAAAATAACCTAAATAATATTTAAGAGTATTCATTTATATTATATAAGTGTTTTATGTGTAAGTAAAAATACATGAAATTCCCTAAAATGCTTAATATATTCTAAAATCTACTAAACAAATTAAATAAAATCAATAAAAATAAAATAAAAACATATTTCACTTTGGAAAAACTACAATGTGTCTTCAAAATGGGGGGAGCTATGTTAAGGGGATTAAAAAGTAGATTATGACAAGTTATGATCAATTTAAGACACTTGTCCTTTTGCTTTTTCCCTCCACTACTTCATGCAATCTTATAAATTTGGAAATCCACTTATGTCATTTAATTTAGGCAGTCTAGTATCTAAAAATATATATAGATAGGTCAAAGAGAGTGAAATGAGTATTTTTATAAAAATAGACAAAAATAGGTTTAAATTATGCTAAATTGGAGTATATGAACTAAACCAAGACCTAGGAATGAACTAAGACCACAAGTTAAAGGTGGACCCCATGCTTAGGCTAGCTAACAAAAGAGTGGTAGCTAGAGGTACCTATAAGGTAGCATTCCAATGAGTTCTATCTATAACCCAATTTTTGTAAAATTTACTAAAAATATTAAATCTTTGTGGAAAATTATGAAAATTGGTATTCTGGCATATTTTTGTATGTAGTTTAGGGAACAATATTATTTTGATGAAGTAGGTCTCAAAATATATCTCTCTTAAGAAATCACTAAACCCAAGCTAATTTTGCTTTCGTTTTCAAAAACCTTACTACTGTTGTTTCAAATTCAAAATTTTTTTATAGTGCCCCTTTGATGTATATTAAATTACTATGTAAATATTTTTGTGAAAATTATTTCCTATATTTTTATCTTATTTTTAGGCCTTAAAATTCTATTAAATAACCATTTTTCTAAGTATATTTGGTGATTTTTTAAGAAAGTGACCTAAAATCTTATTTAAGGTATATTCTGACATCAAGAAATGTTCAATGATGTTAAAGGATGATATTTGCAATGTTAGGAGTATTGGATTTGGCTATTATTGGTTTACGATTGATATATGTGCAATATATGAAATGTTAAAATAAGTAGATAAGATGTGTTGAATCAAATTGAGGTAATGATAGCTTTAGTACTAGCCTATGATTTTGGTTACGAATAATAAATTTTCAGAATTTTGTTAAAAATGTAATATACATTCTGATCAGAAGCTGATTCAGAAGATAAATCAAAGGTAAGGCGTATAGAATGAATAGGAGTAAGTTCAATGTATAAATCTGAGAATCTTATACCTGAAATGTAGTTGGATAGGATTGGAGGACGGATTAGCAGATGATTTAAGGCCTGTGAATAAAACTGTAATCAAGAACTAAATCAAAGGATGATCCAAAAACAATTCAGAACTTGAATCAAAACAAGGTTAATAAAGTACACTAGGGAGTTGATCCAAACTTGAATTAGAGACTACATTCACCTAAGTTAGAGGTAGTTAGACATTATAGAATAGGTCAGTAGGCATTTTGAGAATTGTGAATATGGTATAAATTAGAAGATGAATTAGAACCTAAATTAGAAGCTGAATCAAAACTTAGCTAAAAACGAGGATAACCACTGGTGACTTAAAACCTAAATAATTAGGTATAGTAAAACTTTAAACTAAACATAATAATCTTAATTATAAAATAAAGTCTATATATATAGTAGTTATATGAATACTAAAATAATATTTGCATTATAGAGATTATTGATGAAGGTTTGTAAGGAATCACACCTTAGGTAAGCAAGCGACAACTCCAAGTAAATTTAGGATCAATACATAACTGTATTTTGAAGTACTATATTATAGTACTTAGAGATTTAAGATTATAATTAGATGATAGGAATCTACCCCTAGGACCAATCACTCGCAACCGAGCTAAAGAACTCCAAGGACTCGTATGGAGAATACTAGCTCGAAACCAAATCCAAGATGGGGATTCCTATGTCAAACTGATCTCTTACCAACCTGTTTATCATATCCTTACATGTGTCAAACGTGCTCTTACCCAGCAATGAAGTCTTACTCCAAAAGACAGCCCAAGACTAGCTGAGTCGAGCTCCCCAACCAATCACAAGCATCTAACTCCAATTTATCTAACTTCTTTACCAGACTGATTAATTCCAACCCGATCTAAATCAGGTCAGCCCCTGACTACAAATGTTATTCTATTTCCGCCTACCCTATACCATATTTCTCTTATCCAACCACCAAGCGACAAGTGTCTTCTAAACATAACCTTCTAAAATAATTCCTTTTTTTTTTCGTACTGAATATTTTTTGCCCCTTTTATCCCTATAGTCTTTTCATGCATGTAAAGTAACCTTAATGGATACGTATATAAACCCCCACTTTTTTATATGCAAATAATCAACTAGTTAATACAAAATTATTTACATTAAGCAACCTTAGTGCTCTCATTATCATTCAACTCTTATCTATTCCATTTAGCAAGGAGTAATGGTGAGTGACTCTTTAGTTTGGACCGATGTGTCATATCTGATGGATTATAGGTCAAGTAGGATCAAGTGGTGCGTTACATCCATTTAGTAGCTACCTAGACTTTGCTAACTTTTTCCCTATTTGTTTTTGGTTTGCTTCATTGTAGTGCCTCTCTGTGTGTCCAACCCTAGAGACGCATCAGCTTCGTTGGTATTAGAGCATAGTTCTGCGAGGGAGTGTGTGAAGCTACAGTGAAGTTTAAGTTTACCTTACTATTAGTGACTGTTGTGTTCCTTCCGTAGCTGCTGCAGTGTATGTGTGTGTGTTAAGTGTAGTTTCATTATTACTCTGTTTTTCATTATTAAAACAGAGAAAGTTCGCTACTATTCTGTTCAAGTGATTATTGGGAATTAAAGTTGTTAATGAGTTATTAATCTATCCAAGAAGTATTGTACCATGTCAGATTCGAGTGTTCGGGTTGTTATTGGTGATCAGAGTAATGGTACTCAACCTGGTCGTAGTCATAATGGTAATAACACCTTAGGGTCAGTTGATGATAAACTTGATAGACTAACCAACCTTATTAAGAGTCTAGTCATAGAATACAAGTTAAGAGACAATAACCCCAAGGTATACAGCACCATAACCTACAAGAAAACGCCCCTAAGAGACACTATGGTTAAGGTAACTGAACCAATTGCCTAGTTTGACTACAGCGAACTACAAGAATAGCAAACTGAGCCACTAGACAAAGAGTGGAGTTGGAGGAGATTGAGGAAGATAGTGAGGAGTTAGATGTTGAAGAGTTTAGGGAGGAAGAAGAAGAAGTTAACTATTACCAAGCGCAGGAACGAAGATGCTGAGTCCCTCGAAGGTTAGATAATGTCAATGTTCAAATCCCACCCTTCAATGGAAGTAGAGATGCAGATGAATACTTGGAGTAAGAAGAGGAGGTCGAGAAGGTGTTTGAATGTTATAGGTATATAGATGTTGTCAAAGTCCGACTTGCTGCACTGGAGTTTACTAGTTATGGCACTATGTGGTGGAAAAATCTAAATGCAACCAAAACAAGAGATGGAAGGTAGGGTATTAGAACCTGGGATGAGATGAAAAGGTTATTAAGAGATAGATTTGTACCCAAAACCTTCCTATAAGATATGTTTGCAAAGTTGCAAGAGCTTCACTAAGGAAGCCAATCTATTGATGACTATATCAGAGAGTTCCAGATGCTTATGATCCAGGCTGACATAGAAGAACCTGAGGCTTACACTATGTTGAGGTTCATCTCTGGACTCTGATATGAAATTCACCACATTGTGGAGGTATAGAGGTTTTATACCTTAGAGGAGGCCTAAAGATAGCATAGAAGGTCAAAAAACAGAGGAGAAGTGCTCCAAGCCAACCTGAGCCAACATTCTCTCAACCCCCAATTCTATGCCGACCTATTCAAGCAAAGTCGAGGAGGCCATATAGGGCTAAGGATAGGAATGACTAATTTGATGACAGCCAAGTAATCTAGTAGGGCCGAGTTGATCAAACAGGTCGAGCTAAGGTTAGGCCAAACCCAAGGATATATGAGAAAGGGTAGACCTCTGGACGGAAGACCAGTAAGGTAAAATGCTTTAAATGCTTAAGCTTCGAACATATGGCTACCGAATGCCCAAACCGATACGTCATGATGCTTCGAGGAGATGTAGTGGACAGCACCAATGAGAGCAAGCCCAAGAAAGAAGATGTTGGAAAACCTAAAGCCGAAGAGGAAAAGGAGATGTATATCTATGTAGATTAGGGAGAAGTAATAACCCTAGTCTTGAGACGAATATTGAGTTCCTTACCAAACTTTAAGGAAGACTAGAGGGAGAATTTGTTCCATACCAAGTATACTGTCAAAGGCCAATTGTACATGATCATTGTAGATGGGGGAAGTTATACTAATGTTGTTGCATAGTCCTTTATGCAGACGTTGAGTCTGCCAACCTCAAAGCATCCCTAACCTTACAAGTTACATTAGCTTCATTATAAGGGTACTTTACACGTAACTAAACAAGTGATCGTATTGTTCAATGTTAGGAGTGTGTATAAGGACAAAGTAGTGTACAATGTCATCCTAATGGGAGCTTCACATCTGCTACTTGGACAACCTTGGTTGTTTGACCAACATGTTACTTGTGACGAGTATAAGAACACCTATGCCTTTGTTATGGATGGAAGGAAGATTGTGTTGCAACCTATGACCCTATCCCAAATAAATGAAACCCATAATCAGCTCACCTGAGCTAGTAAGAATAATGCCTTAGTAATGAGCCGAAGAGAGCTCCAAGCTACTGAAAAGGCTAAAGAACCTATGTTCTTGTTGATCAAAAGATTGCTCGAAATGAGAGATTTGGAGGTTATCCCTAATGAAATCTAAAGCTTGCTAAATGAGTTTTCTAATCTGTTGCCTAAAGTATTGCCTTTAGTCTAAGGCATTAAGCACTGTATTGACCTATAACTAGGCACCACCTGCTAAATTAACATGCATATAAGATAAACCCTGAGCAAGCTGCCAAGCTGAAAAGATATGTAGACGAACTCATAGAGTGAGGATATGTAAGAGAGAGCACAAGCTCTTGTGTTGTACCAGCTCTACCCGTACCTAAGAACGATAGAACATGGCGTATGTACATTAACAACCTAACAATCAACCAAATTACTGTCAAGTACAAATACTTGATACCGAGGCTCAATGACATGTTAGATGAGCTTCATGGCGCTAAGATATTTTCAAAGATTGATTTGCGAAGTGACTACAACTAAATTCACATAAGGCCAAGCAATGAATGAAAGACTGCCTTCAAGACTAGGCATAGACTCTACGAATGATTGGTTATGCTGTTTAGACTTATTAATGCACCGAGCACATTCATGAGGTTGATGAACCATGTAATGCACCCTCTAATTGGAAAATGTATGGTTGTATACTTTGATGACATATTGGTATACAGTGCCAACCTGAATGACCATGTTCAACATCTTCGCGAAGTATTTAACATTTTACAAATTGAGAAGTTGTATGGAAATGTAAAGAAGTGTATGTTCTGCCAAAAGGAGGTGATATTCTTAGGGTTTATGGTGTTAGGGGAAGGACTCTGAGCAGACGAGCAGAAGATCTAGGCAGTTCTCGAGCGGCCGATGCCAAAGAATGTAATTAAGGTTCAAAGCTTTCATGACCTAGCTTCTTTCTATAGGCAATTTATCAAAAACTTCAATACCATAGTTGCCACCTTGACTAAGCTAATAAAGAAGAACGAAAGGTTTAAGTAGAATGATAGAGCTAAGTAAAGCTTTAAGGAGATCAAGGAGTTTCACTACCAGATTTTAACAAATCCTTCAAATTGGAATGCGATGCATTGGGAGTAGGAATTAGCACTATCCTGATGTAGGAACGACGACCCATCACTTACCATAATGAGAAGCTTAATGGTCCTACCCTGAACTATTCTGTATACGAGAAAGAGTTATACTCTCTTTACCAAGCCCTTACTATTTGGTAACACTATTTGTTGCTACGAGAGTTTGTTATTTATACGGCCTATGAGTCCCTAAAGCATCTAAGGAGTTACAACAAGCTTTCAAAGAGGCAAGCCAAGTGGTTGGAGTTTATGGAAGGTTTCTTGTACGTCATTTGACACAAGAATGGAAGTGCGAATGTGGTCACCGATGCTTTGTCACATCAATAAACCTTGTAGACCACTTTACAAACCAAATTATTAGGATTCTTACTCATTACTAAGCAATACGCTCATGATCCTCATTTCAACCCTATCTTAAAACAATGTAAGTATGGAATTACTGTTAAGGGGTATTATCTTAAGGAAGGTTATTTGTTCAAGGACCAAAGGTTGTGCATACCAAACTATTCCAATCATAAGCTATTGATCAGGGAAGCTCATAGCAGCGGATTATCAGGTCACTTTGAGGAGACCAAGACTATTAATCTATTGAAGGAGAATTTTTACTGCTAAGTTTGGCCAAGGATGTCCATAAGATAGTTAGTAGGTATGAAGTTTACAAGCGAGCTAAGGGGAAGAGAGTACCCTATGGAGAATACATGCCGCTGCCAACACTAACCTTACCTTGGGCCAACCTTAGCATGGACTTTGTCCTTAGGTTGCCCTAGACATCCAGAGGGAGAGATTCTATCTTTGTTGTAATGGACCACTTCAACAATATGGCGCACTTCATTCTGTACCATTAGACTAACAATGCTTTATATATTGCTGATTTGTTGTTGTAGGAGGTTATCTGACTACATAGGGTACCAAAGACTATTATCTTAGATTGGGACACAAAATTTTTGAACTATTTTTGGAAGACTCTTTAGAGAAGACTTGAAACTAAACTCGTATTCAACTCCAATAGCCACCCTTAAACTAATGGCCAAACTAAAGTGGTAAATAAGACACTGAGCAATCTACTTAGAGCTATTATAGGAAAGAACTTGAGGGATTAGGATCTATACCTACTAGTTGTGGAGTTTACATACAACCGAACTGTCTATAACACTATTGGTAAGACCCCATTCGAAGTCATCTATGGCCTTAACCCTATTATTGCCCTGGATATGATTGACGCTCCAGCAGCTACTAAAGAAAGTCAATTCGAAGTTGACCAAGCCCAAGAATTGCATAAACTACACCAATCTATAACCAAGAAGATCGCTAAATTCAATTAGAGATAATACGAAATTGGTAACTAAGGCCGCTAAACTATTTCCTACCATCCAAGAAACTTGGTATGGATACACCCCAACCAAGAACAATTCCCACACTTGAGATAGAACAAACTATCTCCTTAAGCTAATGGTCCATTCAAAATCTTAAAGAAGATGAACAACAACACTTACTAGATCGAGTTGCCTGATGACTATGGTGTTTCTTCTACCTTCAATGTATTCAATTTGATCCCTCACCAACTAGCAGAAGAAGACCCCACGTGCGCCCCAGAACAAGAAGTAAAAACTAATCCAAATTTGAAGACAAATCTTTTTGACCCTTAGGTAAATGATAGGAATCTACCCCTAAGACCAATCACTCACAACTGAGCTAAAGAACTCCAAGGACTTGCGTGGAGATTTCTAGCTCGAAACTAAAGCTTAGACGAGGATTCCTATGCCAAACCGATCTCCTGCCAACCTGTCTATCAAATCCTCACATGTGTCAAACATGCTCCTACCCAATAGTGAAGTCTTAATCTAAAAGATAGCCCAGGACTAGCCGAGTCTAACTCCCCAACTAACCATAGGCATCTGACTCCAATTTAGCTAACTTCTTTACCGGACTAATTAGCTCCCAACCCAATCTAAATCAGGTCGGCCCCAGACTACAATTGTTATTCTACTTCCACTTACCATGTACCATATTTCTCCTATCTAACCACCAAGAGACACATGTCTTCTGAACATAACCTTCTAGAATGGTTCTTTCTTTTCCATACTTAATATTCTTTGCCCCTTTTACCTCTTTTAGTATGTTTTATGTAACCTAATTATAAAATACCCTTTAGTCTTTTCATACATGTAAAGTAACCCTAGTGGATGGGTATATAAACCCCCACTTTCTTGTATAAAGACAATCAACCAGTAAATATAGAATTATTCACATTAAGCAACCTTAGGTCTCTCATTATCATTCAACTCTTATCTATTCCCTTTAGCAAAGACTAGTGGCGAGTGACCCTTCAGTTCGAACCAATGTATCATATCCAGTAAATTGTAGGCCGAGTAAGGTCGAGTGGTACGTTGCATCCATTCAATAACTGCCCAGACTTCGCTAACTTTTTCCCTATTTGTTTTTTGTTTGCGTCGTTGTAGTGCTTCATTGTGTGTTCGACCCTAGAGACGCATCATTGGATGTGTTTATTAAGTAGCATGATTATGTGCATGCCTATGTCTGCGTATTTATGAGCTTGTATAATTCTAGCTTGCTACTTTGGACTGCAATTGTTTGATATTATGTACATTGGTTGATCAACTTACACTAGAATTAATCATATATGATATGTAATATTAACTAGACATCCATTATAACCCATTAGAGGATGTTTACGAGTCTCTGACCAAATACCAACTCGATCAAAAGGGATAGCATTGGAGCATAATGGTCCCTACTTCATCCTTAATTGAACTAAATGACTAGAGAAGTCGTCGCGGTAAAAGTGAAGGCAGTGGTTTGAAGGTAGTTGCGATAAGAGCGACATCTCCATTACACAAGCCTAGGTTTGGTCATGAGCTATTGAATGTGCATTAAACTCTTTAACCCGAATTAGAGCGAGTGTGATTTCTCTAATCTCACGACAGATCATATAACATTGTATGATGTCATTTGCTTGTCGCATTGCATTTAAATAATTGACTGATAACCTTGCATATGCTTGATGTAAACCCTAAGAAAAACAGTAGTCAAACCTTAACTCGAGTCCGAGTGTTCTAAATGGTACAATAAGTCGATAAGGCTAATAATAATAAAAGAAAATGAAGTTTAATAAATCAAATATAACACCGATAGCAAAACCTTCAGAATTTATCAAAACCCTCAATCACTTACTAAAACCCTAAAACTCGTTTATGCATCATTAATCGAAACCGAACTCAAAATTACTCGAGATCCTAAAATCATAAACGTAAACCTATAAAACAGTTAAATATTACACAATAGCAATAAAATTATAGTCGAATGTAATTTTCTACTAAATCGCCTATTTGTACGATATTGTAACAAAATTTTCATAATAACATGTAAAAATTATAATTGTAACAGGTACCAGTTAAATTGATAAAATTTCACAAAATTTTGATAACTAATCTACGAGTAAATTCGTTATAATTTATATGATTCAAAAAATTACACATAATTTTTAATAAATTTCATTTTCCTTCTCTACTATTTTCAATTTATCTCAATTCTTCTCTTCATTTCTAAATCCAAATTCTTCCCCTGCACAAAACGTGAAGAAGAACAAAAGTTAAGATAAAAAAAAAACAAAAGAAGCCACGTGAACAAGTAAACAACATGTGTTGATTTTATTTTGTCTTATTGATATTAATGTAAAAGTTACATTAGCTTAAAAATTAAGCCAACATCACGTGAGCAAAGGAAAGTTATATAAATATGGAAAAAAAGGAAAAAAAATTCTGCATAAACACACACACACAATCTGCAAACCGTGAGGGAAAAAAAGAGAGAAAAAGAAAGAAAGAAAAGAGAAAAAGAAGAAGGAAAAGAAGAAGAAAAATCGAAGATAATTGGTAAGTAATTTATTTTAAGAAATATAAATGTATATGATAGTATACATGTGTAGAGCTATAGTATTTTTATGGTATTTTGATGATATTTTATGGTATTTGTACATATTATACTAATAGCATATGTTTATGTGTATAAATACCTAAATTTACTTATATGTATAAATATAAGATTAAGTATGTCTACATGTATGTACCAAGGTATATGGTATGTATTATGTATTTGTTTTTTTTTATATACCTCAAATTAGTAATTTACATAATTCTAGTATAAAGATATATGTATGTACCGTAACTTAATATTCGTATGGGTCACATATATGATATATATATATATGTGTGTGTGTAGTTATATAGGATATAGTGGAGTATTCTTATAAGAATATATATATATATATTATATACGGTATATTATGTATGAAATGTAGAGTATATATTTATGGGTATGTATGCCGAACATATATGTATGTTTTTCTAGGTATATATATATACATGTAAGACATATAAATAAATAAATACAAAATATATGTAAATATATGAATATATGTATAAGAGTATGTTTTAAATAAATACATATACATATATCATACGTGTAATACATACATGTAATATATATAGTATATATATATATATATGATACCGTAATTTATGATTTTACAATAACATAAACCATAAACTATATATTATAAGTATTGGAATATATATATATGTATAATCGTAAGGTACATAAGAAAAAAAAAAAAGAAAAGGAGAAAAATAGGAAAATATACCCAAAATAATAAAAATAACAAATATATGATTTAAATAATTATTAACTTATAAATATGTTAAGAAAAAGCGAAAATCAATATTTTATAATTTTTAAATTTAAATAATAATTTTTGTGATATTTTTGTATCACAATTTAAGTTACAAGTCACAACGTCCAAAACAGACCTCATTACGAGAAAATACGCTCGAAAATGATCAAAATGGACTATAAGTTCATAACGATTCGAACTAAAACGAAAAAGTTACACGCGATTCGATAAAATGCTCGAATCGACAACTTCACGTAACTAAGTGAAATAAACCTTACACGTTATAACTCTAGTTAGTTTTAAATTCCCTATCTTACATATTTTCCTTATTCTCAGGTGATCTCGATATCGACCTTGAGCTGCCCACCGACTATTACGATCCCTGAACTAGCCATGGCCGAGTGAGTTTTTCCTTATAATTCCATACTTGTTTGTGCTTGTAAGTAGTGAATCTAAATTATGGTGTATAAATGAATGTGTATGGGGTTGGGTTATGCTTGTGCATGATAATTGTTATGAATTGTGAATCTACCTTAAAGTACAATAATATAATGTTTGATGCATAGTAGATTCAATAGATTGATTGTTTGTGACTTGGAATAATCACTGATTAAATATGACTTAACTTTTATTCGACTAGAAAAGTTAATTTGGATCATTCATAAATCATGCACTGCATAACTATTTCCGAGCAATCACATTACACGGAGGTAGCGAGAGGCCATACTTGGGTTGATTATTGAATGTTATTGATTTCGTACGATGCACACGTGCGATATGACCTTACCCTCGCCTGCGGGATGACTAGGCGTTGGAGGCGTCAACTGCCTGGCTATGGGTCGAGTCCAGAGGCCTTCGTTTAGGGGTGAGTGAGGGCTGCGTGAACCTACTCACAATCATATGTAGAAATCGTTTTAATAAAGCTGGTAATGGATATACCATTACATTTTAAATACGAAACGCGGAGTTTCGTTATGAAATAAGTTCTAATATGATACCCGGATCTAACTGTACCGAGGAATCTCCAACCCTGACTTCGGAGGGCGTTAAATCTGAGTTACATGCAGTACCTGGTCACCTGCATGTATTTGTTTGGCATACTGTTTGTTCATGCATTCATTTGGTTGAACTTAACTATGGTATAACTTGATTGCTATATGGTTGAGGGAAAATATCTCACTAAGCCAGTAAGCTTATACCCTCGTAGACTTCTCTTTCAAGCCGACTTATTCGTGGAGTCAGGCCGTCGTATGCCCGAGGTTAGCTTTCTCTACGGGATCAATATGGGAGTTGTTTGAGGACAGAGAGTACTTTTGACTAAATGTAGAGTTGAATATGTAATTTTTATATTAGTCTAACTTTAGACGTGTTTCAAACGCTATATCTGTAAACTTTTATACACATAAATTATGTATTATGTTTTCTATATTATTATTTGTCATGAAATGCTACTGCTTAAGCTTGCGCACTCTTGGTAGTTAGTAGTAGTTGTAGCCTTGTGTATCGTATAAAAGGGTCATCGATTGTAAGGGAACTCAATCTACAATCCTTTGTACGGTATACGGCGACTGCCACGACTAGCCCCCTCGGGTCGTGACACTTGATGTATAGTCTTATGTTTTCATCCCAACGTACTGAGCAATTGGTTGCTCATATCCTTATATGATGATATTACAGGTGTTAGTTAGGAAGCAACACTATAACTACCCTGAAGCTAACAACTACTAAATCTTAGGGAGTGAGGATATAAAACTAATAATCAGTTACATTTTTGAAGTTTTGGTTCTTATTTTAAAAAATTTTTGTAAGAAATGATGTATTACTTAAGCAGGATTAGGTTACTGAATAATGTAAATATTACTTAACATATCCAAATCTTAGTATGTGTTTTCGTACTTCTGCAGGCAAATAACCATATTATTTCATAAAATGTTTACTTCAAAGTGGATTAGTTATTAATGCCTTATGTAAATCAGGTCTACGATAGCAGTTATAAAGTTAGCTTCTATCCTAAAATGGTTTATACGGCAAGAATGTTATGACTTTATCACTTTGGGGCATGACAACTAAACTCTTAGGTGGGCAAAAATTTCATCCTATCTAACCTTAGCTCGATCAATCTTATGCATCAAGATCCTTTACTTCTTCAATATGTTCCTCATCGTCCTCTTAATTGTCCTAAATATTGAAGAAGATGATTAATCAGATCATGGCTACAATGACAAAGATTTAACCTCACTAAAAGGCTCAGGTATTGGACCCTTCGGCACTAGAGGCAACTTCATAGCTCTAATAGAATCATAGTTCAAGGGAGCGAGAGGATCCATTCCAACATATAGGGAATGCCATGGAAGTAAGGTGTGTTTGTTGCTAGGCAATGACAAAAGGACCTGTAAAAGTAAAACCTGAATGACCCTCAGTAGCTTGGTTTCTAAGGAACCAAGCCATCCTAACACCTAAATTTAAGGATCATCTGTTAGCAATGCTATGCAAATATAATATGTCCCTCTCATTAACAACACCTTGACTATTCTTTTTATCAATAAAACCCCTAGCCACAACATAAGGCACCAGTCTAAGAGCAAGATCTCTCTTGTTAGAAGCTATAGACCTCTCTAAGTCATAAGCTCCTCCTTCTCCACTAGCCAAATCCATCCAGACAAATTATTCATAAACACCATAAGGTAGCTCATACAATAGCTCCATATACTCTTTACATAATTTATAGAATAAAGACCCATAATAATAGCCAACTCATCAAATGACATAGTCACCTCCTGACCATTACACCTAAAGTAAAGAGTATTTTTGTGTACCAAGTTCAATGTTATCAAAAGCTAACCTAAGTGTACTAAGTACCTCTAATGTTAATTCCCTGTATACTTGCTCATCGTTTGTTAGAAGTTGGTCCTATCCTCCAAACTCTACCAACTATCGAACTTTAGGATCGTAGCGAGCTTGTACTAGGGAATCCCAACTCAGATATGTAGTCTGACAAATCTCTTTCTTGGATAATCGAAAATATCTTTTCCGTTGCCAAGAATGATGAAATGTTGGAAGTAAATGTTAAAAGATGGCGCTTGAGTTCTTTTGCACAGCATACTTTACCCTAGACAAAATCAAAAATAAAATAAAATGACTTCAATTTTGATAAAATAAAGAATTCATGTTCAATAGTGCCTAATTCAAAGATCTAAGAAGATCCAAAAATCATTCCTAACTTATTACCTATTTATCCAATTAAGCGACATAGGAAACTCTTGAATTAGTAAAAGAATGTATGATGAAATGCTATTTTTTTTTTTCAATCATAGATTAATATCAAGATTAAATTCTATATTAACATGATCACTAGCACTTAATATACAAAGGGTTGAAAACTTGCGTTTTCACAATCTACTTTATGTGCAATTATTAATAACAAGTCCCCTAATTCTAACATGAATTTTAGTTCGTATTGAAATAAATCCATATCAACAATAGTAATTAATGTTGAAGAATTCATGAGTTCATAGATTTCTCTAATTGCACAAAAAAAAAAAAAATTCAATCGCAAACAAGCTTGTAAATTTCCAACAATAGTAATTAACATCACTTTCCTTCACTTTTTCTCACTTTCTTTTAACGTGGAAAATCACCCTCACATTCAATCCATAACAAGCATGCATTTTCCAAGCTATTTTTAGCAAATAATGAGTAGAAAATGTGTTTCATCACATTATATATGCTAAATCACTCCTAGACATCAAGATTTCTACACATGCAAGTTAAAGTATTCTTCATAAAACTCTTACTAAAAATTCAATTTTCATACAAACTAGCAATAGATCTAACAAAACAAATAGATAAAGATGATGTATGTACCTTAGATTTGCAGTGTATATGGTTGGATCGTGAAGTTTTACAAGATTGGGATACAGTTGTAGAGAGAATATTGAAAGAAAATGTGTTTTTAGAGAGAGAATGAGTTTAGAATAAAAAAAGAGAAGAAATACCCATGATGTTTAAATTTAAAAGAGACCATAGGTAAGGATCATGGCTGTAGAGTGTGGCCATGTTCCTTCGCTTTGTATCAAAATTACAAACCATGGCCTATTCATCGGCAAGGACAACAAGTGTAGTCTTGGTCGTAGACCCTGTATCCAAAAATTCCTCTTGAAATTAATTTTGAAAGGATCATTACCCAAGTTCAATGTTATCCAAAAAGTTGATGCCACTTTGAATTTTTTCAACTCAATTCTTGAAATTACTTGAAAAACATCAAATTTGTATGAATTGAAGCACAAACATAACTGAAATAACAATCGAATTGGATGACAACTTCAATAATTATTATTGCATAAACAAAATTCAATAACTGTTTTTTAATGGAAAATTGTTCAAAGTAGGGAAAAAAACTAACATGTAAATTTGTTACTTGAATTAACTTATTGACCCAATAACAAAACAAGAAAAATAAACTAAAATAACTGAAAATTAAATAGATGGAACATAGGTTGCCTCCAAGGAGCATCGTTGTTTTATATCATCAACTCGACAGTTGACTTTTCTTTCTACAGTTTGGTTCTGAACCCGCTAGTTTGGGATTTGGCTCGGTGTTTTAGAGCAAACTTCTTTATGATCTTTCACAAATTGTCCTAACCAACTATCCTAATTGGTTCTCTAAGTTTCTTAATGAAGCCTCCTTGTTTCTTAGTGCAGCTTTATTGGCTTGAAAACTAGCGTCTAAACTTCGAGTGAATCGATTCAACAATTCCTCAATGTTGGAGGCCTTGTTCTACTATTGCCCATCCGATTTTGTTGCTACTACTAACATCCCCAAGAGAAGTTAAGACGATTTCTCCAACAAGAGTTGTAAGTATTATTAAAAAGATTGTTCATAGAACGATTAACAGTAAAATTCACGTATTTAGTTTCAACCAAAACTTCATCCTGCACTAAATCAACCAGTTTCATAAGTCCATCAATCTTTTAACTTAAATTCTCAACTTGAGCAATTAATACAATCACAAAATTAACTTCATATTTCCCAAACGTTTTCACTCTAATTCTTATATCATCCTACTGTGAATTATTCATCACCATGCCTTCAATAAGCTTTTGGGCCTCATCTAGTGTCTTAGCACTCAAATTACCTCCAATTACGACATTGATCATCTATCACATAAAATAATTACGTCAATTATAGTACATCTGAATTTACATCCAATGAGGTAATCTATGGTGTGGACACCTCCTCAATAACTCCTTAAATCTCCCCCATGTATCATAGAGGGTCTCATTATCAAATTGAATAAAAGTAGAAATATTATTTCTAATTTTTGCCATCCTAGTGGGAGAGAAATATTTTCCTAAAAAATTTTCTACCAATTAATCTCAAGTTGTAATGCAACCTCTAGGTAGTAGTGTTTGGCCTTACCTCACAAAAAGAATGGAAATAACCTCAATCTTACTGCATCATCTAAGACAACATTGATCTTGAACATGTTGCAAATCTCTAGGAAATTTGAGTTATGGTTATTAGGATCCTTGTCAGCCAATTTATGAAACTGGACAAATTGTTAGACCATCTAGATAACATTAAGTTGAACTTGAAAATTACTTACTTGAACTACAAGTTTTGCAATGCTAAACTCAACTCCAATCACCATAGGTTTGTTGAACTCTATAAGGGTTTTGTTGGCTTCATCATTATTGTTACCATTTGATGCCATATTTTCAATTTCTCAATCACTTTCTAAATCCTATGACTCTTCTTTTAATATGAGAGGTGAATCTTGATTGATTAAATCTATAGTTTCATGAACTCTCCAATAAAGATAACGTGCTGTTCTTTCAATCCTTAGATCAAATTTCTAAAAGCTGCTATGACTACTCCTAGTCACAAACTAAAAAGCTTCAAAAATTAGAAATAATATAAGGAAGAAAAATACCAAAAATAACTAAGACAAGAAATATTAAAAATATGTTGAAATAATTGGTAATCTAGGGTTTTTGCTAAATTTCTAATTAGACTACTCTATTGGCTCCTTGGCGATTGCATCAAAAACTTTGTTGAGGCTCACTAAGCATAGTTATAAGAAAGTGCACCTAATAAGTTACAATATTGATAAATAGATTATGAGTTCAAGTGTCAATCCTACAAGGAACCATACATGGGAGTAGTATCTAATTATTTTTAGCAATTACATCCATAGATTATTCAATTATCTTACTTATTGATAAAGGCATATTTTTCATGTTTTAAAAGTGCAAATTAAGATAGAATTATTATAAATTTTATAGAAATCATTAAGAATTGGTACTTAATTATTTTTATTTGGACATTTCAGGAATCGGAGGATTCAAGAGTGAAATTATGGATGATTTAGAGGAATTTTAAACAAATAAACGAAGTTTGGATCAATGCATACAAATGGGAATTAAAGGCAGCCGACTTATAATTTACAAGCTTGCACCACCGGCTTTTGATGGTAATGCCGCCAACCTTGCACTTATATCATGGGCCTTCATGAAAAAAGAAACTTTACGCTAGCCAACTCTAATTTTTTATATAGATAGCTTATGTTTCATCATTTGAAGGACTTAGGAAGATACTTTTCCTTAGTCATTAAAAATCATAGAATAGTTTTTAGATAGTTTTTTAAGAATTCTTCGGGAGAAGTGCTTTGATCATTGAGAGGATTTTGCTTTTGCTGTGGAGACCAAGATTGAAGTTGCAATTGAAGATTATTTCTTTCCAATACAAAATTGGTAACATCTATTTCAATTATTTTTATGCAATTCTGTGAATTACTTATGCTTTCAATTTGAATTTCCTTGCAATTTCAATTAATATTTGTGTTTTTGTTTTCAAATCCATAGCTAACTAAAATTATTTGTGGAAATCGATGAAACCCTAGATAGTTAAGATGATAATTGTGTTCATGTTATAGGATTAAGAGATATATGGATGATTCATGATGGCAATTTCTATGATTTCGATTATAATTGTTCAATTGATTATAATTGTTAAAAACCCTAATGATAAGGAAGTTGATATAGGGTTAGTTAGAAGTTCTTAGTTGATTTGATTACTCAATGTGGAAGCAGAGTTAATTGAATTAATTAAAAATTACCTAAAGCTTAATGTAATGTTCAGCAATTGATTATTCACTAAGACATTAGGGATAATTAATTTAGGACATTAAACAATCATAGTATCGAGAGATATATGATTATAATTTAGAGTCCACTGTTAATTGGAAGATATGGAAGCTGACTAATTAATTAGGGGTTTAAATCCTTAAGTTTTAAAGTACAATAATTTCACTTGAATGATCATATAATTATTAATCGATATAATATGATAACAATTTGATATGCGTAATCTAGGGTGGATTCTATTTTCCCACAATTTTCAATTGATTGCTTAATTTTAGCTTTTTCATAGTTATTTTCTTTTCAATAGTTTTAGAGTAATTATTAAATTAATTAATTTAATTTTAATTGCCTGAATACTGATAAGAACTAGTATAGTATTATTAATTTCTTAGTCCTTGAGGGATCGACAACTTTACTTTTTAATATTACTTGATCCTGACCTAGTATATTTGCTGGAGTATTCACAATTTATTTTTATATATATAGTTTATGCGAATCACTTATACAATAAAAGATATGATTGAATAATTAAAGATGGAAAAGTAAATATTGCTACAACAAAATTATGAAAATAGAAATAAATAAAGATAAGAACAATAACAAAAATAATAAATAGAAAAATTAAATTAATTAAAAGAAGAACATGTTCCTTTTGTAAATCTCAAGTGTTATCCACTAACTTGTTCTAAGTAACTTATTCAACCTTAATTACAATTCTAAACCATGAAGATTTCTATTACGAACTAACTGAACTCATGTCTCTCACTAATTCCTAACCTTAAAACCCTCTTTACACAAATCACTTCTAAATAGAGTGTTGCATGATCGCATGATACTCATGAATCCCACTATTAGGTTGCCCTAATTCAGAAAAATTGAACTACTAAACAATCTAATCAACTAATTTTGCCTAATTGTATTAGTCAATCATATTACATACCCTTGCGAACTCTATAATAGAATCTAGCACTAATTTAATCACCAATATATTGAATTAAAGTAGACATTAAAAACAAAATGCAATAGACAAAATCATAGATTGAATTTCATTGATAAAGAGAAGTTACCTTACAACATAAGGTTCAACAACGATTTACTAAGAACTTAAAATAAAGACAAAATAATGAAAGTAAAAAAGAAAAAAATGAGAGGAACCCCTTTTGATTCTATATCCTATTAGTTTTCACACTGAAGGGACTTTCCTTACAATGCTAGGTTTAAAAATCTATTTATAAGGAGTGGACCTAAAATTACAAAGAAAACCTAAAAAATAAAAAAAATTTAAAAATTACGGTAAGTTCAAGGGTAAGGTATTCAGCCATGAAGCTTAGGCGTGTGCTTATATTTTGTCCAAAATCTTCAAATTTTCAATGGAATTACATGACGAAGGAAACACAGGTAAGAACTACGACCATGGCCTTTAACCATTTTCTTTTTTAAACTTCATTTCTCACGTGAAATTCTTCCACTTCAATCTATGATCAATGCTTTCTTTTTCAAAATATTCTAAATCTTCATAAAAATCCTTCAAAACTTCATAAAATGCTTTTGAACTCCCTAAAAATGAAATTTAAATGAATTAAGCTCAAAATATTATAAAATTAACAAGATTAATGTCTAAAATAATACAAAATAACTATAGAAAACGTATGCTAAATTCATGTTATCAGCCGTCTTCTAGATACGTATTTAGGTTTCATATATCCTCCAAGGAGCTATTGGAGTTCTGATCTTCACTCTTAGGTTGACAACCTCTAAACCACTTACCCAAGCTAGACTCAAAGGCCTTCAAGGACTAGTCATACAAAATTTATTCTCTACAACCAGCTAAAGGACAAGTCTTAGTACTTGATCTAATATTAAACTCTTTCCAAGCACAATTTAGAGTCTAAACTCTGATCCAAGCTATTGACATCGAAATAGCTTACCTCTAAGCTCCTAACTTCCCAGTTGACCTTAATAAGAATCAACCACTAGGCTCCCTCACTCGCTCTCTAGTAAGAGGACTAGCTAACATGGTCTGTCGAGTTATGAACCATTACCCTACTTTAGAAGAAGCCTACCAATTATGCCTATCTAATATGGTCATGCTTCCAAGCCATCATGAGTTCAGCCTCCTCTTTACGCATAAGAAAGGTCAAGTCGAGCTATACGGGAGCTCAACACTAATTGTCCCAATCTGTTCTACAAGCTATTCTTGAATGGCTAACCTTATACTTTTGCCTCAAAGTTTGTTATGTGCACATCTCCCAACCTTTCTCCAAATGCTACATGTCCTATGACCCACAAGCCTACTACATAAAGCAAATATTCTCTTTACAGGAATATACGAATTTGTCCTTTCTTGTTCAATCTTTTTAACATTAATTTTACCTTTTTTTTAATAATTTGGTATGTTAGATTTTAACCTTAGTGAGACTGGTGTAAGAACCTTATGATAATCTTCCATAAATGATCCATGGTCTCTTTTTCATTAATGAAAATACTACTAAGGTAGTTTTCTTTTCTCTACAAAGTAAGAAACCCCTATTTGTAGTTCATATCAACCCTTAAGCAAGGTTGTGTGATGAGCAACCCTATAACCTAGACTGGTAATTCACATTTGGTGTGTTGTTGGCTATATTGAACTTGAATGGTGCATCACATCCATTAAGTTGCTCACAAATTAGCTTACTCTCCTACATACATTTATCCACTTGAACCCATTTCCTCTTTTCTTTGATAGCTTCAAAGGACCCATCCAAACTATTGTAAGCCCTCATCAAAGGCTCCTTGTGTATCTTTATGTTATGTGACACATCAGACCTTGTAGCTCCTAACCTACTAGGCAATCTTCAAGCTATTGAGCACCAAACTCCTAGCTTTTGATCTCTCAAGCCTCTACCTAAAGATCTTTTTAACCTAGTAATAGCAACTAGTCATCCTTTTCTGGCTACAGCACATTCTAGTTATGTCTTGCTAACCTACCTTAAGGCCTAAAGAATTTGCCCATGTACTAATATTCTTTTTAGATTTTGTCTTTTATACCAATTTTGGACACATCTTGGGTAGTTATTTTTGTAATTAGGTTATTCCTTTTGTTGCCCTCAGAGACTTACTATGAATATCATCTTATTTTGTAAGCTACAATTAACAAATCATTAATCAGAATATTCAAAACCCTCTTCTTCTAACTTGTGAGTTTTCTCCAAGTGTCACCTACATCCTGATTTAGGTAGAATAGTAGTTGCAATTAGTGGTTAATGAACCTCAACACCATTTTGTGAGTCAAATCAAGGTTGGTGTTGAGTCATGTTGAGTAAGTTGTGGTGTGTCATATCCATGGCCTGCTACTTCGTTTTTTCTACTTGATAGGAATCAACCCCTGGATCGATCACAAGAAGCCAAGCTAGGGGACTTCAAGGGCTCGCATGGAAAATACTAACTCTAAGCCATAGTCAAAACAGGGACTCCTATCCCGATCCGACCTCTTATTGACCTATCTGTCAGATCCTCACATATGTCCAACATGCTCTTGCCCAAAAACGAAGTCCTAATCTAGAAGATAGCCTAGAACTAGCCGAGCCGAGCTACCGACCTGACCTACTAGTGTCTGACTTTAAGACAACTGACCTTTTTGCTAGGCTAATCAACCCCCGACCTGATCCAGATTAGGTCAGCCCCTGATTGTAACACATTCCTGCTTCCGCCTACATTGTATCATATCCCAGATGTCCAACCACTAAGCAATACATGTCTTCTGACACAACATTCCAAAATAATTCTTTCTTTTCCGTACTAAATATTCTTTGTCCTTTTTACCTCTTTTTAATATGATTCATGTAACCTAATTGTAAAATACTTTTTTTTCTTTTCATACATGTAAAATAACCCTAATGGACAAATATATAAACCCTCACTTTCCTTATATGCACATTCATTCAGCTTCAAATATAGATTTACTCACTTGAGCAACCTTAGTGTTCTCGTTTTCATTCAACTCTTATCTATTCCCTTTAGCAAAGAGTAGTGGCAAGTGACTCTTCGATTCGGACTAGTATGTCATATCCGGTGAGTTGTAGGTCGAGTAAGATCGAGTGGTGAGTCATGTCCATTTGATAGCTGCCCAAACTTTGCTAGTTTCTTTTTTGTTTCCTTTTCAGTTCATTCGTTGTAGTGCTTCTCCGTGTGTACAACCCTAGAGATGCATCAACTTCGCTAGTATTAAAGTATGGTTTCGCGAGGGAGTGTATGAAGTTACAGTAAAGTTTCGATTCGCTTTACTATTGATGGCTATTGTGTTCCTTCCGTAGCTACTACAATGTGTTTGAGTGTTCATAAGTGCAATTTCATTGATAGTCTATTTTCCATTGTGATAACAAAGCAAGTTTGTTAGTAGTTTGTTAACTTGTTCAAAAAGGTATTATGTTATGTCAGATTCAAGTGTTTAGGGAGTTATTGGTGACCAAGGTAATGATGCTCAACCTGGTCGAGGTCATAATGGTAGTAATACCTTAGGGTGCATTGATGACAAACTTAACAGACTCACAAAACTTGTTGAGAGTCTAGTTACCGCAATGCAAGTTAATAGGCAACAACCCTAAGGTGTTCAACAATAAAACCTACAGAATGATACCCCTAAGAGACACTATGGCCAAGGCAATCAGACCAATCACCCAATTCGACCGCCATGGGCTAAAGGAGTAGCAGACAGAGCTACTAGACGAAGAGTTTAGTGAAGAAGAAATTGATTCTTACCAAACACAGGGACAATGACGTTGAGTTCCTCGAAGGCTACACAATGTTAAGGTGCAAATCTCGCCCTTCGGTAGAAGTAGAGATGCAAATGAATACTTGGAGTAAGAAGAGAAGATCAAGAAAGTATTTAAGTATTATGGGTATGAGGATGTAGTTAAGGTCTAACTTGCTACATTGGAATTTACTGGATATGCCACCATATGGTGGAAGAATCTGAATGCCACTAAAGCTAGAGATGGAAGATGAGGTGTTAGGACTTAGGATGAGATAAAAAGGTTGTTGAGGGCTAGATTTGTGCCCAAAACGTACCTACAAGATACGTTTGCCAAGTTGCAAGAGCTTCACCAAGAAAGCCGATCTGTCGATGACTATATCAGAGAATTCCAGATGCTTATGATTAGAGCTGACATGGAAGAACCAAAGGCCCGTATAATATCAAGGTTCATTTCTGGGCTCAAGTATGAGATTTACAATATCATAAAAGTATAGAGATTTTATACCTTAGATGAGGTCATCAAAATTGCACAAAAGGTCAAAAAGCAGAGGACAAATGTTCTGAGCTGACTTGAGCAAACATTCTCCTGAGCTCCCGTATGTTGTCGACCTATTCAAGCCAACTCAAGTAGGCCATACCAAGCCAAGGAAAGGAATGACCAACTTGATGAACGCCGAGCAAACCAGCATAGCCAAGTCAGACAGTCAAGTCGACCCAAGGCTAGGACAACCTCAAGAACCTATGAGAAAGGCCAACCATCCAAATGGAATACTAGCGAAGTGAAATGTTTCGAGTGCTTAAGCTTTGGACACAAGGCTGCCAAGTATTCGAATCAACATGTCATGTTTCTCCGAGGAGATGTAGTGGATAGCACCAAAGTGAGCCCAAGGAAGAAGATGTTAGAAAGCCCGAAGTTACAAAGGAGGAAGAGACCTATGTCTATGCCACTAGGGAGGAGTAATGACCCTAATCCTAAGACGAGTCTTGAGTTCCTTGCCAAACTCTAAGGAGGACCAAAAAGAGAATCTATTCCATACTAGGTATACCATCAGAGGCCAATTGTGCACAATCATAGTAGATAGAGGAAGTTGCACAAATGTTGTTGCACAATCCCTCGTATAAAGGTTAGGTCTATCGACCTTAAAGCATCCCTGACCTTATAAGCTGTATTGGCTTCATGATAAGGGTGCTTTGCATGTGACTGAACAAGTGACCATACTGTTTAGCATTGGAAACGTATACAGGGATTAAGTAGTGTACGATGTTGTCCCCATAGGAGCTTTACACCTATTGCTTGGACAACCATGGTTGTTCAATCGACATGTTACACACGATAAGTATAAAAACACCTATGCCTTTGTTAAGGATGGGAGGACCCCGTCCCAAGTAAATAAAACACATAATCAGCTTACCTGAGCTAGCAAGAAAAAGGCCCTTGTGATGAACCGTAGGGAGATCCGATGTATTGAGAAGACTAATGAACCGATTTTCTTGTTGGTTAGATGATTGATGGAGATGAGGGAATTACAGGAAGTCCCAGAAGAAATCTGACACTTGCTAGATGAGTTTTTCGACCTGTTTCTAAAAGAATTGCCTAAAGGACTGCCACCAGTCCAAGGCATAGAGCATTATATTAATCTACAGCCAGGTACTGCCCTTCTAAACTAACCTACATATAGGATGAACCTTAAGCAGGCTACCGAACCAAAAAGACAAGTGGATGAATTCATTGACTAAGGATATGTGAAGGAGAGCATGAGCCCTTGTGATGTACTAACTCTGCTCATTCTGAAGAAAGATGGTTCGTAGCGCATGTGCATCAATAGTCAAGCAATCAACTGAATTACTGTCAAGTACAGATACCCGATACTGAGGCTCAATGACATGTTGGATGAGCTTCATGGTGCAAGGATATTTTCAAAGATTGATCTGCAGAGTGACTACCACCAAATTCACATGAGGCCAGGCAATGAATGGAAGACTACCTTCAAGACTAGGCACGAACTCTATGAATGGTTGGTTATGTCATTCGGACTTACTAATGTACCTAGCACATTCATGAGGTTAATGAACCATGTGTTGCGCCCTCTTCTTAGAAGATGTTTGGTCGTGTATTTTAACGACATTCTGGTATATAATGCTAACCTGAGTAGCTATGTTTAATATCTCCGTGATGTATTTGATATTTTGCAAGCTAAGAAATTGTTTGGGAATGTGAAGAAGTGTACATTCTACCAAAATGAGGTGGTTTTCCTAGGGTTTATAGTATCAAGGGAAGGAATTCGAGTAGATGAGGAGAAGATCCGAGCTGTTCTAAATTGGCCGACACCGAAGAATGCCACTAAAGTCTAAAGTTTATATGGCCTAGCTTCTTTCTATAGGTGATTTATAAAGGACTTCAGCATAATAGCCACCCCATTAACCTAGCTAAATGAAGGGTTCAGGTAGAACGACCGAACTGAGTAAAGTTTTAAGGAGATCAAGGAGAAGCTTACCTTGTCACTTGTCCTTTCACTACTAGATTTTGACAAGCCCTTCAAACTATAGTACAATGCATCGAAAGTTGGAATTGGTGCTATGCTAATGCAATCACATTGGCCCGTTGCTTACCATAGTAAGAAATTGAGTAGCCCAGCCCTAAACTACTCTATATACGAAAAGGACATGTATTGCCTTTTCCGAGCCCTTACTATTTGGCAACATTATTTGTTACCACAAGAATTTATTATTTACGCTAACCACGAATCATTGAAGCATCTTGAGAGTCAAAACAACTCTCTAAGAGGCAAAACAAATGATTGGGATTCATGGAAGGGTTCTCATACATCATTCGGCACAAGAAGAGGAGTGCAAATTTGGTCGCCAGTGCTCTATGATGATAGCAAACTTTGCTAACCACTTTACGGACAAAATTATTAGGACTCTCACTCATCACGGAGCAGTATGCTGCTGACCCTCACTTTGGTCCCATTGTTGAATAGTATCGAACGGGGGTACTTATTGGAGGATATTATCTTAAGGATGGCTATCTATTCAAGGATTACAGGCTATGTATTCTAAGCTACTCCACACGAGAACTATTGGTTCGAGAAGCTCACAACGGTAGACTTTTAGGCCATTTTAGGGAGGTGAAGATAGCTAATCTATTGAAAGAGAATTTTGACCGGCCAAGTCTAGCTAAAGATGTCCATAAGGTAGTCGATTGTTGTAAAGTGTGTAAGCGTGCTAAAGGGAAGAGAGAACCCTATGGAGAGTACATGTCTCTACCAACACCTACCTTACCACGGGCTGACCTCAGCATGGACTTTGTCCTAGGGTTGCCTTGGACATCTAGAGGGAAAGATTCTATTTTTGTTGTGATGGACCATTTCAGTAAGATGGCATACTTCATTCCATACCATCGGACTAACAATGCTCTATATATTGCTGATTTATTATTATAAGAGATTGTCCAACTACATAGAATATCGAAGACGATTGTCTTAAATTGAGACACAAAATTTTTTAGCTATTTTTAAAAGACTCTTTGAAGGAGACATGGGACTAAACTAGTATTCAACTCCAGTAGCCACCTTCAGACTGAAGTGGTGAACAAGACACTAGGTAATTTACTCAGAGCTATTGTAGAGAAGAACTTAAGAGATTAGGATCTGTGCTTACCAGTTGTAGAGTTTACATACAACTTAACTGTCCATAGCACTACTAGGAAGACCCCATTCGAGGTCGTCTATGGCCTTAACCCTACCATTCCCCTAGATATGCTCGGCACCCCAACAACTACTAAAGAAAGTCAATCCAAAGTAGACCAAGCCCAAAAATTGCATGAGCTACACCAATCTATCACAAGGAAGATTGCCAAGTTTAATCAAAGACAACAAGAGAATAGAAGCCAAGGTCGCCGAACTATTTCCTTTCAGCGAGGAGACCTATGGATTCACCTCAACTGAAAGCGATTCCCACACTTAAGACAAAGTAAACTATCTCCTTAAGTTGATGGCCCATTCAAGGTCCTGAAGAAGATCGACCACAATGCCTACCAAATCAAGTTGCTTGATGACTATGGTGTCTCCTTTACCTTCAATGTATTCAATCTGATTCCCCATCAACTAATAAAAAACCCTGCAAGTGCCCTAAAAGAATGAGCCAAAACCACTTCAAATTTGAGGGAAAATCTCTTTGACCCCTAAGCAGATGATAGGAATCAAACCCCCTAGACCAATCACAAGAAGCAGAGCTAGAAGACTTCAAGGGCTCACATAAAAAATACTTGCTCTAAGCTATAGCTGAGATGGGGACTCCTATTCCGATTCAACTTATCTATCAGATCCTCACATGTATCCAACATGCTCCTGCCCAACGGCGAAGTCCTAATCTAGAAGACAGCCCAGAACTAGCCGAGTAGAGCTACCAACCCGACCCACTAGCGTCTGACTTCAAGACAGCTAACCTTTTTGCTAGGCTGATCGGCCCCCGACTTGATCCAGATCAAGTCAACCCTTAACTATAACACATTCTTGCTTTCGCCTACATTGTATCATATCCCAAATGTCCAACTACCAAGCAACACATGTCTTTTGACACAATGTTCCAGAATTATTCTTTCTTTTTCATACTGAATAATCTTTGTCCTTTTTACCCCTTTTTAGTATGATTCATGTAACCTAATTGTAAAATACCTTTCTCTTTTCATACATATAGAATAACCCTAATAAGCAACTATATAAACCCCCAATTTCCTTATATGCACATTCGGCGAATTGTAGGCCAAGTAACCTTAGTGTTCTCATTTTCACTCAACTCTTATCTATTCCCTTTAGCAAGGAATGATGGTGAGTGACCCTTCAATTCGAACTAGTGGTCATATCTAGCAGTTTGTAAGCCGAGTAGGATCGAGTGGTGAGTCATATCCATTTGGTAACTACCCGAACTTTGCTAGTTTCTTTTTTGTTTCCTTTTCGGTTCATTTGTTGTGGTGCTTCTCCATGTGTACAACCCTAGAGACACATCACTAATGTATCCATCCCTCTCTTTTTTTCTTCACTAAAATGAAGGACCCATCACTTTCATGGTAAGTCTTAGTGACTACTTAGCTTTTAGGCATACCAATTGTCCTCTTGTATAAGTAAAAATCTTATATATTTGTATAAATTGTATATAAATAGAACCTTAATGGAGAATAGTGTATAAGTAAAACCTTAAGAGGAATATATGTATCGATATGTAAGTATATATACTAAAGTATATATGTAAGTAAAACCTTAAGAGGAATATATATACCAATACATATATGTTTCTTATGATACTAAATCAATACCTACTTATATGAATTTTGTAGTATAGTACAAACTTAAAATGTAATATAACTAGTAAGATAAAGATAATTAGGCTACAATTAAATAGTTGCTCAAATGATTAAAAAGAAATTGAGTTACTATAAGACTAAATGTACTACATAGCGTAGAAAGCTACTGTTGAAACCTAAATGAGATAACAAATCACTAGAAATGTGATATGCTGAGCATACATAATCTATAATTGAACTATCATATTTGAAATGGAATCCTATAAACCTTAATGAGCCATAAAAGTCAATAGAAGAAATGAATGGTAATAGAACGATTTAAATATTACTCAATCAAGAGTCAAGGTACAAGAGTCATATACATTAGAGTTAAAACTAACCTGTAGCGTGATTTAAGGTAGAGTAAGATCTTTCATAATAAAGTAAGCTCTTCATCTTTCTCTTTAACATTCTAAGTCTTATTGTGTATGTTGTGTCCAAGGTGATTTTATTAATCTTGTTGATTACTATTCCGAAGGTTACTCCAACTAGCTATACAAGATATCTAGTTGAGGGAATTGTTATGATCTACTATCTACTTACTACTTGATGTCTATGCGTTGTTTGTTAGTTGTTATTAGTTGTCTACTTGAATTACTTGCCCCTTCAATGTGCTATCATTTGTGTAGTCACTTAAATAAATGGAGAAGTGAAATATCTGGCTTAAATAATTGAACATACTTATCAATAAATTATTAGGAAAGGGGTAAGAAGTATTCAAGCCTTGCAAAATGTTTTATAAATGAATTTATGAAAAGGAAACTTTTACAACACGTAGCATATGCTTTAGGAATCTACCATTTGAGAGATTAGTATAAGTGCCAATAGCATCACAACTTATGAACGCTCCAATGAATGAGGCCCAAGTTGCATTAATGATTTAAGTTATCTCCTAGGCCACCAGAAAGCGATGAGTAGATGTTATTAATTTTGAAAATTATCTTATACTTAAGCAGCATTGTCATAATCTCTTTCTTGAGTGCAAGTTAAGTTCAAGTTTGCCAACTAAGATTGTACCTAGAGACAACATGTCAACCATTTAGTTAAGATAGTAGGACAATCAAAGTGTAGATAATGCAAATCTACACCTTCCCCAATTCCATACTCCCTATTAATGTTTTCCTTCTATTCATTATGGATGCATTCATTTTGTATGAAGTGAAAATTGCATGTCTACTAATTAATACTCAATAACTTGCTTGAATGGTAGTGATGATAAATGAACTCAATTAGTGGTAGTTTGCTCACTCCCTTATAGTCTTCTCTTGTAAGTTATGGAAAGTAGGGTCAGTTAGGATCTAAGTGCAAAATGTTCCTCTTTTCTTTCAAAAGCCCATAAGATGGGCTTAACTATATGGTTCAAATAACTATGGTGAATGTATAAGTATTCAGATTCAATTTTCAAGTCACATGAAGTTACTTGATTTACTAAGTCTTTATTGGTACCCCGATCTCATTATTTGGTGGGCCTATACCAATTATCTACAATCCTATAAGGCTAAAATACATTGAGATGAATACTTATATACAACAGGTTGTCTATAGGTTCCATATATAGGATTGTAGATATATATATATATATATATATGCCTTTATAGGAGTTATATCATGTAATGAGTACACATACTAAATGATAGCTTTTAGAGATGCCTCTATTAAGCACTACTTGGAGGTGTAACACTTATAATAATAATAATAATGACAACAACAACGAGTAAAATAATAATAATATAATAGTGATAATATAATAATAGTAATAATAGCAAGAAAATATTAGGATGACTAAAGTTTCTCTACTTTCCTCTGGTTATTAAGCAAATGAAATGGACAAAAATTAATTATCTAACATAGTTAGAAAGCAAGCATTTACCATGGAGCCCACTTCACTAAGCTACTACCCCTTAGAGATGCCACTAGGGTGGATTCGAAATAGGTTTTGCAAAATCCATACCAAACCCGACCAACTACCTTATAAGGCTTCCCAAAACCCTATAGGGTACCTTACAAAGTTTTTATCCTATTTTCAAAACCCACCACTATAGGGTTTTGTATAACCCATTAAAAACCCAACCCAACCAGCTAATATTAAAAAAAAAAATTGTTTTGTAGGTATACACAAAAAATAAAGCAAATAGCATATGGTTTGTTCTGAATAATACAATAAATGGCATATAGTTATTGAAGACTAAACCAACTTCTTTTTATTTTAAATTAATACGGGATTAAGAGAAAGGAGATAGGTAAAGATTGAGGAATGTAGCTAACTGGCTAAGAGAAAGAGTAAAGGTGAGAGAAAAGGGTCATAGAGATTGTAAGAGAGAGAAAGAGATAGGGTTAAGGTTTTATTAAAAGACAAAGTATGAAAAAGACAATATATCTTTTATTAATTATTATATTTTATTATTTACAGCTAATACTAAATTACTAATATCATATATGTATAAATTATTATTTTTAATCAGGGGTTGGGTTTTCTATTCAGTTTTTTCTAAATCCCAAAGCCCAACCAAGAGCCCTATATGATGGATTACCGACCTCTAGCCCTCTCACTCACATGTGCCTCCAAGGCCTTTAGTCACTCACTAAAAGAATTCTCTTTAGTCATCTTGCTAAAGAAGAAGCACAGTACATAAGAGAATGGTAGATGAACTCCATGAGAGCTCAATTCAGCCATACCCTGCTCTATTTAACTCTAAGTGCCAAGCCCTAACCTACCGAGTGGGAAAGTCGACCAGCCAAGTATCGAAGCCAAGGACGTCAATCATACAACACTACCTTAATCACTGGGACCCCTTTATGCCGATGCCGACCTACCAAATGATGAAGCCAACTAACCGAATGCCGAGATCCCTCTACATCGGCTCCTGCTCTTTCAGCTTATTATCACTACTACTATGCAAAGGCACTCATTATTCACCTCGGGGATCTCTGATACTACTAACCACATCTACAACAATACAACACAGCTACTTCACCCATAAACTCCCTAATACGAAACCAATGTCTAGCTGCCACTTGTCCTTTCCCTAACATTGTACTATTTTTCCTTTTTCATCATTTGTCCTATTTATCCCTTTTTGTACTAGGAATCTTTTTTTCATATGTGTCTTTTTGTAATTTTCCTTATTTGTAATATTGCCCTAGAAACTTACTATAAATAGTTCCTTTTCATTATAGCCGTAGTGATGCGTCTCCTAGGTCGGACATATGGAGAAGCACTACAACGAAATAAACTGAAAGAAATAAAAGAAAAGCTAGCAAAGTCTAAGTGGCTACCGAATGGATATAACATATCAATCAATCATACTCAGCCTACAATTCATCGAATATGATTCACTGGTCTGAATTGAAGGGTCACTTGCCATTGCTTCTTACTAAAGAGAATAGATAAGAGTTGGAAGGCAATGAGAACACTAAGATTACTCACAAGAAACTTGAATAAAATTCTAGTATTGATGATTAATTCTTGCATACAATTAAGTGGAGGTTTATATAATAGGTACATAGGGTTACTGTACATGTATAAAAGAAAAAAGGGTATTCTTATAACTAGGTTACATAATAGATACTAAAAAGGGTAAAAAAGATAAAGAATATTCAGTATAGAAAAGTAAAAAATCCTTTTGAAATGTTGTGCCAAAAGACACATGTTGCTCGGTGGCTAGATGTTAGAAATATGGTACAAAGTATGCAAAAAAAGAGAAAAGAGAGTTTACAGTTAAAGGCTAACCTAATCTAGATTAGGTCAGGGCCCAATCAGTCCCGCTACAAAGTGGTCAGCTTTAGTTAGGGTCGGATGCTTATAGTTAGCTCGAGAGCACAGTTTAAATAGTCTTAAAGCCGTCTTCTTAGATATCCTGCCATAACACAGCTACTAGGTAGGAGCAAGTTTAGCACATGTGAAGGTCTAATAGTCAGGTCGGTAGGAGATCAATTTGGACTAGGAATCCCCATCTTAGATATGGCTTTGAGCTAACAGTCTTTGAATGAGTCCTTGGAGTCCTCTAGCTCAGTCACATGTGATCGATCCAAGGGATTGATTCCTATCATGTAGTATCCAACATTCCTTTCAGATTTTTCTTACACCATTATCTAGTCTTGCTGAGTAGCTTAAGATTAGTGGTGGGTAGATGTTAACATTAGTTTATGTGTTACATTAAGTGAAGTGTTAAGTCGTGTTGTATTTATTGGTAAGTCATATTCATTGGTGAGTCATATTCTCCTAATAGCTTCGCGTAAGCTACTGCATTCAGTTTGCTAACCTACCCATTCTATTTTCTTCAATATTTTGAATGACCCTTTTGATTCCTATCTCCTTCAGTAAGTCCTAGTGATTACTGAGCTCCTAGACACATCATTATAGAGTTTGAAAACCACTTCCAAAACCTTATAGGATCAAACCCTATTAATTCAGGCAAGTTGAAAACCCTATAATGACCCACTTAGTGGCATCCTTACTTTCCCTCCAGTTGCTATTTTTTTTTTTTAATCAATATGCAGATTGTTACTGAACATGGAACACATTTCCTTAATAAAATCTTCACACCTTTAGCAATAATCTAGTGGCCCCGCATGATGTCACCATCATACATTCCTATCTAAAAGAGAATTCTAACCTCTCAACAAAGAACAATACTAAAAAGATATAATTGTCACATCCTAGCATGGCACAGGATGTACATTACAACTTATGTGTACATGAGACAACATTGTTTACATAATAAAGGAGTTTCTACATCAGAGTTCAGCTGAATTTCCCATTACAACTTATGTGTACAACATAATATTTACATCAAAACATGAACCAGCTTTTTCATTTATCATCTTCACAGTAATAAGATCTCTAACCTAATATAAGCTTCATACAAAAGTTGTTGACTCCGACTCACACCCTCAGTATATATATCCCCCCCTTAAGGTTGGGCCCTTCATGATGCCATTAACCTAAGGATAAAACATTTTATCCCCTCAACTACTGAAGCTGAGTGAGAGTGAATAAGAAATAAAATGATATAGACAATATGATAGACAATATTACATATCACAACTAAAACATTTCAATCATAACTTGCAGGTTCAAATTCACATATGCATTCACCCAACCGAGCATTTACTGCTAGCAATGTAGTATGCTATACTCATGTATATGGCATATATCGGTACCAATATCTTATACCCTCCAAACTTCTTCCGGTTAGTCGACATAGCCGAGCATCTGGATACAAAGTCCAAGAACCTAGAGCAATAAGGAGCTGCCTAGGAGTAGGACCCCTACTAAATTAGACTATACATTATAGTCTACCATTATCAAAAAGGGCAACAAGGAGTTGCTTGAGACTAAGACCCCTAACTTTACAAAATTAGACTATACACTGTAGTTCACCAAATCAAAGTAGCAACACTGTTAAATTAGACCACATACTGTAATCTACCAAATCAAAGTGGTAACACTACCAAATTAGACCACACACTGTAGTCTACTAAATTTGACTATCAAAATAGTCACAATGTTCGAGCAGTGCAATCTATATGCTTCCAAAAATTGAGTTCATAAAGCCATGCTTTTTCCATGATTATTTGGAAGCCTCATTCTAAAAGTTCTAACCCATAGGTCCCTTTTTATGCCATGACATGCCATGATATGCATTAGCAACTCAGAAATATCAATCAATACAATCAATTTTCTAGTTTTATTCAACCCAGTGATCTGATTCTAGTTTTCGAACTCTCCTTAGTGGAATTATAGTATCTCACTTAGGTGAACACCTAGAAGATTAAGTTAAATCACTCAACTTCCCTGGTTAGCACAATCATTCGTAAGCACAAATTACCACCTAACACAGCAACATAACAATTTAACCAACACACAATTATTGTCATTCAAAATTACCACATTAGCATCACTATAGTAGCATATTAATTCACCCAAAATATACCCATATTCAATCAATACAGTATCAAACATCACACAGTGTTATGAGTAGCAATATAGCTACTCCAAGCATGAGTTAGATCCATTTACCTGGACTCAATAATAGTGTAAAATCCTAAACTCTGCTGCGTGGTCCTTCCTTACTTATCAAACCTATGAAAATATAATACAGTCTTCAAATCAAGTATAGGTCAAACCCAAACTACTAGAAGCTTTCATTTCCGCGTTTTCAAACTTCATTTGATCATATCTTACTCATTTCCTACCCAATTTCAATAAACTTTATATCGTCACAATCATTATTTTGAGTATTATTAATATATTTTAAGAATCAAAATTATCAATATTGTAAAATACCCAAAAATACCCTTTCATATTACGACTCAACCGTATATTACCCTAACTGCACAATTGACCTAAGTAAGCTTTAGTATTGGCTAAAACCCCAAAAATTATACTTTCCAAACTTGTCCAACAACACTTATTATACCCTAAAGTATTCATTTGACACAAATTTAATAAACATTCTAATAGTACTAGTTACTGTATTACATATTAAGCTAAGCTTATACTAGGAAAATATATAATAAATAGTATATGAGCTTGATTAATTTCACGAAAAATCCTATGGACTCACAAAAATATTTAGTTTAATTATTGCTCACCAATTACACTAAATTGGTTATTATCTATTTTTACAAAAATAGAAGTTTTAGATCTAAATTATGGAAAATTAAGGAAAATAAATAAATTTATGTGTGAGATAAAAACTAAATGCTCCAAATATCATTATAAACATCTTTAAGCATAAAAATTAAGGCTCATTCATTAATTTCATCAAAAAATAATTATTTCAATAATTTGGCAAAATTGGCAGTTTATTCATAATAATTATAAAAAAATTGTAAACATGGATATATTCAAAAATCATTGTTACTAAAATTTAATATATTATATAAATGTATTATACAAAAGTTTTGAGTCCGAAGTAACATTATTTAATATTTTGAAAATTTTATTTAAAATTCGCCTAAACAAGGCACTTTCTTAAACAAATACCCTAAATCAATGTTATTTGAAGAAAAAAAATTATCACATGAAATTACATGTAAAATAACCTAAGGAAACCAAATTTCATAATTTTCTAAGCTGATTTAATATTTTTAGTGAATTAATGAAAATCGGACAGTAAAATTTAACTCACCAGCGCACGGTACTTTAGCCACCACCCTATGTCGGCCCATCTTGTCTCTCTATCCTAAGCTTAAGTCCCAAGTGGCTCCTTTTCAGGTTGGTTGTAGCCTTAGGAACCATAATTCATTAAATTTTACCATTATTTTCTTTTATTTTTTTCTAATTTTTTTTCGAATTTTATAAAATTATTTTCTTATGTTTTCAAGTTTCCAAAATATTGTAAATGATGTTTTGACCCCTATTTATAGGTTTTAGAATTTTTGCACATAAAAAAGTAAAATTATACATGTCAGTTTTATTTTTTCCTAGGTGCCATGTGTCATTTTCTAATTAATTAGGTTTTGATTCATCTCTTTCAATTAATCCTAGCATGAAACATCATTTGATGACTCATCCCTTCAATTTTTTATTAATTTTCCATTATTTTACCTTATTTTAATAATAATTTATTATTATATATATGTATTTAGTACATATAATGCATATCACTTGTAAATATATGTATATTATGTATAATTTAACTTGATTTATTATTTTTGAAAGTTAATTAACCTATCTCTAATATCTCGCTATATCTAAAAGCTTGAATTTCTCGTTTTTGATAATTATTGGCTTTTATTGATAAACTAATGTTTTTCTTAAATTAATATTTTTATATAGCTTATTTTGAGAAATTGACTTTACTTAAATTACTTTGTCTAATTTTTCTAACTTTACTATAAAATTTGAAATAAAACTTATAACTTAACCGGTGCCCTAAATTTAGTGACTTGGATCATAAGATTATTAAACTAGCTCAAAATCCTAGGATATTACAATAATCCACTTCAATCTTATCACCCCTTCTAATTTACAAAGATTATAAATGTTTAATAACCTACCATCTTCATCACCTAGTCAAACTCTCTCTCTCTTTTTCTTCCCCTTTCTCTCTCATCATTCTCTATCTCCACTCATTTTTCAATCCTAGTCACTTTCTAAAATAGGCGAAAAAAAACAAATTACTACTCACTTTTTTCTTTTTCTCAATCCATTATAAACTACTTTACTCACTTCTTCTTCTACTTCATCTTCATTCATTAGCCCCTACCAATAAAATATTGACACGTATAAAATTGCATAAATAGTCTTTAAATCAATTACTACTCGTGATTTGTATTAGTCAATACCTTATTGGTATTTACACACCTATTGTGTATTATACATGACATGTAATATCCATTGAATCCTTTCTCTTTCTTAATTGCTTTTTCTAATAAGTTAGATAGGTCATCCCTTCTTTTATAAGAAAAAAATAGGCCAATCATAGGTTGACAATAAAGAGCTCCAGTAAGCCTAATAAAGAGGCCACAACCACCAAGACTTGGGGAAAAAGAAATTGAACAAGACATTTGTATGCATTAAACTTAGATGTTTTTTGAGAGGAAAAAAAAAATGAGTATTATACATAATAGAGGCACATAAGAGGGTGGAGGAAGGAGGCTTCTAGAAGCATTCCAAAGTCATTTAGGTCATTTTAGTACACAAAAGTACAATATTAATAAAAGCTAACGAGTTTAACATTTGAAACTTTAAAAGGAAAATATACATAAAGTTTTATTTTAGAAAAATAGCACAACTTTCACATAATTTTAGATTTAGATAAATTTTAATGTTTGCAAATATTATGTTCCTTATTACACTCTCTCATGTTATTACAATCTCAACTTAGCAAATTTTTCGTTATTTAACCTAAAGGTCTTTATACCTAGATTTTTGGTAAATTATGTCAAATTATTGTTATGTGATTTTTTTTATTTATTAATATCAATTAAGAATTTATTATTTAATTGAATTTTATGTTGCCCTATCCTGTACTTCCAACTTTAGGTTTACATAAATGACTTGAATTAGTCTCTTAGAAAGGTTTATGAAAGAATTCATGGTTTTATTATAACTAAGTTACAAATTTTTCAGTTTTTTGTTGGGACCAAGCTACCACTCATAGCATTAGAATTTATATTAATGGTACAACCTATATTTTGGACATTAAATTGAATTGTTTCATGAGACTCATAAATTTCCATTACCAAATGAAGTATAAACCTCACTTCATTTTTTTCTTTCTATCTCGCTCTCCTCTTTTTTTCTCTCATATTTATCCAGCTTCATGCACAAACACTTGCTATCACTACTACCTCCATTTCCTACCACTTTATCTCACTCATTTACATCTCTCTAGGTCCAAGAAACTTCATCCAACTTCTATTCTGTAATATCTCAAAACATTTTACTTATTTTGAAGAAAACTTAGTTTTGACTTATCTAAATAATTACTATATTCACTTGTGATATGGGTAGTGGAAAAAAAAAACCCTAAATGTACCGCCTACCCTACTTTATCCTTTAATATATCAAAGATCAAAATCAAGCCTTATGCCTTCATGCAAAAGTTCCTTACTGTGAACTTCTATAGAAGTCTCATGTCTAATTCTAATTCCTGTTGTACTTTGGTTTTGGATCTAAGCTTATGAGTTAAGCATTTGAGCACTTTTGGTCAATACCGATGCTTCTTATTGATTCCAAGTTTTGATTCCATTCTAATTTTATATTATTAGTATCCATTTCTATTATTTTTATTTTCAGGTTAATAATTGTCTTAGAATAGTTAAAGATTTCTCTAGGGAAATCAAGATGTAATTTAGTTGTATTTTAGAAAGTATGTTGTATCTTTTATTTCCTTTAGAGTCAATAGAAATATCTAGTCATGTACAAGATATTATGGCTCTTACTAGTAGAAATCAAAAGATAGGCAAAGATTAAAGATGGAAGCTATTGATAAATTTGGAAAGAAGATGCTTCTAACAAGTGACTTGTGGTTCTTACTATCCAGGGTCCCAATTCATTGAAGCTTCTAGTTGATTCTAATATCTTGTTTAACTTTGATTTTAGGATGTTCGCTCTAGCATTCCTTTTACTTATGGATTATTTGTCTTTATCTTTCATATATTTTATTTCCTTATTTATCACTTCAAAGATATTAGAATCTTTAGAAATAAGGAAATTAGATTTCATTATATATTAGATATAGAGCAATTTATTTTAAGATAGAAATAGGTTCCAATATATTAGGATATTATGAAGATTTCTTTCGTCACAAATAAAACACTTGTTTTTTAATTGCGGACAATTCTTTAGATAGTGTCCTATCAAGGTAATATTTGCCTACATCAGTATGACTTACTAATCTATATATTCAAATCATCAATCATCACATTTAAATATTATTATATGAATTATCACTTTCTCCTTACCAATTACTTCAATTCTTTCATCAAAACAGTCTTCATGGTTCATAAATTCTCAAATTTATTTTCCATAGATAATCTCGAGTCATCAATCAACTATTACCTTAAGGCTCGTCCATTATGTCAAGCTTACATCAATCGTACATAAATCTTATGTGTTACAACTACAAAATAACTACTCCTCATGATTTCTTATAGTCATCCTCTTTATGTTGCAATCACTTAACATAGTCAGAAAAATTTTATATACCAACATATCACCCTATATTTCAAAGTCATCAAGCTATTCAATCACCAAATCAAATTTATAATCAACTATGATAACCTCGTTTTTTAGTTCTACTTATACTATTAAATTCTCAATTCCACATATTATTGAAACCATTGAACTGATAATCTCTAACCAATGTATTTTAAACTTTCAATGTAAATTGAAATATCTAGATCTTCAACACAAATATTTCTTCTTAATTCAACACCATCGAGCCCCTCAACACTTGCTTCTTACATTCTCAATTCAATACTTCAAACTTACAGTTATGAACTTTTTGAATGTAAACACATCAACAACATCTAGGTTAAGGAAGAAGTTTAACAATTAATAAGTAAACTTAAAAAAAATAACATATGCATAATGCGTACAAATGATACTAAATATAGTATATGATCTAGAAGTTTAAATCATTTAGTTTTAAATCCTAAATCTACCCAAGTTCTACCCCATCTCACCATTTGGTGGGTTTTTCCTATCTCTAACAACCTAAAGCTCCAATGCCACTTCTGTTATGACCCTAAGGGGAGCTTAGTAGGATGATCTAAAATTTCCATATTACGTGTGCACCCATAATACGAAAATCACCTTGCAAGTTAGAGATTGCAAGACTTTAAACAATTAGTCACTAAAGTTTTTTTTATTTTTAATTTAATTAACTTACTATAACATATGAGTGACTATGGATATCTGATATTCCACAGTCTATTAAAACCACAAAGAATCGGTATCCCCTACCAAATGCTAAGATAAGATAAAAAAGTTCAAAAACTTAAACTTATGAAAGTTTTAAAATCTGAATATAGTATTAATAATTATATGTCGTAATTTAAACCATTTACATAGTCTATTCTCAAATTCTAACTTTAAGTACCTTGACGCTAGTACTCAACACTCAGCTCTTAAACCATCCCGATTATCTAGCAACTTGTAAGAGAAAACTATTGGGGAGTAAGTTACAAGAACTTAATGAGATATCTCTCATAGTATACCAGCAAGCAAATTATCAAACATTTTATTAACAAACATATGAATGCATGAATAAACAGTATACCAAACAATATATATGTAATTGACTAATACTGCATGCAATATCAGATTTAACACCCTTCAAAGTAAGGATTGGAGATACATCGACACCAATCATTACTGAGCTCTAGCACTTAGGTTTTTAACCATATATAAATATATATAGAAATTCCCTATTTCACAAAATAGGTTTCTATTTCTAATAGTCAGTAGTATACAAATTCCTAAGTCTAGTAATGAGGTTGCCCCTGCAATCTACACTCACGCCCTACAGCAGTGGTCTCTAGACATGACCCCTAGCTACCCATGGTTAGCGTCTCCAGTGCTAGTAAAACCCACGAGCCAAGGATAAGGTCTTGTTGTACCAATGCTCTTGCACTGTACTAATCAAATCATATGGGAATCCATCTCTTCAAAGCCCTTCATTACCAACCACGTAAGGTAACGATCAAAACATTATATGCAATATTCGGGCTTATGCATGATCTATTTAATTTTAGTTAAGTCGAATATGTTTAAGTCAATATTATGAGATAATCAAATATTATCAACAAATTATTCAAATTATGCAATAATCAATCATATAACCAAATCTTTAATTATCACATTTAACAGTATTTTATACAGTAATCAATCAATATCAGACACATGCATAACCCGAACCCCCCCATGCATCAAGTTATTAACATTTACTTTAGATACACTAATTACAAGCACAAAACAAGTATAGAATCATCGAGATCACTCACTTGGTCATTAAGTCTATCGATGGTCATAATAATCCACTTGATAAGTCGATATCAGTATCGGAATAACTTGGTCATTGAGTCTATCGATGGTCGTAATAATCTACTTGGTAAGTTGGTATCTATATTAGGATCACCAAATTCCTTAGCAAATTAAATCAAATAAGAGTGATAAGAATCTTCTTCTTCTTCTTCATAATTGTTGAAAAGGAGTTTAGAAATAAAAAGGATGCTTTACGGTTTGTAATGTGGACAAAGGATAAGTGAATTTTGTGTGTGAAAAAAAAAAATTTCTTCCAAGCGTAAAGATCCAATACAGTAGCATTTGGAGCAATTTAAAGAGGAAAAACTAAAAGAAAATCCAATGCAAGATAACTTCTTAATGGTAATGGGACAAAGTAATTCTATTTTTGTCTTTACTCACTAATTTGCAATACCTAGAGATGGAATTATAAGCACATAGGCAGCTACAATTAAACCTTAGAACCAACGTAGATACATGGGAAAATAGAGGAAGGAAAAAGGAAAACAAAATAGAAAAAGAAAGGAAAAAGGAGAAAAAAGAAAAATAAAATTAAAAGTATTTCATTTTTCTAAATGCAAAAATTATATATTTAGTATTTATAAAATAATTTTGAGATTTTATAAAAATTTATTAATTTAATTAATACTCATTATATTTATAATATTTACAAGTTATTTCTACACATTCGTGAAGATTTATATACGATTTAGTCAATAATTGTGATCGACAATGGTTATATTACTATTAAGTTATATTTATTCATTTTATAATCTTAAAGTTGTAGTTTCTAGGGTTTTTATTATCAATAATATATTCAAATGCATAACTTAATAAAAATTTTATCTTACTCAAACCTAACGACGCATGAAGTCATCTACAGTACTAGAGTTCAATTTTACTCATAATTGACTAAATTCATAGGGTTTATAGAAGACCTTGAATCAACCTATAAAAGTGATATCTCCTAACGCATTTCATGATTGTTTTTCTTATTTCACTTATTTTGTTTTAGCCATCATTTTCTCAAATAACCATAAAATAAGTGAAGCCAAGTTCAATGTCTCCAAAATCTTATAGTTTATCTCCAATTAGATAGAACTTATATTAATCGATATAAAAATTCAGTTTGGCTTATACAATAAGAAATCTATGCACCATTAGGAAAATAAAGATAGTTTAGACACTTCCAAAGGAGAAGCATGCTAGCTAATGAAGATCTCTAAGGAGTGGTGGCTTAACAGGCCATTAGTGCATGCCAGCTAATGAATATCCTTTTTTGTGTTCTTCCTATTTTATCCATCTCACATGTAATCACTTCTCTATTTTGATGTAACATTTTAGTCATTTTCTCGTTTTAGAAATTTCCTTAACTAGCATAGATAAATAATGATACTCTCTTGTGTGTAAACATCTTTTGTCATCTTGAATATGAAAATACACATTTATAAGCTTGGCTTCAAGACCACCATCTACTCTTATTTAATTCTATAGTAAATAATTAGTGGCGAGTAATCTCATTTTGATCCTTATAAGGGATGTTGAGAGATTGAAGAGAGCCCATGAATGATTCACGATAAGTCATATCTAAGGGTCAACTTTTGAGTTTTGCTATCTCTATTTCACTTTCTTCTCCACGAGAAAGACCCATTAACATACATGGTAAATCCTAGTAATTAATTTAGCTCTTAGGCATATCAAGGTATCTAAAGGCATTCAAAATTTGATAAATATGGCCATACAAGGGACTCTAATGGTTCATTAACTTGCTTGTACATAATAGGATAGTAGTTATATGATGTTATTGGTGTTGTTTTTAATAAATTTATGGAGCATTTAGAGAGTGAGATTTGATTGATTGATGGTTGACTTGCGATGAAATGTTATATATACTTGTTGGTTAACAATTGGTCATTGTTATTGCATAATGTATTATGTCATATATTATATACTTGATTGTCTAAGTATTAGTTAATCAACTTCAATCAAAATGAATAACGTACTTGACCTTAGTAACTATATTTTGATGCATTGCTTAACACACATCTTCCATAGTACGATAAAAGGTAGTTAGAATGTATTATCAATCCCATTATGTATGCCCTATTCTCTTCAAACCATTTGAAAATGAGGAATGCCATGCAATATATGGTGCCATATCAAGAGAACTCCGCTTTAGGCAAAGGGTTGCTCAATGAAAGGGCCAAAGATTACTAAGGTTTGATGCAATAGGGACCTACTTTTATTACAAAAGTCTTAAGGTGCAGGTCAGATATCAAAGGTGCTTCGCTAATGAAACGCTTTATTATGGATTGCTTGGGGTCGAAGAGTTAGCAATATTCCCCAATATGGCAAAAAGGGATTATTTCCCTAGCTTCATGTTGGGACTAAATAATCACCATGTAGATTTTGCATTTATATGATTGATTCATACATAGCATGTTAATGTTCAACAACTATGTTCATAATGTTGAGAGGGAAAGCTCACTAAGTTGCTATTTTGCTCAACCCTAGTCCCTACCCCCTTCATGCCAAAACAACCCAAAAAAAAAAAAAAAACACAACTTTTCTTGAGCACACAACATAGAAGTTTGAAGACTAGCTAAGATTGAGAAAAGCATGCTTCTTCCATCTAAAAGTATTCCAAAGTGGATGGATCTTATTTTAAGATAACTAAACTCTACAAAAATGATGAAATTATACTTATAAAACAAATTTTTTATTTTTCAAAAGCTTATTTATTATTTAAGGTTCTTAATTGGTTCTCATTTGTCTTATTACCTAGTAAGGATTCTACTACTCTACCCCTCTAGAGGATTGAAAATTCTAAGATAAATATTATTTTTCTTATCTACCTATTTCAAAATATTAGGAATGAATATGTATTATCATGTTGATTAGGTAGAGTTAGGGACAAATTTAAGGAGAAGGGGTAGGGGAGTACCACAAGGGCCCTAACCCCCTCTAAGCTCGGAAAAAATTAATTTCTAATATTTTAAGGAAAGAAAATATACATATATTAAATATATATTTTAAAGAACTAAACATAGTATGAAATTAGGTATAAGTATTTAGTTTTAGAGTCTTAGGTTCAATTCTCATGTTTGTCATTTTTTTTTTCTATATACATTTATTATCTCATTTCACTATTTCTATATGCATTTATTGCACCATAATACTTTTTCTATATTCATTTGTTACTTAAAAGACATTTATCCTTTTACATTTATTAACCTTTTTTAAAAAAAATTATTAGTAACAAGTGTAGTCAAACGCAAACTAACCCAACTGGTTCAACCGGTTTAATCGGAATCATCCTTAAGAGTGGCCTTATCCTCCACTAATAACTAGATTTGCATTGGCCTGTAGTGAATCGAGTTACCCATACGGTCCAATTGATACCCAGATAACCCAAGCAGTTCTTATAGGCCCCAATGCCATTTTCAATAAACAAACTAAAAAAATTTGAACTCTTTAGGCTACACTCACTTTTCAGCCCCATAGTCATTTCAAGTGCAAATCTCTTTACATCTCTTTATTAAAATAAACTTAAAAGGAGAAGCATCAAATGATTTTGCTAATTAGAACATAAATTTCAAAATGCAAACAAAGGTAAATACTAAATATATATCAATTACAAAAAGCATGGGCAAAATAATATTCTCCTAATTTAAGAATGAATAGTTCTTTTTTTCCTTACTATCAACCAATCAAAGATATACTTTTGTTTTCTCTTCCTTTCCATCGTGATGACACTTACATCAATGAACTTAGAAAATATAAATTTTTTTATTTCTTTTCATAAGCTAAAGGAGAAAAAAAAAAAAAGGAAGTTTCAATACAATCTTACGTATACTTTTTTATAAGTAATTCATTCCCTTCGTTACATAAATCAATTAAATTTATTTTATCACACTTTTTAATAGAATGAGTTTTACTTTTTTCCTATTTTAATTGGACTTAAAAGTTCAATCATACAATACTTGCAAAGACATAATTGTTTAAACTAAATAATTGTTCTAAGTTTCAATTATTGGGATCTATATATACTTTAAGGTAAATGTCTTGTGTTAATTTAATAGCTAATGGATGGATTTGATCTAATTATGAATTTAATTGTGTACTTTACTTTTGTTTATCTTTTATAATCAAAATATGACATATTTTTGTTTATTATTGACACCGATTCAACTACTTGACCCCTTACCCTCTCAAATGTTTAGGTCAATGCCTTAGGTTGACCTTAACGACATTGAGTAATACATGATAGATAATAATTACATTATTTACATTACAAATAGTTATCACATAATACCAAATCTATAATTTAGTTTAATTAATTTTCTTTTACAATTAATGTTACAAAAATGAATGTAGATTATTAACTAATTGATTGGATAATATATTATATTCAAAATCATATTCTTTTTTTTTTAGCATTGTTAATGAAACAATTAGACAAAGTTATCACGAAAAAAAAAATAGTATAATAATTATATCTATGCCAATTTGCTTTTTTCACTATATTAGTAATTTCCTACTCACATTGTATTGGAAGTTGATTCTTACCACAAGGGCTCATATGGCCCAATCTTATTGAAAAGTTAGGCTTAGGTCTCATAAATCACCATCCAAACCTGCCCTAAGCCATATAAGCCTATTAAGCTACTCACAAGCACCCCAAGAAGGACCGAGTTATACCCCCTACTCTAAGAATCCTTGGGTAACCCAGTCGTACCCAACCACAGTCCACAATGTTTGCATCAAGCTAGTTCCCTTCCATTGACAAGCCATGACCAAAGGAGCATTTGCCATATGTCGAGCTAACCCTCCATCCATTAGCTACTTTCTCTCTCTTCATTTAATACTGATTGATTACCTATCATGTAACCTACCTGTTAGCCATTAAATTAGGGTGGCCATCCCTTACTGATGGGACAAACTATGAAAAACAACAGTTGATCATTGATGGATTATAGCACCTGCTGTATTGCTTCTATCATTAAACTGCTTATCGGAAAGATTGAAGCAGTTGTGCAAAAGATGGAAAAATTCTCGAGAAGAAGAAAAATGACCACTTAACCTTATTATTCTATTTATAATACTATATATACTAATAAGCAGAACTAACTAACAACAAAACTAACTAATTAAGCAGAAATAACTAACAAAAAAACTAATTGATCAGCTACAGTAGTCTCCACGTAGAATTTCACAAAATAAATAATTTCATACAAACCCATCCCTCTAACATTTACCAATCAGTAGATGGAAGGACATCACATCAAGCGCAAGAAGCGCCATCTCTTCGGATCACGTGCTAGCCAATTAGAACCCACTATGTGTCCATCGCACAATAAGCACCTCAAACCTATAAATAAGAATAAGTTCTTCAAGTAAAATGATCAACACTTGTTATCCTCTTATCCTCTCTTGAGAACTCACTTATTGTTTGCATTATTTCCCTCTCTCTCCTTACTAACTTGACCATTAAAGGGCCCTCATCGGCTCAACCATAGAGGGTTTTTTTGTAGAATTCCCATAATTTGCAGTCAAAGGATAACTCGGAGTTGACCTAAGGACATTATTGTGATTATCAACCATCACCACATTGTTTTTCTAACCTATTTTTGCTAAAAACAAAACTTATATAGGTTTCTATATATTAACATAATTTATTTATAAATTAATAGTTAAATTTTATTTAACATATATGCATAATAAAAAGGTCAAAAGTTTATTCGTTTAACTTCTTATGAAGTGTACCAATTACCCTTAATCATTTTTAAAAGAAATTTTCCATCTTATTAAGTTTTAGGAATTATTAACAAAATCTTTTGACACATATAAAATATAATATAATTACAACAATAATCATATATTTTTCTATCAATGATTTCAATATTGACTTAATGAAAATAAGTTCTAACTCCCTAATTTTATCTTCCTAGGTCCAGCCCTAAGTAGAGTTTCATAACCTCTATTGTACGAGATAGTCATCACGAGTTGGTTACATTAGAATCATGGTAGCAATAGGGATGCCACGCTTACAGCCCTTTGTGCATGGCAATATGAAATTGGGAATATCTAAGTTCAATATCAGTGGTGCATAATATATATATATATAGGGATTTTTTCGGCCCATATTGTTAAAAGAATCACATAAAATCCATTCTTTTAATAATATTACTGCTACTAATAGAGATTAAGGACTCCAAGCAAATCATGAACTGTTCTTGTCAACTTAGTTGAACATAAATTAGTAAATTTAATGTTATATTAACTTAATTTTTGTCAAGATTAATCTCTTTATATTGCTTTTATCTTATCGCAGCTGTTATTTCTTCTTGTGAGACACTATTAGGATTTCATTAATGGAAAGCTTAGTCTTTTACCATTGTTTTAGTTAATTTCCTTTTCATTATGAGTAATTAAAGTCTTATGGGTTCGTGTTCTTATCTTAAGATAGTAGAGGTTACGGGTTTGAGCTAAATTATGAGTTCATTTCACTTAATGCTTTTCTCATTGAGGCCAACAAGTTGAAATGATTTTTCGAAGAACCATTTACAATACCCTATATGTGTAAGTTAGGTTTGGCTAAAAGTTTCTCTCAACACAAGTTTTGCTACGAATGAAATACCCTAGTGCTTGTGCAATCATTTGTTGATTCTATGGAATTTAATGTGATTAGATAAACCTTTTTTTTTTTTTTTTCAGATACTAGACTTCTTAATTAGGTCTCTGTAGCCCGAAAAGGAATAGTTTGATAATCTACCAAATGGATTGGGACTATGTATATTACTTGAACTCGTCAAAATGTGTAATCCCATAATTAATGCCCGTACGATTCAAGTATGTACCCCATTATCTCAATGAATTGAAAATTAGTTTATTTGAGTCTGCAAATGAGAATTTCAAGAAGTTTTCACTAGAAAAAAGATCTACTCTATACCGTAATCTAGTATTTGTCCCAATTTCATTATGGTCAACCTGGAATACACCAAGAGACTAACGAATCTGTGTAAGCTTGTAATACAATACAATAGATCCACGTGCACTTACATGGTGGATATCAAACTACAATGCAAAAGCAAGGTTACTTAAGGCCCCAGGATTTGTCTGAAGCGCTTTCAAAATCTTTCTATTTTTTTCATAGCGTTAAGTGTCTTTAACCCCTGTGACGGTTTAATCCGTGAGTTAAACGAGTTATGTCATGTAATTCATCTATTCAGCATATTTAAATTTTTAGTCCTAATCCATTAATTTAGACAGACTAAATGGGTTAGCCCACCAAAGCCAACCCATCAAACAACTCTAGCCGAGAACACATAGTTCTTGAGTAGCAGTGTGATATGTGCTTTGTTAAAAACAAAAGTAGCAGTTGAGAAGTCTTTTTTGTCGCTTAGTAGACGAATAAGAAAAAGTTTTGTTGCTTGGAAACGATAAGACAGCGTCATGTCTGCTACAACAGAATCGACATGGTATTTCAGTATCTGTTCTAATATTACGCCTTTTACATGAAGTCTTTATGCAACAAGAAGTTCTTTAACAATAAAATACTTTTACAAAATCGAATAAATCTTGTTGTAGTGGAGATATTATAATAATGATAACCTTTATTATATTTTAATTTCTACAGCATAATGTTTATGTGGATATGTTAAAGCATTCAAACATAATGCATATGTGGAGAGGGTCTTATTTCTTTGAAACTAAAGAGGTCTAATTTTGGGGACTGGGGAACGTGGGGCAGGGAGGTAGACACCGAGAGAGAGAGAGAGAGAGAACTAGGCTACCAAAACAAAATCTATAAAAAAGGTCAATTATTCTCTTCCATTCATTTCGGAGTGTAATACAATGCACAGCACAGGTTGATATCGTAAGTAATGCAAACCAATGAAAATAACAAGAACAACCAAAATAACCGGTTCCAGAGAAACAAAAAGAACAGTCAAGGTTTTGCGTTGACGTCAACACCTAATAAAAAACATAGTATCTTCATTGGAGAAAAATATATATATATATATATTTTTATTTCTTTTACGTAAGCGTTCTACCGAAATTGCTATCATCAGTAAATTATACAACAGCCGATTGTTTTTCATTGATTTGGTTGTGCCATTATTCTGGCTCATCGCAACATTTTTGAAGATCATCTTCAGATCTCCTCTTCTCGAGCATGCAGGTCATAAGAGAAAGGTAAATCTCAATATCCATTTTGTAAACTTTGTAATCAATTATGTATCGTTGTTTGTATGTAGAAACATGAAAATAAGATGATTGCAATTGTCTTTCTAGGAGCCATGTAGTAGTAGCACTAACCAAAAACATTGCAATCTTTATCTTCAACAATTTTGTCAGAACTAACCTACATGTACATATAGAAATATCATGGCTTGTTTATTTTATGCAGCCTTAATTTGGCATTGAAAATATCTATTTAGATTTGTGAATTTTAGGCTAACAAAATTATTTGCTAGAGATCTTTTTCATGACCCAAGTTACCCCATTTCATTTTGCAACCGATATCATTAGCACCGTGATTATGTTTCAATCATCTTGGTCATACACGCAATGAAATGCAGCTTCGATGATCCTTCATCCATGTGATCCGTAGAACTTATTGACTGTTTCCAGATACATAATAATATATCAAACATACATACTTTCATCTCTTATGTAATTTTTTTATATATAAATTATATAATCATGTTAGAAAACATAAGAAATAAAATAAAATAAATTCTTAAATATTTAATAAATTTCTAGAAACATCCATTAACGGAACCTTTATTATGGAATTCTATATATCAAAAACAACAACATTAACTCTTGGTTCTTTTTTTTTTCCAATTTTTAAATCAAAAGGTTTAAATTTATCAAAAATCATTTTCAATCCAATATTTATTGGTTAAATTTTACATCTAAAGTTTTATTGCTAAAAGTCATAATTTATGGATCTTATACTTGTCAAATTAATGCTCACTAGTGGATTGTATAAATGTAAAAGATAAGATGTAAGATAATAGCTTTGACGGATAAAATTGAGTAAGACGTTTAGCTATTTCAAAATTTAAAATTGAAAAAGGAAACTCAAAATCCAAAAAGCGATTCTAACATTATCTTTTTTTTTTCGCAATATTATTTTTATACGTATGGAGACATCCAGTATCACTTAAAATATTTTTTCTATTTAACCAACTAGATAGATTACAACTTATAAGGGAGGAAGAAATCAACCACGCTCTATGCATTTGAAGAACAGTCCAAGCCATAAACGTCTTAATTCTCAATTTACTCAATCAATATATATATATATATATATATATATATAAGTTCGAAAACATTTACTATACATTTGCATTTTAAGAGAGATAAATGTATGAAAAGATAAAATAAAATAAAATAAAATAAAAAAAACCCTTAAATAATCATTGCCATTTTCCTTTAATAAAAAAGAACATACTTTTTGCTTGTCCAATGAAAGCTTGGATGTTTTTGCATTGCTTTTGCAGTTAGTACATGAAAATGGGTACAACTGTGTTCACCCCGGCCTTGAAACACATCAAGAATGCATTGTCGGAAAGGGGAGATATGCTGACCAAACCGTTTCTTGAGATATGCAAACAGACAATACCAGTACTAGGTAAGCTTCATACAATTTTACCCCGTAATTTTCTTGGATATATCATAGGTGAACCACATGCATAACCTTATCTGCTAAATCATTGCTTTTAGTTCCACGATAGAGGAAGGAATAATAGCAGGATGTATTTCGGCGCAAATTAGTGTAGTCTAAATCTTGCTGAAAGTGTAAACGGTAACATACAATTTTTATAGTTACACTGTACTGAGTACACGTTACAGTTAATATGGGTCTCGCAAAAAGATACTTTTAGGTTCAAAAAAGAAGCCTTTTACACAATCCAAGATTTTGCATGCTTTACAAGGAAAAAAAAAAGGCTATATGAAAAAAAAAAAAAAAACAAAACAACTGCCCACGTGACAATCAACTGCAATAACTCAGCTCCCTCAACATCGACTAATGACATCTAAAGTTGTATATTTTGTGTTTCACTAGTTTTCTAAACTAGCCCAGCTGTAAAGTTTCCTTCTTTGAAGGATTTGAACACCTTTTGTGACTTCTCGACGAGACCTTTTACTCCAATCAAATTATAAAGAGATTTGTCTCTCCCAAGGAGTTTTTTCTTAGTTCTTATACCATATTAGTACATGGGAATAAGCAAGAATAATCAAATTATGGAATCGTGATTTTATGGAATATACATTTTGGTTTCAAAAGAGAATTTGATTTTACGTTTAAGAAGATGGAATCATAATTTTATTTCTATTATTTTAATTATAATTAATTAAAATTATTTTTCTAAGTTTTAAAGAAATTATAGCATATAATAATTAAAAATATTTTTAATAAATAGTACTATTTGAACATTTAGTATCATTCCATTCTATTCAATTCCATAATCATTTTTAAATATAAGAAAGAATTTTACTTTTCAATCCCTATTCCATTTCATACCATTTCAGAGCATTTCTTCGTACTAAACGTAATATTGAAGGAATTTCCTTTACGTCACTACACTAGATAGTATTACAAATTTTATGCCATAATAATACGTGACAGTGTTAGCAATAGTTCTCATGCCATTAAGTAGGAGATTGGAACCCATAACAATGCAGACCATGTCATGATTTTATAAGAGATACAAGCCACAACTTAAGTGAGGGTTTTTTTTTTTTTTTTTTTTTTTTCCTTTTCCTCGTTTGCCTCGTTTGAAGGACCGTATTGGTGTTAGGGGCTGGCTATAGAAGTAATGACCAAGGTGTTTATGATGAATATGGTTGAGAATCTCCTCATCTCAAATAGTATGAGAGAAAGAATAGTTAGTAATCGTCGCCCTAAGGCTATTGAGTATCAAATTTCACTGACATCACTATTCACATCATGAGTAGATTCATTTCTATCACCTACTGGATTAACTTCAAATCCGTAATGTCAAACTAACTTCCTGAGCATATACTGGAATTTTTCATGTAATTCTTTATACCAAGTTTCTTTTTTGTTGCTACACTTTTGACAGCCTAAAAAAAACTAATTAGAGTTTAAATACTTCTGTCTTATTTACGATTTTAAAATACATTTGGGAAAAAAAAAAATAAGAATATTAGAATGATAATAATTATAGGGTAGTGACTTGCAACGTCACACACTTTCAAACTTTTAGCATTTGTCCAATATGTGTCTTGCCTACTAACTTGATCATTTATTCTTATCAACAGATGGATTCGGAGCTTCCATGGCATTTGTGAAATTTGATGTGGGTGGAAACATATCGGTAAGAGTATGCTAAAAATAATGTGTAATATCGTTACTTCATCTAGCTTAGGATTGGCATCAAAATATAGAACTAGAAGGGTAGGCTCTAGGGCACCTACCGATATTTTCTTGTTATTAGATGCTAATTACCTTTTACCTTCCTTTTTTACAGTAAGTCTATCTAACTCGGTCTTTTATGTGCTAGAGATTGGAATCTATGTATAAATCAAATCCTTTAGAATACAACCTATTGTACAACATCGTGCGATCAGAGGTCGAATGTAGAACTGCAAAAGCTTCCTCTAGTTGCACCAACGCACTTCTCTGGTTGACAAGGTAAAACAGAAATTTTCAAAACGATTCCCTATCCTCATATTCTTTTACCTTATTTATTTTGCTTCTATAGGGGGGGGGGGGGGGGGGGGGGGGAAATTGCAAATACGTACTAAGGCCTCGTTTAGTTCCCATTCTTGCAATTCAATTTGTAGAATTCACAAATAATTTGTTGTTTGGCAATTTAAAAAAAGAAAAATAGATACGGATTGTATTGTTAGTTTATTTGTTTGACTTGATATACATTTTGGTTATAAGTAAATGGGAGAAATAAATACAAGCAAAGGAGAAGAGGGAGGGGGGGGAGGGAGGGAGGGAGGGAGGGACAGGGATCTAACCCACTTTATGAGAGATTCACTTAATGTGAACATTTGAAATTATAAGTAAGAAATAATTACATATGGAGAAGAGAAAAGAGGAGGAGAAGGGGGTTATGGCCGAAAAAGAAAAACAGAGAGAGAGAGAGAGAGAGAGAGAAGGGGGCTTGAAAAATAGAAGATTCAGTATGTGTTTTAGGAAGACATAACGAAACAAGTGAGATTCTATATATCTTGAATAAAGTTAGTTAGAGCATATATGATAGATTCTTAGCATAAATCTCTATATTAAGACCAACTTTATGCAGTCCTTATGTAATGGAACCTGATTCTCTAATTTTTTTTAAAGGTCCTTAAAGCCTGAAAAGTAACTTCTTTTTTCCTTTAACTTTCCTTCAAGTTAATTTTATTCAAATTTTGTATTATAATTTTCATTACCAATACTTACTGAAAGTTATCAAAGTTATCACATAAAAAAAAAAAAAAAAAGGAAAGAAAGTTTAAAAACCTTTTAGATACCAATTATTAACAGTATCCTAACTAGATTTGTCTACTTTCTTAAATCCTTTTATTATTAGATTTTCTTCAACTAGTTTACTATTTCAGATGAATGGCAGAAAAGATAATCAAAATCTCAGAGAAAGGGTACTATATATATCTTGAATTGTCCTTCTTAAATCGGCCGAGGAGAGGAATGGAAAAGGAACAAATTTGAAAGGAAATGTTAACTTTTAGCTTTGCTTGGGAAGCTTTCCTAAACTCAGCGAAAAACGAATTCTTTCTTAAAAGAAATTCAGATAAAGTTTAATTCTATCCTTAATTATATATTATTTTAATAAATAAAACACAATGTGATTAAGTTTTATTCCACTTCCGTTAACATCAATGTCTTCTTTATCCAAATATAATGCTAATGTCCCACTTGGGTCATAATCAATACGGGTGAAATACTAGTTTGATGCTCTACTGTAATATAATATAATATATATATATATATGGGAATTAAATATTTGAAAAAAAAAAATTAACAGATCCATGGACTTCGTGGTGCAATTATTCCGCAATCTACTGGAGAACCCCGATCGGACAATGCTGCACGCTTGTACTGATTCTTATAACAAGACACTCAAGAAATGGCATGGCTGGGTTGCTAGTTCTACTTTCTCGGTACTCACTTTTGTACACTTCCCGTCCATGATCCATGTCCTCCTCCATTTTTCATTTCCCTAATTTTGTATCAATAATTAAATAGATTCTGCACTCTTTAGGGAATATTTTTTTTTTTTTTTCATTTCTTTAATCTATTTATTTATTCATTTAAAAGTCGAATATGCATTTTAAAAGCATTATGTGAAGTCCGATCCACAGATTGATTGAATTTTTGTTAATTTAGTCTGGGTGATGTTACTTTAAAGCTCTCAAGATGCTATTTGACCTTGTGTATACAATTACTCATGGCCGGTGGGTTTTCACTTCTGAAGGATATATATCTATCAAACGCTTTGAAGTAAAATCCCATTCTGGCTAGGAGTCCATAACAATTATACATACATATACTTAGTAACATACAGGATCAAAATCGTATATAGTTTTATTTTGATGTATATATATATATATATATTCAGGCAAAGCTTATGTACTAAGAGCGTACGTTTGATAATATGATTTACAGGTAACCGTGCAGCTTGCTCCTGATCGGAAGAAGTTCATGGAAGTTTTGGGGAAATCGGGAGATGTTAATGCTGACATGGAATCATTCTGTGAACATTTGGCTCCACTACTTAAACAAAATCATAAGTTCCTGGTGAGACAGTTTTATATTTTTTGATATTGTATTTCATGCACTGAACTAAAATTTCAAACTTTAATGAGACCTTACAAGGGTTACATACAAAATACATGTCATTTTAGAAAAAATATATATATATATATATATATATGATTAAAAATGCGGATTCCTCATTGATTTAAGGAACTAGTGAAGTAATTGAATCGATTTATATAATGTCTTATGACTACTTTGTCCATAAAATTATATAAGAACAAATATATATATCTATAATCTATAAACTGACATTCCTTTTCACTTTGTTCTCTCTCTCTCTCTCCCCACAGGCAGGCATTGGCTTTGATAACATGAAATAATAGGATGGAAGCGCAATCTCTGAAGTTGCTGGTGCCTTTTCCGTTTGAGTGTCTTCTTGTGTTGGCTTGATTAGCTAGTAGACTCAATACGAGCAAATACTTCTAGTCTAAGATTAAAGATTCAAATCTTAGTAATTCCATCCACTGGAAGAAGCAAGGATCTTCACTACAAACTGCACTCTCAGATAAGAGATTAGAACCGTCGCCTAAAATAGCGCAGGAATACCCATGGAAAACTAAAGGGAACAATGTGACACATACGGTTCTTTTTTCTTTTTTTTCCCCCTTTTCTTTTATACGAAACTTTGCATATTCCTGCATTGTAGTTTGCCGCCCCACTTGAAGAATTAAAGCAAGGCGAATGTCAAAATATGCACACATTCCATGAATTAAGCAAGTGATATCAACTATGTTTAACCATCAGGTAGATGATGACTTGGACTGCAAAATTAGCTTGATGTGGGAGATGGAGGTTATTGAAGAAAAGGGAAAAAAGAAAAAATGGGGTAATAGTATGATTAATATCAAGGTAAGTGCTATTTTTCATTTTAGAGCCAGACGTGTGGCATTCCTAAACATTAAATTTGATTAAATATACACTTATAAAGGTAACTATCTCTATCAACTTTGCAACATCAAGGCAACAAGTAATGAGGATCCATATGTATAAACCCTATAAATTTACAATCTAAACCTTAAATTAGATTTGAATACTCTAAACAATTTTATGAGTCGATAAGATCAAATAAACTAAAAACTTCACTAAATTATAAATTCGAATTTACTTTGAATGAAAAAAAAAAAACTCTAGTATACTGATTGAAATTCTAATCATGTATAAAAATCCTAAACCTTATATATGCATAGGTAAAAAAGATTGAATCCAAATCTAATGAAATCCCTAAAACTAAAACTTTAAACTTATAAAACACACAAATTTACTATAACAATTATAAAAGCCCTAATTTAGTATAATTATCAACCTATAAGTATTATTGTGTAAAATCACTAATAAACGAATAAAGATAGTTCCTAAATATTTATAAACATAAAGAGTCACAAATAAATTAATTAAATCAATAAAATTTAAAATATAATTATATAATTATTATGACTTCACATATGTGTATACAAATATATGTTAGTGTTATATTGATTTAATTATTTGATTTTAATTTTAGTGCATATTTTATGTTTATATATTATATAGTATATATTAATTTTACATACTATATTTGTTTTTATAATTACGTCATATTTTATTCCAAACATTATATAAAATGAGAAATACATTTTAAAAAGTCAAAAAATCAATTTGTCTTTATTTCTTTTTCTTTTCCTTTTCCTTCTTCTTTTTCTTTTTCTTTTTCTTTTTCTTTTCTTGTTTTTCTTTTCTATTCTATAGCTACACAAGTGTCCATTGACTTTATCACATATGAGGAAAAAATTTAAAAGTGGATAAGATGAGTCAACACAACTTTTTCTCCTCCTTTCTCACCATCAACCAATACATCTCACTCTGGAACTCACTTTTACTTTTTCTTTTCTTACAAATTCAAAGCCAAAAATTAACATTACCTTTCTTTTTTTTTTTAGACCAACATACTCTCTCTTTCTTTTTAATCCATAATCTGTTATTTTTCCTTAACCATTTCTGTTAAGGTCCTAAAAAAGATCTAATAAGATTACCTAAAATTTTCATATCACATGTGCACCTATGATATAGAAACCCCCTTGCAAGATTCTAAATGATTAATCACTAAGGTTATTGAGTTGTTAATTAATAAACACATTATAAAATATAAATAATTATGGATATCGGATATTTCATAGTTTCTCAAAACCGCAGGGAATCGGTATCTCTTACTAAATGATAAGATCAAGTAATATAAACTTAAAATTCAAACTTATTGAAATTACTAAAATCTAAATATATAAGTGGTAGTTACATTTAAAGTCTCAAATGAGCTATACAATCTTCTATTAATTCTAACCTCTAAAATATTTCAATACTTGCACTCAACACTCAGCTCTTATCCCATGTCTAATTATCTATCAACCTGCAAAAGAAAAACTATTGGAGAATAAGCTATAAGAGCTTAGTGAGTTATCCCTCATATTATACTGACAAGCAAGCTATCAAACAAATTATTATACTCATATGAATGCATGCACGTATAGTATGCCAAACAATATATTCAATTAACCGGTGCTGCATATAATATCGAATTTTAATGCCCTCTAAGATAAAGGTTGGAGATACATCGGCATCAATCACAACTAGACTCTAGCACTTAGGTTTTTAACCATAATTTAAATTGCGTATTTCGCAAAATACAGTTCCATTTCTAAAAAATCTAATAGTATACCAAAATCTCAAGTCTAGTGATAAGGTAGCCCCCGCAACCCACAGCCTACAGTCCATAGTCCACACTCATACCCTACAACAGAGGTCTCTAGACTTGACCCTCAATCATACGATCGGCATCTTCATCGCCTGATAAGCCCATAGGTTTGAGTAAGATCATATTGTATGAGTGCACCAACAACTCCTATAAGGCATCTCTTTACCTCCGCGTAAAGTGATGGCCATAATAAGTAATGCAATGCATGGATAATGCATGACCCTTTTAATTTAAAATAAGTCAAATATAATTAAATCAAATTATGAGACGATCAATCAATATCAGTAAACCATCCAAAAATCAATCATATAATCAAATCATTAATTATTGTATTTAACAATATTTCTCACAATAATCAATCAATATCAAGTACATGCATATCCCGAAACCCTATACATCAAGTTCTTAATATTCAATTTAAGTACACTAACTATGAGCATAAATAAGTGTAGAGTCATCGGTAGTACTTACTTGACTATAATATCTCGCACTAATTGTAGTAGTCTTCAAGAAGATTCCAACCTTTATTAAGATCACTTAATTATTATAAGATAAAAACAATAATAAATAACTAAATGAACTAGTTATTCTAGGTATTTGTTCACCTATTTCTACTTAGGCTCCTATTAGTTTTCAATCGGTTAAACCTTATCATCAACCGTATGTAACTTTTTTCATTTTATTTCTGATACTTATGAACTTATAGTCATTTTTTATCGTTTTCGAATGTACGTTCACACAATAATGTCCGTTTTGGATGTTACGAATCATGTTTTATGATATGAATTAGATTTATTGAAATTTTAACTATTGAAGCTTAATTATTCTTATTTTAGTAGTTAATGATTTCATTAGCCATTAAATTCTTACACTTAGATAATCTTACATTAGTATTACTAATTTGTGCTTAATTATGTCAAATTCAATTTGAGATATGTTTTAGGACTTAGAGAAGTTTCGGCCTGTATGTATATGTATACATATATATATGTTATTTTATATTTTATTATTTTTATAAACTTATATCATCAATTGCTTATGTCATTCATTACATATGTCCGTACTTCATGCTTAAGTGTTTTATGTACTTTATACATATGTTATGTATATACTTATACTTCTAATATATTTATATGTATACTAGTATATATACCGTATTTATATTTATATATATACCTGTATATACATACGGTTATATACGTATTTTCGTATGCCTAGTATACCCTCTTAAGAAAGCTTCGCTAAATCCATATTTTTGCACTTTAAGAGTTTATTTAGCAAGGTATATGTATGCATAGTTAGTATACTTTTCCCTTTTGATTATGTACATAAAGGATACTCATGTATAAGAGTATCCATACATATGTTCATTAAGTGTATTCTTGTATATACATATTTAAGCATATGTATATGTGCTTCTTCTCCATTTACCTAAGAGTTTCAACAAACCCTTATACATACACTTCATATGCATTTACTTGTTATATGTACATAGGTATTTCTACATATATATCTAAGTATTTATACACTCCTAAGTATAAATATAAGAATTCTTATCTTCCATAACACAAAAGCACATATTACATGAGGTTTCTACACTAGCCTAACTCATATAACTCATTACTAATTAAGATAAGAATTCATATAAAAACATACTTCTTTCTTCTTTATAATATGAAAAGAAAGACAAGTATATATAAGATGATAGTTTGTTTTGATAGTTGAAATTGTGAAAGTAAAGTTAAAAAAGTATGGGAATAAGGGAGCAACGGGGTTACAGTGGAATAAAATACCCAGATTTGACTAGTACCGTATATTCTCCAACCTTGATTTCGAATGTGTTAAATCTGAGTTGCATATAATACATAGTCAACTATATATATTTGTATGGTATTCTGCTTAACCATACATTCATATATTTAGAAATAATTGATGAATAACTTACTTATCTATATGATTGAGAGATAACTCACTAAACTTTATAGCTTATACTGTTATAAACTTTTGATATAGGAAGACTTATTTACAATACTTGACCAAGGCATGCTCGAGGTCAGTTTGAGATTTTTGTAATTGTGTATGCAGAAGAAAAGAGCTAAGTAAATATATGTAGCAAACTATCAATTAGAACAGTTCTAATATAATACCCAAATCTAATTAGTACCGTATATTCTCTAACCTTGATTTTGAATACATTAAATTTGAGTTATATACAATACTTAGTCAATTATATATATATTTATATAACATTTTGCTTGACCATACATTCATATATTTAGAAATAATTGATGAATAACTTACTTATCTGTATGGTTGAAAGATAACTCACTAAGCTTTCTAACTTACACTATTATAAATTTTTGATGCAAGAGGACTTATTTACAATACTTGATCAAGGTATGCCCAAGGTCAGTTTGAGATTTTTGGAATTGTGTGTGCAAAAGAAAAGAGCAAAGTAAATATATGTAGCAAACTTTTGGTTAGAACTTCTTTGATATTTTCTAGTGTAATATTTGGTAGTTATGTGGAGTAACTCTCTTTATTACTGTAGCTTTATTACTAGTATTTTAGGACTTAGAATGTTGTATTACTATATGTTGATTTTACTTTATGTAATATTACAATAATATGTACATATTGTGATATTATCTTTACCTATATAACTTTTGAATAATTCATTATAGTAGTAGTATTGTATGTTGTATCAAAAGTTATCGATTAGAAGGAAAACCAATCTACGATATACAGTAACTTACCATGACTAAATCACTCCTCGAGTCATGACAGTAACATTAACTCCCAAATACATCTCATAATATATTAACCTAATCAAATGTAACAAATAATTCGATAAAATAAAAGGCAATATTGACAAAAACAAAAACCTCTACTGGCAATCACCTTTGATGCCCTCTAAAGACCCATGGCCCTTATATCAAATCTAGTACGTGTGAACATACCCACAATGAGATCATGGTTCCCATTATCATTTTATCTCCCATAGTTAGATGTGTTATTAGATGATAGAATTACGATATCTTAAAATCGATAATTTCAACTTTAAGGGATTTTGGCCTTAGTAATTATCATTACCTATTTAATATTGAACATAATTATGACATCAAGGGCATTTATGAAAAATACTCCCATATATATGCATTTCATTCTATTCCATTCCAATGGGCATTTCAAAATATGAGAAACAATTTATCATTCAACCTCACTCCACTCTATTTAATAATCTATTTCATTTTAAATGATTCATGCATACTAAATACGGAGTTAAGCAGTAACCAGAAACATCTAGGGAAAGTAGCACAACCTTCTCCTTGTGATCGCCACCTTATAGCCCTTAAAATTGTCACTAATGCTATCTACAAGCATGTGAGCCACAACTCACTACAAATTATGGGTCACCCACCTACAACCCAAAAAGGGTCACATCGTCCACTACTGTTGATGGCTTGCCACCCATCATGGGGGAGGGAGAAACCCCAAAGGTTTCACATTCAAGCAATGTCTCATAACACAAAACCTGCGGCCAATCGACAAAGATGGGCCATATGTCCCCACAATTTATTAATGGATCATACAACCCATAAATTCAGGTAATAGTTGTGAAATTAAATAAATGAGTGAGGTGCTGGGGAAAATATAGCGTAAACAATCATAAGAACAAGCTTTTTTCTTTTTTCCTTTTTATTTTATTTTTTATCGAAAGGATACATCCATCTTATGATCGGCTATGAGCACTCTATAAGACCCATGCACTAGTTTTGTAGAACTTGTGCTGTATAAGTAATCGCAAGAAGTATCCTTAATGGGAACTCAATATTCCATCCAAGTTATCATGCGAATATCATAGACATTAACATTAGGCCAACCACTTGTAAGTGTATGAACAAGCTTTGAAGTTAGGGAAATTGCACTTGATGCCCAAACTACAGTAGAACATGTGGTTACATGATGAAATTACTGATAAGCCCCAGTAATGAAAGTGATAAAACTTAAATGGATTTTCCTTCATTTAATACGGAGTACAATGAAAATTAGTAAAGTCGATGCACCATCTATGTAATTACATGCTTTTCATTGGGAGAGTGGTGATTTTATGAAATCACAAAAACCCGGAGTTCACCTCTGTCTCCTCTAGTGATGCGCATGTCGGCATCCAAATAGGTAACTTCAAATTCACCATTACCTGTGTTTGACGGAGACCTCAATGCATCTGGTATCCGTGGTATCTCTATTGGGGGTAGTTGCGATAAAGAGCCAGATGTCTTCACAGTTGTATTCACAAAATTTATTCTAATCTTTGCAGTTCCTAATCTCATGGAATGTCATTACCCAAACAAGAATTAGAATTTAACTAGATGATAGTTTTGATTTTATATACTTACAATGAAACAAACATAATTTAGTCAAGTAGAAACCAACCTGTAAGTTCAAATTTGTGGGCTAATGTTGCAGTCACTTCAACTGGAGGGAGAGGCCACGGTGCTCCCAATTCAAGCTCAACTATGTTGTCGAAATCTTTGCTTAACACATCAATTCGCTGGAAGACCTATTTGAAACATAGGAAAACAATGAAGAGGTTACGTGAGGGGAGAAAGAACAGTTCGTGAAAACTGAGATCATTTTATCATGGTTGAGTTACTTTTGAAAAAATTCGCAGAACTTTTATGGATTAGGAGACAATTTCCAATATTATGGACAGTTGACATCGCCTATTGAGTGACTTCCACCCATTTTTCATGATTAATGCTAGGACATTTAAGGAACTACTAACCGCAAGAATATACGACATTTAAAAGTTAATCAGGATATCTATGCCAAACCTGACCCAGAGTGATGGGAAGTAGCCTTCCAGTTGGAGGTCCAGGACGGCTGCCACCTAGCGTACGCGAGGAGAATGCACTGCTATAAATTAGCTTCCACCTGCCCTGCAGCTTATCAATATTTGCCTCAAGGTCCACAAATCCTCCAGCTGCTTCAACCTCCTTGGCAGCAGCATCTGCAATCCTTAGGTCTTCTTCTTCAGCAGCCAGACCCCTATTAAGCCCAGAGACAGCACACTGCAATAGCAGCATACATAAAAATGGAGATCAATTATAAAATAGAATGAACATAATGATGAATGGAAGCAAAATAGCATCTATAGATATTTCAATTTCTGGTCAACAGTGACCTAGCAGATAAAATTTTTTCTTTTCCTTTTCACATCAAGGAAAACTAAAGTCATCTAACTGCCTTCAGTCATTTTCTGTTCAAGGATACCTGAATTGGTTTGAATAGGATTCCTAGAAATATTATTCCTTGCCTAACCATTGAAATGGGTAGAAATCACACTTAGAACACATCTTTGCATTTCACTAGGGTAGTAACCAGGTTTGATTCCTGTGAGGAAATAAATGAAGATAACACAGCAATAAACTGACAAATGCTCAAACCCGTTCATTATTAACATGTTTGCTGGCTCAGGATTTACAATTTGTCATGTTAGAATAACCCAAGATATATTAATCTATTGTTTCATATTTAGTTTATACAGATTTCCATTTGATCTGACGACTGCATGTTGCATCCAAATAAAGTGGGAATATAGATTTGCAAGTAAATGGAGACAATGTCATTAATAATGGTCAAAGTAATATCTATCTATACACAACTGGATATAACATTGCAGGAAACAGGAAAAGATGTCTTCAATTATATGAGCTTCTTTAAGGAATTTCATGTATATGAACAGCATCATCGGTTAAAAGTGATTCCAGCTATATCTTCTTTGGAAATATCATCCTAAAACAAGGCTCCTAGACAAATCCATTATCCTAACCCTGCAATTATCTCAACATCTGTTTTCTCAACTTATCTCTACCTTTTAATCAACAACAAGGTAGAACACTACACAAGAAATTCTCCTATGCATACAGCCAGATTGACAAAAAACCAACACAAAAATCACTTGTGACTGAATTAATGGAAAGCAACTATGGCATCTACATTGTTTGCATTTTAGCTGATCACATCAGCATTTGATTATAGACAGAATTATTTTAACCAATCTTCTGCTCTGCATTATCTAGAACATATTGTTTGATCCTCAAACCTTCATTTTTTATTTTTTCCCGTTTTCCACCATGATGGAAATCATAGAGTTATTATAGAGTCTAGTCCAGTTCTGTGATGTATTTTGGATCTTGATTGTTCTCTAGTATCTTTTCAGTATCACAATACCACTCACCATTTTCACATATTCTTTAGCCCGCCTGCCCCCACCCCCACCCACAACCACCAAAACCCAACCTAAAGGCACTATAAATGTGAAAGAATGGACATTCATGACTATACTTTAGATTTTTTATGCAACTTGAGGCATGCCCTTGGGTCAATCTATAAGCCATTTGAGCATGGCACATCCATATGACGGTGTATTTCGTCTAACAACTGTTAGCAAAGGGGGGCAGCATCAGTTTGAGCATGTCATAATAAATGGTTGAAGAGCTCAAAAGGAAAAGTTGCAAGAATTGACTAGATCAGAGTGCCTGTATTTTAAGGAATAAATTCTATTTCTTTCCCGATTTTACAACATTAGGTAAGCTTCCCCAACATAATCAGCTGCAATGAGAAATTAATAACTCTGATAATACATGGATCGATTCATAATCAATCAGAGTCATCAAGGCCCTCACTGAAACACATACTAGCAGACGACTAAATAATCCTAATCATACTCCTGCACTCTTACACGAATTCTTTGAAGATTGAAGCACATACTTTATGCCTTTTACTCTACTATATTCCAGCTTGACTACTACTGCCAAGCTTATAGATAAATAAATATGAAATATGAGAAATATTAATACACAATTCAAGTTCAAGATGACCTGTCTCCTTTCGACAACCTGTAATGCAGCATATACCAACTCTTTATCACAAAAAAAAAAAAAAAAAAAAGGTTAGTAGAAGCCACACTTCAAATTGACGTATAACAATATTATTGTAAGATAATTTCCCACTAATTGCTGACATAATTTGAGGGTGCCAAAGAAAACCCTAGATTATTCAACGATTTTTGAGTAAAGATGAATCAATAAATGAATGACTTACCAATAACTTAAGCTTGAGAGATGGGAGAAGGTCAGAGTTGAAGTCATCTACTGGTGGTGGTGGTTCCGCAACTGACACCTCATCCAAACTTGATCGTGCGACTGAATTTGTCTTTCGGTTATAATAGCACCAACCACGCTGTTGTTGTCGTTTAAGACTACTTGGGAAAGCATACGAAGCTGTATAAGACTGACATGGACAAGAGTGGCAGACGAAACTCGGAGCTTGTAATGCAAAACTCATGGCTTTCTTCTGTTAGGGAAAGAAAAAAAGAATTAAAAGATATTTCTGCCCACCAGGAACAAGGCACAAATGGAAATAGTGATAGGTGATATAGATGTCAAAGAGACTACTAGAATCTTCTTCCGTTGAGTTGTATGTACAAAACTAGTCGTTGTACCTGTGGTTGCGAATCGAGTAGACTCTTTCATGCATTTTCCTGTATGTCTTGTTTTTATGTGCTTCTAGCCTTCCTCCAAAACACCGGGAAGTTCCCTACATGTTATCTATTAATAAATAATATATTTTATTTCAGGATGACCATGCAAAATTTTGGGATATTTTTCCATCTGTTGTCACAAAAACTAACAGTTAAAAGCTTCCCATGTCAGAAGATTATAGTAATACTTTAGATGCTGCCTCCCCAACACAACCACCGCCCCCAACCCCACCCCCTCCACACCGCCCCCACCACAACACCCCCCCCCCCCCCGAAAAAAATAGAAGAAAAAGAAAAAGAAAAGAAAGATTGATGGTTGGATAGAGCGAAAATGCTCTTAGGTTTCGCCAGTCAGACCAGTTATAATTCTTTCCTTTACTTTATTAGCTGCTGGTTTGAGAACAAAGCATGAAATTTGCAGCCCCACTTTTGCCAACATTTAATAACAGGACAACAATTTAACTATAAATTTCGATGCCAAAGTGACATGAATGCTGATAAAAATGGATTTAATGGCTATCCATTTAATTTGACCATAACGCCCGGTTTTTCCGATTTTCTGTCCATCTGCAAGCTCGACATTACTAAACGAGTTTGTTTCATAAAATCCATCTTACAAGAAATCGTAAATTATATTATTCTCAAATGTTAGTGGAATTATCTCAAATTTGTGATAAGCTAACAGTTTTTATCAACAGCTGATGATAAAGCCACAGTTGCAGTCGACCCATCTAGGTGTTGGCTGTGTTATTTGTCTTTCATTTTCTTCATACATAGTTCCATAAATATTTTGCCACAGGGGAAAATGATCCACCTACTCCTGCTCTTCTATTTTCTCAGAGGTTTCCAGTGTACGTATGTGGGATTGCAAGCGGAAACCAAAGGATTCAAATAAAATAAATAAAAATGATGGTGCAAAAGCTTAAAGTGCACCTTTCTTGGATACTATGTATCATAATCAAGAAGTATAAGGATTAGCTAATATGTATAAAACCTTGATAAAATGTATTCCACGAAACAACCATTGTTACAAATTCATCTCACGAGAATTTTGATTACGACAAGAAATTACAAGTTCCAATAGAGGCAAAGATTCACATTCAATTCACTCCGATGAAAAAGTTGGCTCCAATTCCTTCCAATTTCCATGACTAATGAGCTATAATTGGGCTTCAGCCCAGAATAAACCCTTAAAAAGAGTAGGATTCTTTGCTATACTGAATCCAATGAAGACCATTGACAAGGCCACAAGACAGAAAAAGCATAGCGAATAAGATTAAGAGAGTGGATATCCTTGTCTCTTTATTCAACCAGCTCCAACCGAAAGCCTTTTCTAGATCATATTTCACCATGAATCTGCAAAACCTGTGCTCCACAACAACAAAGCCAAAACGACCAACAGAATTCACTGTCTGAAAAATGTGACAAGAATATTCTAACTAGAAGCAGCTTTAACTGCTTTTTCAGCCGCATCATCTAGATCCTCCGCTGTAATCAATGTCATGCCACTCTCCTAAAAATAAGCAGCAAACCAAAGTGTTAACTATCTAATGCATGAAGATGCAAGAAGTCCAAAGGGAAATTTTTATATTTAAACACTAGATGGTATTGGTAAAGAAAAAAGTCTTGCACATACCCTAAGTATTCTCTTTCCTTGATCAACGTTAGTGCCTTCAAGCCGAACAACAACAGGTACTTTAAGAGAAACCTTAAGAAAAAAGGTACCATTCAACTAGTGGCAAGACCATTGACCGATACAATAAAACTAAGCATGCAATGAATTAGTTGCACTTAGAAAATTTCCTCAGACTGTTATTACAATAATAAGTTGAGCTATACTAAGAATTTTGTTAGTACATTACTTGCAGATTGGGCCTTGAGAGAAGATACAAGAACCCAAAATACATGAAAATTTTGATACAAACTTAATCCCATGATGCATCAAATGAAATAAAAACGAATGCCTATGAGTTCAACCTTTAAATTGGCCAGTGCTTGAGGTGAAAACCTCATAAATTGGCCAAAACTTTGATAGCATGTATGTGCCCACAGACAAACTCGTACATGTTCGTGCATGTGAGATAGTGCACAGTGACCAGCAGTATTCCAGGACTACTCACCTGTTTTGCAGCATTTACAATTCCACTGGCAATGACATCACAGCGCATAATTCCTCCAAAGATGTTGACCAAGATCGCCTTGACCTTCTCATCCGCAGTCAATATTTTAAAAGCTTCTACAACCTGGTTAATGCACAAATTTTGCATAAAAGAAACAAAAAGAAAATAAATGCAGAGTCTGGTGGACAAGAAATAATGATTCATTGAAATCAAGAAAGAAGAATGAGGAAGATGATAATACATCCAGATCCAGGAAATGATATCCACAGTAATCATACTGATAAAGCAGATATATATTCCTGAACCAAAATGAAGGGCTCATTGCAAAACAAAAGTCATATGATTTGTGATGTGTCAGAAGTTGCTGCAAAGAACGATCCCAATGGAAAATTTCATTTAAGTTTCTTGCCCGTCACGATTGCCTCTACCTCAGGCACAGAGCCAAAGCCATCTAGGATGATTGCAATAGGATATATCACCCAAAAAAAAAAAAATGCAAGATAATATACTTTCCACCCAATCATGAAGGGTCAAATTAAAAAGAAAGAAACATGCTTTCAAGAGCTCTTGGTAGAGAATACTTTGGTGGGATGATGTAAAATATTCATATCTTTATGCCTGTAGGTGCATTCTATAAGCATAAGTAAAATGTGTCCCCAGCAATACAAGATACAGAATAGAAAAGACAAAAGAATTAGCCACAAGCAAAATGTAGAATACTGAAAGATCAATGGGAGCATGAACTATAAATTTGCGATCATAATTCTTGGAAGCATTTTATCACATCATGCAAACAAAGAGACAAACTGAAGTCTCTTATCACAATCCAGCTTAAGTCACTTTTGAGGCTAATGCTCAAAGGACATTGCCTAATGGCTGATCTGTAGTGTATAAATTACTGCCTAGTTCTTTTGAATCATACTGCAGAATTGTCCTGTGCCACATTGACAAGTTTCCAAGCTAATCTGACATTTTACCCACCAAAAAAATATCTCCAAGCTAGACAGAATTAAACAATTTTTCAATGAATAGAGACATCATAGGCTTGATGAATATGTCATGAAGGAGTAAAAAGTACATCGAGTAGTTACATAATCCAAAGGAAACAAAATCACCTGGCTTTCTGAAGCATTTCCTCCGACATCAAGAAAATTGGCAGGAGTTCCACCATGTAATTTTATAATATCCATTGTAGCCATTGCCAAACCAGCACCATTCACCATGCAACCAATCTCTCCATCCAAACCAATGTAGTTCAAATCAGCTTTTGCAGCAGCAACCTAACCAACCTCCAGATAGTCAGAAGAAAATCCTCAATCAAATGAAATAAGCTTGATACAGTCCATTCATCATTATTTTCTAAAATATATATCCTTCAACTAAAATTTCTTAGTCTAATATGTACCTTAAAAATATAATACACCAGCTTAAGAACACTAAATATAATACACCAGCTTAAGAACACTGATTCATTTAATAAATGAACAAAAAAAAGTGCCATAACAATTTCCTTCCAAGCATGGGAATCTTATATACTCTTAATACCAGTACGGAGATTTATCAAATGGATTCATTTTCTTATTTATACATCAGGACTATACGTTCACCATGGAAAACTAACTCAAACCTCTCGTGGATCTTCTTGAGTTGAATCACGAAGAGCAAAGATCTCTTTCTGACGGAAAGCAGCATTGTCATCAAAATTCAATTTTGCATCAGCAGCAACCAATTGGTTATCAGAAGTTTCTGCAAGGGGGTTAATCTGCAAAAAGGAGAATGTGCAACAATGGGATCTCTAGCATGGAAGAACTGGAAGAAAATTTTAGGGCCAAAAAGGAAAGAAATATAATAAGATTCCACCTAACAGCAGACACCTCACTATCAAAAGCAAAACAAATTGCGCTTACCTCCAGTAGTGTGCAATCACATGCACAGAAAAGCTTGTACAACTTCTTAACCTGCTCAATAGCAGCACTTCTATCTGACCGCTTTAAAGCTAAACCATCTATAACATTAGCAGCATCCTTGTCTGTGATTCCTTGAAAGACATTGATTGGAACCTTATAGAAAGAGAATCCAATTAGAAGCACAAGAATTAAGCAATTATTAGGAGGAGAAAAAATTAACCAAAAGTAAAAAGAAGAAGAGGAAGAAGGAAGAAAGAAACAGAGAGAGAGAGGGGTGTTCAAAGGGTTTTGAGTTCAAGAAAAATCAAAACAATACCTTGATTATCATATCAGGGTATTTCTCTGCAAGATCCTCAATACTAGTTCCACCTTTACTACAGGCTATAATTAGCTGCAATTGGAAAAAAAATACAAGTACTGCAACTAAGACACATATATGAGCATTAAATTCTTGTTGCAAACATAAATTACACATCAACACATAATGCATGGTTGCTTAGCACTTGAAATCATTAATGCCTTCCTGTTACTGGATACCCATATCACATTTCCAGAAGTTTTGCTCACTTTTTGAGGAAGGAAGTGTATGCAAATATATAAAAGTTTCCTCTTTTAGCTTTTAACAAGTGCCTTATGAGTACCCATTAACATTTTCTTTATTAATATAAACATGTAAGGAACTCCATCCAATGATACAGCACGAATTTAATTTAAAAAAAAAAAAAATGTATTCATGAAAATTCTTCTCATGGCATTTTTGCCTCAATCCCTTATAGGGTAAAGATTCTGCATAAAATTAAAACTGTGGATGGATTAGATCACCCAAGAATAAGTACAACTAAACATATTCAGGAAGGAAGCAGCATTTAGCTCAGTATTACATTAAATAATGTTCAGCATTTTCCTATTACTTGAATGGGTAGTATAACCGTGCTTCCATTAGATTTTAAGACATCATTATGGATTGGCTAGTGCTACTACATCTTATTAATATCAGGGAAATCCAGCAAGCAACTACACAATGCATCTAAAGTTATCATATCAACAGTTTCAAGCTAGAAACTGTTGATGCTACTAAACCTTCCAAAATAAATGAAAAAACAAAATCGAAGTTTCACATAAATTTCAAACGAAATCTGACAGTTTAACGGCTCTTCCAGCTAATTAAATGCTGACTAGCTCAAATTGAGAAGAAAAATATTGGAGATTTTATAACATACAGGGCCAGCAGTTTTCCGATCAAGTGTGATGGCAAAGTACATCTCATTCACAAGGGACAATTTTTCAGCTAAATAAACCTGCAGTAGCATTGAATCATCATAAGTAAAGGAAAAGAGGATCAAATGAAACAATTTGAAAAATGATCAAGCTTAGAACAATAAAATTTAGACTGTGTAAATATAAACATAGGGATAAAAAACTATAAGATTAAAGACAAAACTCCTATCTGTTATCCTAAGCATTCATAGAATTTTACAGAAAACATAACCAAGAAAGGCAGATGCTAATGTTTCAAAAGCTATTGAACTTTATCTTCTTATCTTAAAGAACTCATGCCCCTCCATCTTCATAAAAGCAAATAATCTATCAGAAAATGCAGTTAATTAGACATATCTTGTATATATTTTGGGTATCTTTTAGTTGTGCAAGTTAGCATATCTTTAGCTATTACTTCAGTCATATTAACTGGTTAATTTGGTTAGATCTCCATGTATCTCCTCAAAAGAGAGATGGCTCCGATTTCTTTCTTATCCTCATAATTTTGCATCTCCTCCTAGGCTTATTTAATTGTAGACTGATATGTCAAGTGTGAATGAACCTGCAAGGTATTAGAGATTTGATCGTGAGACTATTTCCCTCATTCTGCTTTTTTTTTTTATTCTTCTTCTTCTTTTTTTCCCTTTTTCTTTTTATTTTTGTGAGTTGTTTAGAGGGGTGGGGTGGGGGTAAATATCATTCTTTCCCACAATTATCTCGCCTTTATCGCCATCCACAAATGAAAACCATCCACACCTTAACCACAGCAATGGACATGTTTGACATCTCAGGCAAAACTACTTACTCTACAAAGACTTCAAAAACATCAAGCTAATTTGATTCAGCTACTCAAAATTCAAGTGGTGAACTCCAAAGCATACACCCATTCTATAGATAGGGATGGATGACATTATCTTTAATGGTTGATTGAAGGCCTACTTAAAGGGAGAAGGCAAGTTAAGCCACCTTTGGGAAAGGACTCAACAAGAAAGATCTCCACTTTGCTCTATGGGATGAAGAAGGCTTGATGATGCAATCATGGACCCCAACAACCCATGAAGAGGCAAAGTTTGGGCCAGGACTGAAATGTGATTATTGGAGCTTTCAAGTACATGGAAATAACGTTGGAAGTCCACTCCAGGGAGCCCCATCCTGACACCTGTTCTTTCCATCTAAATGATAGGTCATAAATCATCCAGATGCCTATAATGCAGAAGGCTGCGAAACCAAAAGCCCAAGCCGCCATCCAGACACTGACCTGACTACCATATAGGCAGTAGCTCCAATTCAATGAATACTGCAGCGCACTTTCCCTTAAGATTCATCAATAAAACTTTATTTATTTACTAGATTGCAACTACAGCATTTTAAGACCCTTTCTATGTTTCATTTGCAATTTTTAGACAATAGCTAATCCTTCTTATGACACGTATGAACTCTTTAGAGTGATTATGATTAATCAGTGTTATTGACCTCTTTAACCTTAGTCCTTATCAATCATTCCTTGATTGTGGCGAACTTGTTTACTAGAACATGTGAGTAATATCAACTTCCAGTTAACAAAACTTGTTGGAGTTTTAGTAATTGTGTGAAGTATCAATTACCAATTCAACTAAAAGACTAGTTCTGATTTGAACTTAGTGGACTCTCTAGTTCATTTACATCCATATCCTCTAATTTCCTTGCAATTTATTTCCAATAACCCAAAAATATAAAAACTCCAGCTTATCCATTCACTACCCGCAACTGTTGCAATCTCGAGCTCAAGTTTCTCACCCTTGGATTGTATCATATTTATTGTATCGGAATCTATAGATCGACACACTTCATTGGTGAGTGGACTCCTACACTTTGTTCATTGAAAGTAGTTGGCTTGAGGGGAGAACAAGTAGCTGCCATTTGTAGAAATCTTAGTGTGGTAGATATTAATAGAATAACATGTGTCATGATATTTACATAAGGGACAAAATAGTAAATACAATACTTATCTAATAGTGTAGAGAGAGAGAATTGGCCATTTTGTTGAAAGTTGTTAAGCGAAAGAAAGTGTCTAGAAGATTGTAAGTTTGATGCACCTACTCTAATTATTTTAGTATTTTATTTCACAATTGTTTTAGCATGATTAGGGTTCTATCAAGTATTTTCCTACTCTTGTTCATACATTTTCATTGAATTACATTGAAGTAATAAAAGATTGAAACCATGGTTGCTTCGCTTGGCACCATTTGTGGTTTCTTTCATATTTCCCTTTTCTTTTTTTTATCCTTTTTCCCTTTTTGTGATTTCATAGTCTTCTGTTGGTGATTATGTGGTTTCTGTGGCAAAATCTCTCTGGATGAATAGAATGGATTCTCACTTTGAAACCCTAGAAAGCAAAGTGAAGGAACTTAGCAAGGAAATGACCAAATTTGACATACATTTGAGAGGTAGTCTATCAAAGGTGCAACATCAAATTACTGTTGTGGAAAAAAGTGGGACTTCAAAGCTTGTCAATGATTGATTAGAGAATGGCCACAATAGAAATTATGCTCCGTGATTTGTGGAGCCATCAACAAAAGGAAATTCGCTCCAAGGACAAAGAATCAACTTCAAAGGGCATTGGGAACAAAATTGACAAGGAAGATCAAAATTCAAGAGATCGACTTAGAGTTAAGGAATCTGAAATTCAATCGCTGAATGACAAATTCCAGTTGAAAGCAATTCATGTTTCAATACCAATATTCAATGGACTTTATCCAGTTCATTGGATCACTTCAGTAGAGCAATTATTCACAACCTATAAATCAACGACGATCAGAAGGTGGCCATGGCAACTTCATGCATGAAAGGTCATACAGTTTTACTAGCTCAAGATGTTGAAATAAAGAACAAATTTGGACTGGGATAACATGAAATCAATGTTATTGATCAGGTATAGTGATAATTTATTCAACAATCCCTTTGCAAAGTTATCGACCCTTCACCAACATTCTTCAATAGCGCAATTCATAGAAGACTTTGAAGCCCTAATTTCCCAAGCCCCTCAGATGACAAAGCCACAATTGCTTGGCTATTTTATTAGCAGGTTAAAAGGATGAAATTAAAGTTAAGGTTAGAACTATGCATCCTATTAACCTATCAAATGCGCTGGAGTTGGCGTTGTGTGTTGAGCAAGAGTTTGCTTACGGGGTCATGGTGGTCCAATCTGATCTACGAGAAGAGTTGTGTCAACGATAGCAGCCCAACAATGCAGTAGTGAAGTTGCAATGTTGGCCCTATACTGTCCAGTGTTCACATGTCAACCAATGTTCACGCATGGAAAGTCCTTCCTCTGATGTGAATGACTTTACTCTAGCCAATGGTTGTATCAGAACAGAGGTCCAAAGGGAGTGCATGGGAGAAATGTTAGTAATTATGATACAAAACCGGGATGCACAATATCAACACACTTAGAAAATTCAGCTTTAAGTGTTCCTAACCCAGTCAAAAGTCAAAATAGAGGCCCCAACAACTGACTTATCAAGAATATGTGGGCAAATGAAGTAAAGAGCTATGTTTCAACTGTAATCAAGCTTATGTTCCAGGTCACAAAAGTCCAAATCATTCTTTACGGGTCATGATATTGGAAGATGCTTCAAAGTTTCAAGATGGGGAATGGGTAGAAGTTGAGGAGCACCATTGTGATCATGGCCGACAACAACTTGCAGCAAGCTCTCATAGCTGTCCGGGGGACAAGGACATTGTTATTGTGGGAAAGAAATTGTAGCAATCCTAACATGATAGATATCAGTAGAATAATATATGTCATGTGATTATGTGCCATTTGATACTTATATAAGAGGCAAAATGGTAAATACAATACTTACTCTAATAGTGTACAAATACTTAGTGTTGAAAGATAGTCATTTTGTTGAAAGTTATTGAGTGAAAGGGAGTGTCTAGAAGATTTAAGCTTGATGTACTTACTCTAATTGTTTAAATATTTTACTTCACAATTGTTCTAGAGTGATGAGGGTTCTATTAAGTATTCTTCTACTCTTGTTTATACATTTTCATTAAATTTCATTGACTAAATAAAGATCTTAAGTTCCTAAACATGCACCATTTTCACTTCTGATCCTTTATCGTCTGTCAAATAAACCATGTAAGGTTTTAATCACCAAGAAACAGACAAATTTTTGAGTGAAACTTCAAGAGTTTGCTCTGTTTCTCAATGGAAAGAGGACAAATACCAATCTAAATTGGAATATCAGATTATGGTAGTAATAAAACTTCCATGCTATTGAACAGAACAAGAAAGATCTCAAGTAGTTTTTACTTGTAAACTCCCAAATGAAAGAGGCCATCAATAATAGATACATTTGACATATGCTCATTATTCCCCAAAAAGGGTTTCTCAATTTAAAAAATACTAGGGTCAAAGACTTTCAGAAGCGCAGGTCAAATATACAGAATAAATCGTGAGATATATGCCAAAAATAATAATGCCTATGCCTGACCTCGCTCACAACTTTGCCCTGCGGCCCAGTTTGCTTAGTGACGAGTATCTGTCCTAGCATTTTCCCTGTAATTAATACAACACTTTGTCACTGCCAAATATTATAGAAGAGCATAAATGTTGTATGTTATGGCATCCAATCTATTCATACAAGTTTCACACAAGTCCATCTGCAAGCCAATGCCCAAAACCAGCAACAATTGGGGAAGAAAGAAAAGAAAAGAGGAAAAACAAAAAAAAAAGAAGAAGAAGGAGGAGGGAACTGGACATCAGTATTATTCTCAACCAAAGGGATAAATTTGTTTGGAAGCACAGGCCAAACAAGACCCTCTCAATTAAAGAAGCCTATTTCACAATGCATGGACATGGCCAATAAGTCTCGAGGCAAAATCTCATGTTAGCATAGTAATCGTACCCTGAGGCATGCATTCATTTAAAGGCTAACTGTGTGTGAAAGAAAATACACTATGGATAGGCTAATTACCTGGGGGGTTGATCAACCGAAATACTTGTTACATGTGCAACAAGGAAGAGGACCACATGAGCATCTTTTTTTTCTTGGGTAATTTCCCAAAGGAATTACAGGAAAGACTACAATCTCAGCTACAATGGCCTTTATGTGCATATTTGTTACATGTGCAACAAGGAAGAGGGCTAAATGAGCATCTTATTTTCAAGTGTGATCTCCCAAAGGAATTACAGATAGACTACAATCTCAGCTACAATGACCTTTATGTGCATATGTCAACTCTCTCCAATATTCCTCAACACAGCCAAATTGGAAAATAGCTTTTGCTGCTGTGATATACTATATCTAAAGGGAAAGGTATAAGAGGAGAGTAGGAAACAATATTGAAGATTCTAAGCATATACATGGGAACATTTGGTTGGGTAAGATCATAAGGATATCTCACCTTATTGGTCATGTGTATAGGTAGAGGAATAAGGGAGTTTGAGTAATAGTGTGTTGTATTGTAGGTGTTTTGTACAGTGTGTGTTGTGTGTAGTGTTAGTTTTGTCTCCTACTGAGTTTGTGTTGTGGAGCCTACTAAATATGTGCTCTAGGTTTTGTGTTTTGTTTACATGTGCACACATGTATATTACACCTGTTGCTAGGAGTTAGTAAAGAGAATAGGAGTATAAATAGGAAGGGAGGTCAGTAAGTGGACCATTAAATTTTGTATTACTTAGGATATTCTCCTAGTTAAGAGGATTGACTATCTTTGTACAATGCTATACAACTAGCTAAGGTATGATCCAATCATCCTTTTGTTCCTAATGTTGGATCGTATTCTTAGATATCTTTTGTTTATTCTCTCTTATATATGAAATAAAATACTGACATTATCCAAAAACAAAAAAAAGTGGACTATCAAATCTTATACTCATTCTTGCATTGAGCAATTGGCTCATTGGGAATTCTCCAACGCTTTAAGAGTACCTATCTCGAGTTTTCTAGAAAATTTCCAAACCCGTTCTTACCAAAATTTTGCACCATATGTAGCTTTCACCATCACTCGACTTGAAGCTCATGTTGATACCTAGGAGAAAACCCTAAGTGATCTTAGAAATGAGTTTTGCTCATCACTTGCGGACTTGCAAGAACAGCTTTCCACCAATTATGCCACCCATACAAAATCTCTTGAGAATGCTTTGTCAATGATGAAGGAGATGATTCGTGATGCAATTTCAGCTCATCCTTCGAATGGTACTACTAGTGCTAGTACTTCAACATTTGATTTCATGCATGATTCAAATCATCACTTTTTCTACTAGCAATCGACCTGATCATAATGCGCAACCTATTTCGCCACATCATATACAACTTAATCCATTTGAAGGAGTCACTTATGACAATTGTACACGAGCTTCTCATATTCCTCTTCCATTATTAGCTAGAAATGAGCCTTCTACTTAGATTGCAGCCATGGAGCAATATTTTCCAATTGACTTTATACCGAATGTTCGCAAAGTTCCTCTTACAACTACTTGTATGCAAGGTAGAGCTAGTTTTTGGTTGCATGTGCTTCAACGCCGAAATCAAAAACTTGATTAGTCTACACGCTGGTGCGTGAAATGCTTCTATGTTAATAGTTCCCCTTCAGCAACCAGTTTTAATGTCAGTTTATCTATTCTTAAACAAACTAAGTTATATTGCTTAATACATTGAGCATTTTGAAGCCTTAGCTTCACGATCACTAGGATTGAAAGAGCTACAATCATTTGGCTATTATCTTGGTGGATTCAAGGAGGAAATCTGTGTGTTTGTTCAAACACTCAAACCTTTGACATTAGCAAAAGCTATGGAGTTGTTTATGAGCATTGAGCATGAATTTCAGTGCGGCGTAGAGGTTAGTGCAGGGAATTCAATTGGTTTTTCTATTTCCAATCATCAAGATTCTTTTGTGCATTGACCATCTCAGTCATTTTCTATTTCTCAATTCATGCATGGTAATTCAACCTCATCTTCCTCTACTTTTTTATCCTCTCATGACTAATGCACTTCAAGTATGCCTTCTTGACCTTGTTTGTCAAGCTCTTCCTCTCACATACTGTTGGACCCCCTTCAGATCAGTATAATAAGGCTGAAACAGAGAATTCTAAGGGTAGTCATATGTTCCAAGGGAGCAGAGACCAACAACAAATGTCATACACTGAATTCTTGGACAAGAAAAATAAAGGACTTTGTTTCAAATGTGACCAACCGTTTAACGCTCAGCATAAGCGTCCTAATAATTCACTACAGTTTTTAGTGATGGAAGAGGATTGTGATGGACTTAGAGAATTGGGTGGATGCGGCTGCTTCACCAGCAGCTATTGACAAGCTTGAGCCTGATCACACTAATGCTAAAATGGTTTATTCTCCTTTTGAACTGAATATGCTATCATCATATGGACTCAATGGGCCATACAATATGAAATTTCAGGCAGCACGAAGTTCTTTTCCTGTTGCTGTGCTTATTTACAGTAGCACTGACCACAATTTTATATCCCATGCATTTGTTTACGCACTCTGCTCTTGCTATTACAACACCTTTTCGGGTTGCTTTGGGGGATGGGTAGATTATTACATCGATGGGAAAATGTTATGCATGTTGATACGGTCACTTTTATAATTTCTTGCTATGTGATTGAGCTTTGTGGTATCTATATGATTTTGGGGAATCAATGGTTAAATACTTTAGGAGAAGTTAAAGTGGATTGGGGAGCCATAACTATGAAATTCCCATTGAGGGTGGTGAATTTGTTTTACAAGGAGACCCTACTTTGTTTAAATCCCCCATTTCAACAAAATCTTTATACAAGCTGCATGATGTGGTGTATCAAAGCTTGCTATGGCCTAGTGAATGATTGCATGTTATAATAGAAGTATGTGTGGACAGCAGTTATGGATGGTATTCTGGGGAGCCAAGAGCAATTTCTGCAGCTTCTTTTAAGGTTCTACAGCATGGTGCTTGTTCTGGTAATTTGTAGCAGCTTGAGTTGAGAGAGAAGCAGCAAGGTAGTACTTTATGGTTGGATCCACAGATTGAGCGGCTACTTAATGAATTCCCTGATAATTTTGTAGATAAGATTGAAATTGCCTCCTTCATAACCAATGGATCATTGAATACCACTTAAAGAAGGGCAAGAAACTATAAATGTTCACCCATAACACTATGCTCAAGTGCAAAAGACAGAGATTGAGAAGCTTGCAGCTGAAATGCTTAAAGCCGGGATTATTAGACCTAGTACCAGCCCATTCTCTAGTCCGCTAATACTTGTTATAAAAAAAAGATGACTCTTTGAGATTTTGTGTAAACTATAGAGCTTTGAATAGGCAACTGTACTTGACAAATATCCTATTCCTATTATAGATGAGTTATTAGCTGAACTCTATAGAACTACAATGTTTACAAGGATTGAAAAGTAGGATATCATCAAATTAGAGATGTACCTAAAACTACTTTTACACATCAAGGACATTATGAGTTCCTTGTTACACCCTTTGGGCTTACGAATGCTCCTACAACTTTTCAAGCAACAATGGATGACTTGTTTCGACTTCATCTCCGAGTATTTGTACTCGTATTTTTTGATGATATATTGATACATAGTGTTGATATGGCTACTCATGTTTCACATTTGCCAGTTGTTTTTGAATTATTGAGGAAAGCATAGTTTTTGGCCAACAAAAAGAAATCCACATTTGGCCAACATACTCTTGAATTTCAGCAAATGGAGGGGACAAGGATCCTAACAAGGTAAAGGTTGTTTTAGATTGCCCTACTCCTATTTCAGTGGAGTTCCATAGTTTTTTGAGTTTATCACATTATCATTGCAAATTTATAAAAGACCGGAAAAATAGCATACCCACTTACTCAATTATTAAAGAAAAATTGTTTTGTGTAGACTATTGAAGCTAAAGAAGATTTTCAGCAGCTTAAAGGAGTTCTTGTACAAGACCCTATTCTTGCTATGCCAAATTTTATTCACCCATTTATTGTGGAATGTGATACTTCCGGCTGTGGCTTAAGGGCAATGTTACACCAAATTGGTCATCCTAAAGCTTATTCTAGCAAAGCTCTTTCAAACAAGGCCTCAAGTAAATCAACCTATGAGAAAAAGCTCATGGCTTTAGCGTTGTCGATCAATCATTGGCAACCCTATTTCTTAGGTCAAAAATTCATTATTAAAACAGACCATATGTGTTTGGCATATTTGTTGGAGCAAAGGATTACCCTTCCTACAGTGTGCCCCTCCTAAAGCACATCCTGATTTTCATGTCTCTTTCCTAAAGAAATCGTCTGATACATTTTCTACTTCCGTTGATCTACCTAATGATTTTCATATGGTTGAAGATGATTATGAAGCCCAACAAGAGCGGCAACCTATTTGTATTTTGGGACGTCATTTCTTATTTGAGAACAAGAAGGAAATTCCACAAGTGTTAGTGTAATGGGAGGGTCCACCCTCAATTGAACCTATTTGGGTTGATAACGCTGCTTTTAAACTTCAATTTCCTAAATTTGTCCTTGAAGACCAGGAATGTCTTTTAGAAGGTGGCATTGATGAGATCCCAAGCATATCTCACCCTATCTGTTATGTGTATAGGCAAAGGAATAAGGGAGTAAGTGTAGTAGCATGTTGTATTGTCCGACTTTCAGTCGTTTTCCCAAGGTATCAGTTAGTCTAGGATAGCTACCAAGGCTTGGCACACCAAAGTAAGATTCATCACACTTGCCGAGGCACATTAAGTCAAAGACAACAGCCTTTGCTACCTTTACGTAGGTGTTTTGTATAGAGTATGAATGTGTTGTGTGGAGTGTTAATTTTGTCTCCTTCAAAGTTTGTGTTGTGAGGCCTACTGAATATGCATTCTAGGGTTTTTGTTTTGTTTTCATGTGTGCATAAGTATATTCAACCTGTTGCTGGGAGTAAGGAGGACAGTAGTATAAATAGGTAGGGAGGTCAGTAAGCAGACTACAAAATTTTATACTCATTCTTGCATTGAGCGATTAGCTTACTAGGAATTCTCTAATGCTTTAAGCTCAAGTACATTTCTCAAATTTTCTAGAAAATTTCCGAAACCATACTTATCAAATTGGTCGATACACCTTGTTTCTTTTGTACTATTGAGGTCTACTCTTACTTTATGTACAGAGAGTAGTAGCCTTTTCTCTTTATACACTTGTATTTTATTAATGAAATATTTGAGCCTATCCCTAAAAGAAAAAGAATAGGATAATATCAATAAGTCAAAGGATATATGGATTCCATATATGTTACTTGGTATGTTCATTGAGCTTGGTATTCAATATGTCATTTTTAATTTTCTTTTGGGGTAAATCAATAATTTTATTAATGGGACAAGCTGATATTACAAAGCACAAAAAGTGCTAACTCGAAGAGCATACAAAAGGAAACTATAGAGAATCACTCAAGCTACAAAAGAAAAGAAAACTAGGAAGAGATAGATACATAATTTAAAATTTGCCTAACTATAACACTAGTATTGGGGATGGGATTTCCCAAACGAACCGAATTTCTCACTCTCTAAATACAATATATAACAAACAGAAAAGCAAAAATCCAAGCAAGTGGATGCTTTTGCGAAGGAGTGCTAAGCTGATTTGCCACGGTTTGCCAAGAGGAAAAGGAATGAGGCAGCTAAGACTTGCCAAAAACTTGAGACCAAACAACTTGTGAGAAGGAACAGTTGAAAAAAAGGTGGTCATGGTCTTCGAGATCAGCATTGCAAAGGAAACACAAAAACTATGTTGTTATGCCCCAATGGATAAGCTTGTCAAGAGTGTACAATTTCCTACTCCAAGCAAGCCAAAAAATGAAAAAGTATCGAGACATGACATGCTTGTACCACACTACATTACTCCAATTCACTCTAATGTCTTGCAATCTGAAGAAGTTGTAAGCGCTTTTGATGGAGAAGGCTCGGAAATTTGATGGAGCCCAACTAAGGGAATCCATAATCAAAGGATCAAGCTTATGTGTAGCTAGAATGTGTACACTGTCCCACAAAGGTCCATTAGGGAAAGACCACTCGCCGCCATCCATAATGGAGCATAATCTAGCATTGAGAAGAATACCTGAGTTTGCTATCTGCCTTGAACTAAACGAGGTATCAAGAGATTCTGTAGAAAGCCAAAAATCAGACCAAAGTGAAATAGAGATGCCATTTCTATGCGCCATCTGAGCTAAAGTTAGGCAACATCTCTAAGTTTGAGTAATTTTTTCCAAGACCATGAGCACTTAGAAACATGCTTGAATTGCCAAAAGCTCTTGCCTTTCAAGAGATAAGAATGCACCCAACTAACCCATAATCCTCTTTTGTCATCATTGAAGAGGTTCTATACATGCTTGAGTTGGGCCACCATGTTCCATATATCCAAACAAGGTATGCCTAAGCCGCCTTCAACTTTCGGCCAACAAACCATTTCTTAATTAACTTTTTCTTTTGTAGATATATTAGGAGGTCTGCTCTACATGGAATTTCTCATCAGCTGCTCCATTTTCTTGATGATCTTTTTCGGGAAGACAAAAATAAACACCCAATAGACTTGCATAGAAAAGATCACTGACTTTATAAGTTACATTCTACCAACATATAAGAGATGCTTACTAGTCATCTTCTGTTGTCATTAGAGAGGTTCCATACATGCTTAAGTTAGGCCGCTATGTTCTAAATATCCAAACGAGATATGCCTAAGCCACCTTCAACTTTCACCTGACAAACCATTTCCTAACTAACTTTTGCTTTCATAGATTTATTAGGTCGTCCACTTCAAAGGAAATTTTTCATCAGCTACTCCATTTTCTTGATGATCCTTTTTGGGAGGACAAAAATAGAAGCCCAATAGAATTGCATAGAAAAGATCACTGACCTTATATGTTGCAATCTGCTAGCATATGAGAGATGCTTACTAGTCCACAAGTCAATACCCTTAGCAATTTTTTCAACTAAAACATCACAATCCCCCTTTTTTAGTTTGGAGTACACAAGAGGAACACCTAGATATTTGATTGAAAGCTCGCCTTCTTGGAAATGTAGGGTATTTAAAATGCTTTGCTTGATAGAGGGGTGTACTCCACACAAGAAAATGGAACTTTTGAGAGAGTTGCATTGGAGACCAATAAGCTGCGCAAAGTCCTCCGAGGCCTATTTAATAAGAACAATAAAAGGAAGATTTCCTTTACCAAAAACCATAAGATCGTCAGCAAAACTAAGGTAAGTGATCTTATCCTCTTTGCATTGCCAATGGAAAGAGAAGGTAGGTGATCTTGCCATTCTCTTAAGTAAACCTGATAAGGCCTCCATAACAATGATGAATAAATAGGGAGAGATGGGATTCTCTTGTCTAAAGCCTCTCGAGGAGGGAAAAAACCATGTAGTTCCCCATTAATATTGATAAAAAACCTACGACAAGAATAACTTTGCCTAAGGAGATGGCGAAAAAAAGTAGAGAAGCCCATTTTCCTAAGGAATGCATCCAGGAAAAGCTAATCAAGCGTGTCATAAGCTTTGGAAATATCAACTTTGATAACGCATCTAGGAGGACCCTTTAAAGAGTGACAACCATGCACCAATTCTTGTGCAATAAGGATATTATCGGAGATCTTACGACCTCGAATGAAAGCTATTTGTTCAGGGCACACCAAGTCACTAAGAACCACCTTCAACCAAGAGGTAATAAGCTTGGAGATAACTTTGTACAAGGAGTTGCAACATGATATAGGGCGAAAATCAAACATCTTAGAGGGATTTTACACCTTAGGAACAAGAGTGATGATGGTATTATTAATTTCCTTCAATAAATAACCTGAAGAAAAAAATTCTTTGATAGCTTTGGTTAAGTCTTCACCACAAATAAGCTAAGATACTTTGAAAATTTTGGCCGAAAACCCATCTAGTCCAGGAGCTTTACCATTTACCAAAGAAAAGAAAGCATTCTTGACATCCTCATCACTGAAAGATGATTCAAGGCTACTCACCTAGGAAACACTTAAAGCGCCTAGAGATGATGTCTTGGAGACAATCAAATGTGTTCGGATGGCTATCCTGATTGCTATCATTATATAAGTTACTGAAGTACTTAACAGCTTCTTGTATGTCTTCGTCCCCTAGAGCCACGGTGCCATCCTCCCCTTGAAGTGCTAAAATGGTGTTTCTATTATGATGTTGCTTCACACATTTATCAAAAAAGGAATTATTTTTATGTCCTAACTTAAGCCATTTAACCCTGGATTTTTGCTTAAAATACTTTCCTCTGCATTCCTAAGGATATGACAGTCTTTAAAAGCTTTCTTCTCATCTGAAACAAGAGAAGAATCTCCATTACCAATGACTGTTTGGATGCTAGCCAGGGAGTCTAGCAACCACCATACAAGAGGATATGTGAGAAAATCTATTCTCATTTAAAATCTTTAAGTCCCTTTTAAGAAGCCTAAGCTTGGATATGACCTAAAAAAACATAGAAGCCACCACCTTTTCCTTCCATACATTAGCCACAAGAGGTAAGAAGTATTCCGAATCAGTACAAAAATCAAAAAATTTGAAGGGTGCTTTACTTGATCCATCAAAAACATTCATGCTTATCGAAGCTAAGGAGTGATCGGACAAAAGAGAGGGGGAAAAGAAGCCCACAGCCCTGGGGAATCGCTCCAACCAGCATTGATTAATCAGAATGTGGTCCAATTTTTTGAGGATAAGATTGTCTTCCTACTTGTTACTCCAAGTGAATAAATTACCAAAGAAGTTCAAGTCTTCCAAATCCACAACATCCAAGAAAACCTTCAAGTCCTCAATCTTTGGTGATAGCCATGAATTTCCACCACTACACTCAGAAATAGAATTGGCAACATTGAAGTCGTCTAAGAGAATCCAATGTTCATTTGCCATAGATGAATGAATGTCAATCAAGTTTCTCCAAAGGTGATTGCACTCCACAAGAGAATTTGATGCATAGACAAAGGTGGTGAAAAAGCTTAAGTTCTAACAATTGTTGGTGCAAAAACAGTGAGAGAATTGATAGTCTTCCTTAATGATGTGAACAGTCCACAAATTGGCATCCCATCCTATCCATATGTGTTTAGGCACATATATGTTTATTGCAAAATTCCAATATGGATTAATTCTATTCTTCACTAGTTCAACATTTGAGTGGTTAACTCTAATTTCAAGAAGCCCAATGAAAGAAATCTCTTTTTCAGCACAAATTTTCTCAACCTCAGCACCTTTAATGGGATCACTTAAACCCCAAATATTTCAAGCCGCAAAATTCATAGGAAAAAACAAAAGAAAAACAAAATGCATCAAGCATGGCGACACTTCCTCTTGAAGAATTTTCTATGCTTACCACTAAAGGAGCTTCTAGAGCTCTTAGAACTTGATTTTTTCTTTTTTCCTTTCCTATGAGAAGTTGTAGGTGCTGGAGTTGTTTCCTTAGCTGCAATGTGGTCAGGTGAGTGAGCTGTTGGGGAAAGTAAATTTGTCCACCTGGTTCATCATTAATGACTGGGGTTTCGGATACATGGGAGGCTTGTTCCAAGTTGGCCGCATCAAGGTCAGCACCTTCCGAATCCTCAAAGACAGAGTTGGATGAAAGTTTCTCACCTAAAGAAGAAGGCTTAGAGGCCAGGTTTCTTTCGTTAGATCTTTTGGGTGGAGAAAGGACTTCCTCACTCACATCATGAACTGGAGCAACATTGGGAGTAGAAGGTTCACCATCCAAAGACTACGCTTTCTTACCCTTCTTATTGACTGCAACTCACTCGCTCATAGTTTTGACAGTTTTGGCCCCCTGATCAGTTGTAGGAGTAGGACACACATGACCAAAAACAAGGCAAGAGGGGCAATGAGGAGGTAAACATTGGTATTCAACCAAAATAGATGAGGAGGAGCCATCTTCTTTTTCCACCACAACAGATTGAACAAGCTCCTCTCTTGCATCAATCTCAATGAGGACACAGGCTTGGTTAGCTCTAGATCATAAGGCAGTAAGAAAATCTGTTTTAATAGGTTTACCAACCCCACTTGCTATATAGCTGATGCCTTTAGGCTCCATAAACCCACAAGGAATGTGAGAGAAAACAACCCATGATGATACAACAGCTGGTTGGGGCTTATCTAAGACCATACCTAGTTGCCACTTCCTCAAAATAAGGAGACGCTAAGCAAAGAACTAAGCTTTTTCAAGAACTTGGTCAATGTCAGAGGAAGGAGAGAAGCGAAAATAGAAAAAGCCCTCCTTGTTTCCAAGAACTTCTAAGATACCAAACTTGTACCAAATTATCATGACTGTTTGTTGTACTAGAGAAAAGGGAAGTTTCTGACCTAGAAAGAAACCCACAAGCATGGAGTCCCAAAATTTTGCTCCTTCTACAGCCACTTCAAGAGGTGGCCGAACCCGTGCTATGACACCTCTTTGTACCAGTGGAATGTACTCAAGGGTGAACTCCAAAACTAGTTTAGGTGTAACAGAAGCAATGTTGTCAAAAGCAAGCACTTTTGCGCTTAAGCGAGCGCTTCAAAGCAAAGCGCAAGGATGTGCCTTGCGAATGCCAAGGCAAAGTGCATTCACTAAAGCGCGGCACAAAAGCATTAAGGTGCTCGCCTAAAGAAAAAGCCACCAAAGAGGAAAAATTTAAAAGCACATTATGACATATAATGATCATATTTGAAAAATAATAAAAGAGTAAGATAATAAATGTACTAAAACAAAAACTTAATAATATAATGCCAATTGGGAATTTATCTTTGCCATACATATGGTGCCAAAAGTTATGCTTTTTTTATTCCGATTTTCTCTATTTCTTTTCTTTTTTTCCAAAAGTGAAACAAAAACAGTTAAAATAAAAAATTAAACACTAAAATAGTTTTTTCAAAATTTTTAACCTAATTCCTTTATATATATTATGTTTGATATGAAAAAATATTTTCAATACTTTGATATTGATTAGAAAAACAGTTGATATAACACAATGCTTATCTTATATTTGGCTTGTTTAAATTGTTTTTGTTAGTAGCTTAATAGAAATATAGTTGTTTATTAAATATTAATGTTCATAATTTTGTAAATCAAAACATTTTTTTATAATTTTTAATATTTGTGCTTCACTTCACTCAAGCAAGCACTTTTTTTGCGCTTCTCGCCTCAAGCGATTTTAAGGCATTGCGCCTTAAGTGCACTTTTCACCTTTAATAACCTTGAGTGAAAGCGACTAGACCATAAGCTTCAACATAAGATTTAGGCTTTTTTCTAGATGAAGGAAGGTGGTTTTGGTTTCCAATGTTGTCTACAAGGTTGTTTAGTTCTTCCAAGGTTGTATTGCCAAAAGAAGAGTTATTTGTGGCAAAGGAAAAAGCCTAAGGAGGGTGAGAGAGTCTAGAAAAAACAGATGATTTGATGTTACCAGGTGCACATGTCTCCAAACTTTCCTTGACACAAGCATATTGCTTTTTGTCAGCAAAAAGCTAGTTTGAATTTTTACTAGAAGAAAAAACCTTGGGAAGAGAACTGGGGTCCATAGGATCCTTCAAACCAGACCGGTTAGCTGGTTTGGGAGAAAGGAGAGGGTGGGAGGAGGGTAGAGGGGGAGGGGCAGTGACCAGGGGAGGAACGGTGGGGGGGTTCGCTAGCCTTAAAGGACGATACTGAAAGTGGGGGGGAAGAGAGAAGACAGGAGAAAGGAGAGGGAAGGACAAAGAGAAGGGAGGGAAGAGAGAAGGTGGAGAAGGGGGATAAACAACGGACTAAAACTAGGAGGGGAAATCTAGAGAGAAGGGAGAGGAAATACTCTATCTAGCCATTAAGTCAAAGTGCACTTTTCCTGATTCTATTCAATATGTCATTTAACAAAATATACAAGTTGCATGAATCATAACTTTGTTTCTTTTGGTATCAAAAATTACATATTGATGTCACATGCTATGTTGCATATACCAGATGCATTTTTTTCCCTTTCGTTTCTCGCTGTTTTCCAAAATCTCTAATAATTATTAAGCAGTGGGGGGAAAATCGCAAGATGTAAATAAGACCTTCCTGCTTCCTCACCATGTAACTTTTCTGCTAATATATATTATAGATTATTACAGAATCGCACAGATGCTTAATTCAGAAGCAAAGATTAATACTATGAAATGCTTTCTCAATGCAATCAGAAAGTGAGAGAGATCACCAGATAATCATGAAGGAGGTTTTGCCCATATAAATTATAATTATTAAAAAAAAAAAAGGAAGACATGAAATTAATATATACAATTTATGATATTGAATGTTAGCAGTACCAGCTGTTTGTTCCACTTCGTCAGCTTTGACTATGTGCACGCCACCTTTAAATCCACTCTTAAAGGTGCCCAATCCTCTGCCACCAGCAAGAATTTGACTCTTAACAACTATCTGCAGCAGTATCAGCTTCAGCATTTCATAAATTTAACCTCACTTATGCAGCTATTCAGTTCCTTTTTAAACTTTTGAACAATCATGAGCTCTCAGCATTATGCAATTTTTAGAAACACTTTTCAATATAAACAGAAAGCAGTCACATTCAATCAAAGCACCTCATTCTCCTTTGGGAAGACATCCTGAATTGCCTTCTTGATCTCATCAACTGAAGAAACAGCAACACCTTTTGGGACATTAATACCGTATTTGCTCATCAACTCAGCTCCCTGAACAAAACAAAAACAAAACAATATCACGATACTTAACCAAGAATGAGATTATACACGATTTACAAGCATGTTATAATCCTGTAGACAAACTATCTGCAAAGCTCAGGCCAGGACTTTAAATAAATGAATTCCAGCTGATATACAATGAATATCAAAACCCAAATTCAACGGCAAATGCCTACATCAATCATCTGTAGAATTGCGTACATGATAATTGCACAAGTTAGGATACACAAATAATTGTTGTGAATCTGGGAATAAAGCACCAACAACTACACGTGTACGCTCTACAAGTTCACCGAGAAAACTGCACACAAAATCATTTCACGTACCACAAAAATCAATCTTGAAAGAACATTGCAAATCCCATCCAGATCGAAGCACTGAATTTAAATTCTTAATCTCTAGTTACTCCGGAACCAACCAATCATTATTAATTATTATCAAACTTAGATCAAAAGATCTTAAAATACGCAAGCTCTTGAGAGAGAGAGAGAGAGAGAGGGGTGGGGGGTTTGTGGTTATGTTTGGGACCTGATATTCGTGGATGTTAAGACGACGGAGCTGGTGGTGTTGATGCTTGGAGGCGATGGAAAGAGAATGAGAAACGAGCTTCTTCAGCATTGCCCTCACCATTTTTTCTCCGATTCAGTTGAGAACGAAACCCTAGCTAGCAACGAGGAGAAAAAGGAGACTAATATATGGTTTGAGCAGACGCAGAGACGCACAAACTTTATTTTGATTTTGATTCCCTTCTGTTCGAAGTTGGACCAACCTTTGGGCTTTGGCTTTCTTTTGGCTTTTTCCCCGATCTGGGCATGCCGAGGAGTTGGTCGGCTGCCACATCCCTGCGTCCGCATGGGTTGTCCCGTCTAAACAACCTGCTGACTTTACTTTACTGAAGTTATTTAATAAATTTTTTAATTATTTATGAATTTTTCAAACCAATAAATAAAATATCTTTTGAAGATAGAGCAGATGGTGTGAAAATATGAGAGATTTTTACATGTTTATCAATTCATAGTTAATTTAATTACATAAATATTAATTGTATAAAAATAATTACATATCTATTAAGGCTAAATCACATAACTTTCTTCTCTTGTATTATTAAAAAAAAATACATATTTCACAAGAGCACCCTCTTCATAATTTTTTAAGCAATAATGCGCTATTTAAAAAACACCTTCTTCATGAATTATATTTTTCAAGAAAATACCTTCCCTAAGTGCACCTTCACTATCCCAAATTTATATATCCCCTTCTACAATTATTTAATAAATGCAACCCTAAAATACTTATATCTTCTCTCTTTTTCTCTTATCAAAGTTGTACAAATCTTACATCTCCATCATCCTCAACCAATTTTTTTGCAAAATCTTCATCAAAAATCAAAAGTAAATATCTTCATACTCCTATTACATTAATTTTTTATAGGAATTGTTAAAAGTTATGCAAATTACATAAAATCTTCCCTAAGTTTTCGTCTCATTATATATGTGTGATCACATCGTTTTGATGTTGTTTTTATGTAAATATCAGTATTATAACTTGTAATTGCATAATTTGCCAGTAAATTGTATATTAGCAAATAGTGTAATCGTAGTAGAATTAAAATCTAAGTATGCAGCACTTCACACATAAAGTGTCCGATGAAATGCCTCTTAAAGAAATATTTAATTAAGGTCATGAGTAATCGCACGAGGTCAAAATGTATGGTGCACAAACCATGATGTGCTAACCTGTATGTTCCTCTTAATAGTAAATTGTATATTGGCACGTAGTGTAGTCATAGTGGAATTGAAATTTGAGTATATAACACTTCACACATTAAGTGTCTGATGAAATGCCTCTCGAAGAAATGTTTAGTTAAGGTTATGGGTAACGGCGCAAGATTGAAACGTATAGTACACAAACCATGATGTGTTAACCAACATGTTTCTCTTGATGTGAATAGGTTAGAAATGGTAGCAATGGTAATATTGTGAGAGAAAATTTAAAATCGAAGTATGATCAAGAGCCAATGAAGATGTTAAAAGTAAAAACGAATGCGAACTTCTCTGAACTATTACAAAGAGTTTACCAGGGCATTGGGATTAGCAAGTGCTAGGGGAGTTGAGATTTCATACAAACATCCAAATGCCTATTCAGAAGTTGTGTCCTATTTCCTAATTACCATAAGGACAACGACAATGTCAAAAACTTATTTAAGATAGTGGAAGCATTTAGGCAAACCCTCATTCACCACTTGTATGTGAGGATTGGAGAAGTAATAGGAGCCCTCCCCTATGTAAGTAGCAAATGTGCCACCAGCTAAGTTCAACAAGCCTACTGCATATGAATATGAGTTGCTACCCATATCTACCCTTTTATAGGATGATGATAATACAATTGACAAGGCAGTTAGGCTGGTATTTTCAAAAGAAAGCTTCATATGATCGTATAATTCAACTTATGAGAGGCTTAGATGACGAAGAAGACGACGACAACGATGACGATGATGATTATGAGTCGGATGGATTTGAAGAGGATGATGATGATAATGATGACGAGGATACTAAAACCAATATGTCTTCTTTACGTCCCATTGTTCCTGAAATAGGTGCTTTCCATTCTTATATTCCTAAAATGTTTCATGCACATCCTTACATCTTTAGCCCAAGCTCAATGAACTCCATACCAATGCCAAGTCATCCTCTGGAGATTCAAATGACTAGATCAATTATGAAGGATGCAATTTTGCTCTTCAACAAGGGTAGAGATGATAGCTATATACAATTCGAGAGGGACGTTAATGAGGAGTTCAATAACTTACATGCCTGTAAAGACCTCTACATAGGTATGAGATTTAATACTAAATATGAACTTATAAAAACCATAAAGCACTACCACATCAAGCATCATGCGGACTTCAAATAGATGGAATCTAAAAAGAGCATGTATTTTGTTGTGTACTAAGCATAAGGATGGATGTAGATAGAGACTAAAGGTACATAAGAAGAAGTTAGAGGGCGTGTTTATGATACCGAGGTTAATGGGACCTCATACATGTGTAAATTTAATCATAACTCAAGACTACCTTCAATTAGATTCTAATACGATGGCAAGGGAGTTTTTGAATGTCGTTAGAGAAGATCCTGATACAAAAATTTCTCAATTACACAATAGTATCAACAAACAATTCGAGTATATAGTTACCAATAGAAGGTTTGGGTTAGTAAGATAAAGGATATTGAAGCCGTCTATGGTAATTGGAAGAGATCATGTGACAATCTTCCAAGAATCCTCAACGCCATATAAATGAGTAATCCCAAGATGAAGGTTGAGTAAAGGTAAAGTAGGTTAAGCGAGTTAGGAGTGACAAAGCTACAATGGGTTTGGTGGTCTTTTGGTCCATACATAGAGGCATGGAAGTTTTGTAGCCATGTAGTTGGTATCGATGGGACATTTCTATATGGAAAATGTTGTTACAAGTTGCTTATTGCTACTAGCATAAATGGCACAAACTATATAGTCTCATTAGCCTTTGCATTAATGGATGAAGAGATGGTAAAAGCGTAGGGTTAGCTTCTTAGGAATTTGAGGCAGTATGTTTGTAGTGAGAGAGTAGGTCAATAAACCATATGCTTCATATTAGACAGAAGGACCCGCTTTGTAGTAGGGTGGTGGTACATATACCACCTAGTAATAAATTTCAACAAGGTATATAAGAACCAACAATACAAGAAGTGGGCCACTTTTAGTGCAATTCAAACTCAACCCTAGAAGTTAAGAAATATATAGAGAAGCAACTAAGTACATGTTACGCCTCGAATGGGCAAAGTCATAATAATCTCATTGTGTAAACCATTATAAAATAAAAGCTAACTTTTCAACTGCTTCTTAAACCTGATTTCCACATGGCGTCCATGACTAACCCGCTTTAAAGTAAACAGTTCACAAATTAAACAAGTTATTTATTTAAGAAAGTATGAAAAAATATATATATGTAAACCCTAGAAAATCAATAGTCTGAACCTTAATTTAAGTCCGAGTGTCATAAACTATGTAATGAGTCGATAAGGATAATAACAATAAAAGATTATGAAACTTAATAAATTGAATATAACATCGATAATAAAAACCCTATAAATTGATTGAAATCCTAAATCGCATACTAAAATCCTAAATCTGATTTATGCACAATTAACCAAAATCGAACTGAATTTAATCGAAACCCTAAATCTATAACTTTAAGCCTATAAAATAATTAAATATCACTCAATAGTGATATAATTGCAGTTGATTATAATTATCGACTGAATCACGTAATTGCATAAAATTTTTAACAAATTCGTTAAAATAACTTATAAAAATTATAATTGTAACCGATATCAATTAAATTAATAAATTTTCATAAAATTCCAAATTTTTTTTATGATAATTATTTTTATGATTTTTAGGTTTAGAAAAGTTACATATATTTATTTTTAATTTCTATTTTCTTCCTTTTTCTTTCTTTCTTTTTCTCTTTTCTTCCTTCTTCTAATTTCCTACAGTTGCTACGTCCTGGAAACAAAAAAGAAAACAGAAAATTCATTAAGAAATAACAGCTCACGTAATACAATTCAAGTTCCAAGTGTTGATTTTGTAAAAAAAGAAAAATTAGAAATGATTACATTGTCTTATCCTCATAAATGTAAAGATTAGGTTAGCTTATTATTTTATTGTTTTTCCTTAAATTGTTGCTCATGTTGGAACCGAAAGAAGAAGAAAATCTGAAAGTGAATAATTATAAACACAAAGTGAAGAAAGAAAAGAAAAGCAAAGTAAAAATAAAACAAAAGCAACAATCGAGAAGAACAAAAAGAATGAGAAGAAGAAAAAGGAGGAGGAGGAGGAGGAAGAGAAGAAGAAAATTAAATATATTTAGGTAAGTATAATTATTTTAGTGGTATATATGTATATTATATAGTATGTACATGTATATACTAAGTATTTTTGTTGTATTTTACTAAATATTTCATTACATATACATGTATGTATGTATGTACAAGTAGATAACCAAATATATATGTATCTCTTATGTATGTATAAAGATATGTATGTAGACATGTATATATATATATATATATATATATA